>CM022297.1:80429244-80651751 GCA_011799875.1 Thinopyrum elongatum | reverse complement strand
AAAGGGGGGGGGAAAAAAAAAGTGGAGGAGAGATGGGGGGGGAAGGGGGGAGGAAAAGCAAGGGAAGGTCTGCGGGGCGATGTAGACTTAACGGCCTGTTGTGGAAAGAGTAGAAGGGTTAGTCAGGGAAGGGGCTGTGTCGATGGGCTTGGGAGACGTTCTCTGACGAATCGGCGGACAGGGATAAGCTGCTAGACCGAGACAAGCTTGCGGGGAGGGGGGGACCGCTTGGCGGATTGTAAAAGAACTTCGGATGATTCCATCAAGGATAAGCCTGAACACGCTTCCGGGTTATACACGGCAATCCGTCCTTAGAGGGAAATCACATGATCCAAGAGGGGTGATGGTCACTGGGCTGAACTCTAGAAGCCAGAATTCTGCATTTATGATAACTTGGCATTATATGGTGCTACTCGTAAGTTCTCGTCCAGACTATCGAAGGTGCTCAGCATGTCTGCTCTTAATGCTTCTTCTGCAAATAAACCAAGAGATATCACCAAGATATCGCAAAACCACGACTAATTTGTCGAGGTAGTCCCATGAATATTTATTCATTAACGGGGAGAATGTGCTGGAGCGTTTTTAACCCAAACTACATGACTGTGTACTCTAAAGCCATAACAGTAACAAATGCTCTTTTTCGAATATCCTCTTCTCGCGAACACGGATCTGGTGATAACCCAACCTCAAGTCGAGTTTAGAAAACACCGAAGATCCAGCGAGTTGGTCATATAAATCGTTGATCCGGGGAAGTGGATATTTATTCTGAAATGTTGCCTGGTTGATAGGACGATAATCTTGAACCAGACGGTTAGTTTCCATCCTCTCTTAACAAAGAGAGAAGGTGCTCCCAAGCAGAGGAACTATGGCGGATGAAACCCTTCCTTAAAGATTATCAATTTCCTCCTTAACTCTCGATGATGGTGTAGCGCATCTTGTAAGGACGCTTCGCAATAGGAGTGGTGCCAGGCTTTTCAAGTCGATTGACGAACTCGACGCTATCTAGCACTGGGGGTATTCCTGGAAGTTCTTCTGGAAAAACATCCGGAATCACAGACAACTGGGATAATCCAATCCCATCAATCGTAGAGAGCATTCAAACGCATTCAGGCTAAATTTGATCCTCACTCGTTCTGAGTGTATGAGCATGGTAATTCACCATCTCATTCAGGGGTGCAAGAGGTAACAACTTTTGGTGGCACAATGATTGAGGCATAGTGGGCTTCAACCATCATTCCCAGAATAAGGGTCAATCTTGGACGATTTCAGAATAATTGGGAGACGCACTGAACTCCAACTCTTCGATTTCAACGGGAACATTTAGGCTAACGTAAGGTTCGGCAACCACCCCGCGGGGTGTGTACCATTAAGGGTGTGTTCATGTTCTTCGCATTTAATGTCATGCATGCGTGCAAAGGTTCTGACATGAAGAAATGCGATGCTCCTGAATCAAAAAACAGATGCTGGTACTGAATTACACGAAGTGTACCCATCACAGTATCTGGTTGATTGGAGCTTCAGACATGTTGACGTGGTAGTACTGCCCACGACCGTAAGAAGTGTCTTGGCATTATTGTTGCGGCTGCTGAGATAACCACGCCATTCCACGTCAGGCAGAGGTCAGAGCTAGTTGATTCTGATTCTGAGAACATCTCTAGCACGGGTGCCTGGCTTGCCACACTTGAAGCATAGTCCGCTGTCAGGACGAGTGCTGGAGCTCGGGTGCTGGAGCGGGCAGGGGCTGTCTCGGTGGTGGAGGTGGCATACTTGGATCATCATAAGAAGGTCTGTTCGCAGGAGCTCTGAACGGAACATGCCTTTGGGGAACCAGATGCGTCGCTTCTGGGAACGAGCCCGAAATGAGCCCGACTCACGGTGCGTCTGGACGCTTCCTTGTGCTTCTTAAGTCCAGTTTCAACCATGATGGCCTTAATTCACCAAGGGTGGCGAAATCGATAATCCTGGACAAGCAGTGCCAACTGTATGTCATGATGCATTGCCTTCACGGAACTCTCCTCCTGTCTTCGCTCATCAGTGGATGTCTTTCTTCACATAGCGAGATAAGTCAAGAAACTCGCGCTGATTACTTCCCGGTCTTGTTGCCCTGAACAAGGCTACGGAACTCGGGCCTTCTCCGACTATGATCAGCTTGAGAAATGTACGGGCACGGAATGCAATCTTGAATTCTGCCCAAGTGACGACAGTACCAAGGCGGCAGAGTCTGTCGGTGAGTGACCCACCATTGGGCTGCGGGACCCTTAAAAGATATGTCGCAAAAGTGACATAGTTAATTTCGGTGACACTAGCAGACTCCATCTCATGGGAGATGTCACGCAGCCAGTCATCTCATCCAATGGTTGACTGTGTTTCGGAAGAAGGATGGGCTGAGCCGCATAAATTCTGGCAAAGTGATGGAGAAAGTGCTGATTAGCATCAGGACAGAAACTGCTGTCATATTCCGTCATAAACTGGCGGTTGATTTCAAACTGTTGCATCATCGCTGCCATATCTCAGTGGTGGCGGGGCGGTGGTGGATTGTTGTAGCCATCCTGCTAATTCAACGGGGTATTTCAGCAATAGCTTTATGCAAGGTTTTAGCAATAAACAGGATGTAACTCGACATTTATTGAAGTAGTGCACAGATGCTGAAAGTATCATTAACATACAATCCATACGTAAGTCGGTTACATTCGGGCAGCATACGGCGCAAATGAAAAGCGAGACATTCTAGGCGGCGCGCAGGCACGCGGTAAGAAGTACACAACGGGACATAGCAAAGGCTACATCAACGTCGGAGAAAACCACTGAAACGGGTAACTGCAAGTGCGGACGATGGACGTTCGTCGCAAAGGATCCTGCGCTCCATGGCACTTCTGATGCAGAATCCGGTCTCGAGAAGAAAGAAAGGTCCACGTGCAGGCGTGTGACCTCCCACGAGGCGCAGACAGATCCCTGCTGGCATCTCAGTCCTGCCGGGTAAGAATGTACTCCGGATGCATCCCTGCACGAACAGCTGGTAGCAACTGTGTCATAGCCTCTAGTATCGGCTTGAGTGGCACAACTCAACAGCAAGTGCCGAACAGTGCGATCCAAGCCGAGCATATGATAGAACTCGCTGATCATAGCGACGAGGCTCGTAGGGGCACAGATAGCTGTGTAAATTCCAGTAGCACTCCCAACAGTGCATACGGAATGTAACCGAACAAGTATCCATCCAAGTTAGCACTGTGCTCTCCTCCTTCCGGAGACGTGCGACAGCAAGTAGCGGCATCATGGACTGCCATCTCAATCGTCACGCCGATACCGTGAAACCGGTGAAGCTCAGTGTCATAGTTTCCTGCTGATCGAGAATGCGAACATCAGCATAATTACTGCTCCTGGTTGAACTCACGATAAACCTCATAGACCATGTACTCGGGGCACCAGCGGTATCCCAGCCTGATCAAGAGGGCGATCAGAACAGCTGGAAACCCAGGGACGTCTCGAGCACAGGTGCGAAGCACGAGCTGCGTCGTAGGACGAGGGGGAAACAGTCGATCCATCTGAAATAAGAAGTTCAGGATTGTCGTAAGACATTGAGAAATATAACCGATCTCGGAAGGAAAGGTTAAACAAAACAATGGAAAGGAAAATGATTATCAGACTAATCAGATCAAAGACAGGGAAATCGCACTGAATCCAGCTCTCCGGGTGGATAGAATTAACGAGAACCTAAATGTCGGCGTTTAGTAATTTTGCAAAACCCGAATAGAAGAGAGATTAGAATCCCAGAGTAAAGACGAGGAATAAAAGATCCTAATACCACCCAGTTGGCAACGTGGGCCCGTAAGCCACACAGCCAAGTTAGTAAAACAATTTTTGACCACTAGACTCAACTTCGGCCAAGGAATTGCAAAGGGGGGACTCCTAGAGGCAGTCGGCTCTGATACCAACCTGTGACGACCCCGACTTAATCGTGCACTAATCATACACGCAAATGCGCACGATCAAGCCTAAGGACTCACTTGAAGATATCACAACACAACTCTAAAACATAAATAAAGTCATACAAGCCTAATATTACAAGCCAGGTCCTCGAGGGCTCGAATACATAGCTCGATGGCATACAAGCGTCAGCGGAAGCATTAGATATCTGGGTACAGATATATTACATAGAGAGAATTAGGCCTTCACAGAGGCGGGGTAAAATAAAATACTACGATCGAAAGGCGTAGGCCTCCTGCCCTGGACCCTCCGATCCTACTCCTGGTCGTCGAACGGCTCCTCGTAGTAGTAGTACTCGCCAGGCGGGTAGTAGTACTGGTCGTCGGCTGGGGCTTCTGGCTCAGAGGCTCCGTCGTCTGGTGGCATCAAATGGAATATGGGGGAAAAAGAAAATAAAGCAAACGTGAGTACTCATCCGAAGTACTCAGCAAGCAAGGATCTACACTACCTATGCATCATTGTCAAAGGAATGGCTGTATATGTGGACTGGGCTGCAGAAATGCCAGAGTAGAGGGGGAAAGCCTAGTCCTATCGAAGACTAGCATCTTCAACAATCTTCGACAGTCTTGCAGCATCAGGAGAGAGCAGATGAACATAATGTAAAGTAGTAGTAGTAATATCATCAACCTCGACCTGAGATCCTTTCTCGACTCCCTGCGAGAAAGCAATCCCAGAGCCGTACTATCCAGTTCTCACCACATGTTCTAGTTGTACCGATCGGGATACAACTCCGAGTGTCCGTTACCGTAGGACAGGCTATCGATAGAAGTTTCTTCCCTGCAGGGGTGCACCAACTTACCCACCACGCTCACTTAACTCTGGCCGGACACACTTTTCTGGGTCATGCCCGGCCTCGGCTAAGCAACACGCCGCAACCCGACCTAGGCTTATAAGAGAGGTCAGCACGTCGGACTAAACCTATGCCCCCAGGGGTCTTGGGCCATCGCCCCGGGAACTCCTGCACGTTACGGGGCCACCGAGAGCAGACCTAGCAACCCCTTATACAAGCGCGGTTGCGTTACCAGTCCAACTCGGCGTGCGCCGCTCCTTACTGACGTCAAACAAGCTTCGGCTGATGTGTACGACGCAGAACGCCCATACTATGCCCACGTGATGGTTAGTGCTATCGGGCCAGAGGCCCCTCGGATCAAATATCCAAACCGTAGTGGATTAGGAGCGCGCGGAAACGAGCAGAGACTCACGATCGATGTGACCCCGTCACCCCGTCTCGAGGACTTGTGGCAAGGGCTAAGAATGCCCGGCCACGCCTCGTAGTTATCTCGCGGGCACCATCCAGGTCAACCCGACTCCACATCACTTCGCAATAAGCTCGCGCGGGTACCCCTCAGGGCCGACCCGTCTTTAGTATCATAGTTTAGTGCAAGTCATAATATCCAAGGTAACTGTGTGTCTGACACCGAAGGGAACCCTGAGGAATCACCCTCGATGGAATTCCCGCTCGATGTTATCATCAAGGTGAACGAAGGAGGAATCACCCTCGAGGTCCACACTTGAGAGGTTGCGCGACGATGTCGTTATCGGGGGTGGTGTAGGAGGAATCACCCTCGCTTACCACGACCGAGTAACTAACCTACAAGGTTAACATCAGAAGTGCTGACGAGGTATCACCCTCGGCACTCGATGATAACCCAGCAGTGTCGGCAACTAAGGGGTAGTGATGTGCGGTGCCATGGTCTAGTCTTCAATCCCGATGATCGGGTCTTCTTATGTCCAGCAGGGCAGTCGGGATCAAGTGGGGTCTCTGTCGTGTCTCTACCCACCTTATACTAAGCAGTCTAGGATAATCGGTAAGGTAACAAAGCAGGGTACAATAATCAGGCTATGCAGCAGATATAGGAAAACAGTAGCAGTAGCAGTTCTAATGCAAGCATAAGAGAGAAAAGAGTAGGCGATATAGGCATGCTCAAAATGGGGGTGCTTGCCTGTTTGCTCTGGGGCAAGGGCAAGGTCTTCAAGGGTGTCGCCGGGAACGTAGTCGTACTCCGGAGCTGCGTCTGCGTCTGGAGCTACGTCTGCGTCGGGGTCTATCGAGAGAAAAGAGGGGGAGGAAACAGGTAAACAATATGCAATCATATGCCACCAGTGCGTGCTATGCTATGATGCAGCGCAGGGTTGCCTGAATATGCATCTAAGTCATTTTAGTTATTTTTAGAATTATTCTGGGATTTAATATCCGACGTGTGTGCACTATTCATCTGCCGGATTCGGGTCCGGAGTTACGAGTTCTTCTACGTAGGAGGTTCCGATGGAGAAACAGACGGCACGATCAGACTCGTCTCGTCGTTCTGAGCAACTTTCATGTTTTAACTTTTTCGATCCGAGCTACGGTTTAAAAGTTATTAATTTTCAAAGTTTATTTGAATTTCTGGATTTCTGGATTTATTTAAATTACAAAAAAGTAATTATTGCGTCAGCAGTGACATCAGCACTGTGTCAGCACAGCTGACCCGCTGACTGGGTCAAACTGACAGGTGGGGCCCACCTGTCAGCCTCATGGGGTTAATCAATCATTTAATTTAGACTAACAGAGGGGTTTAGCTAGTGGGCCCGGGCTGTCAGTGAGTCATTTAACTAACAGGATTAACTAATTATTCATTAGCAGTTAATTAGTCAACCGGGCCCACATGTCAATGGCAGAGGGGAACAGTAAACGCGCGTTGACTTGGTCAACTGGGTCCAGCGGGACCCAGTGTCAGTGACCGAACGGTGGGGCCCACGGTGCCAGATGGCGGCCACGTAGGATGCCGGCCACCGGAGCTCTCCGGCGAGCTCACGCGGCGGCGAGAAACTCCGGCGAGCCCGGATTCGTTCTGTGGTGCTTGGTTTTCGGCGTGCTTTGGCTCGCTGGAACGAGCGGAACGGCGCGCGTCGCGTGGGGGGAATGGCTGGACACGGATATGACCGGAGCGACGCCGGCGTCGACGATTGGCGGCGGAGCTTTCGGGCTCGATTGGAAAATGCGGCAGCAGCGGGTTTTCGGGCGCGCGTTCGGGCTCAGCCGAACGCGGGTGAAGCGCCGCTTCGATCTAGCCCAAAGGCTCGGCGTGCGATGGACGGAGACGGCGACACCAACGAGCCCGAGCGGCGACAAAACACGGCAAGGCGGCGAGCTAGCTAGGAAGGAAATGCGGTGCCGAGAAGAGGAATGGCGGGAGGGGGAAGCTCACCGGGCGGCTATGTAAAGCCCGTGCGAGCTTAGGAGCAGCAGAGGTCGACGGAGTCGGCGGCGAGCGGCGGCGTCCGAGAAGGAGAGATGAGGTCGATTCGCTCGAGGTGGTGATGCAGGGCTCGGGCGGAGAAGCGTAGCCGACGTAGAGGAGGCAGGCGGAGACGATGGACTCGACGGAGAGGCAACCGGAGCCCGGTGGCCGCGGGATCGAGCGACGGCGGCGACAGTGGTTGCGGGCGTCCAACCAGGTCAAACCAGAGAGGGGAACGAGGGGAAATGGGGGCTCTCTAGGGTTCGGGGAGAGGCGAGGGAGAGCCGGGGCTGCTTCTTAACCTAGCCGGGGCGCCGCGGATGGCCGACGCGCGGCGGCCGGTCGCCGTGTCGGCGTCAGCGCGCGACAGCGCACGAAGGAGGACGACGGGGAGATGGGCTGGGCCGTTTGGACCTCTAATCGGGGCACTGTGCACTAAGGCCCAGTGCACAGTGTCCCTTTTATTTATCTCTCTGATTCTGTTTTCTTTTTCTTTTATTTCCTTTTCTGTTTCAAAATGTTTAGGGCACTTGTGCACTTTTGAAAAATGTGGGAGTTGGCCCAAATATTGCAATGCAATATTATCTCTCACCAAAAAGTGGTTTGGACAAATTTGGATTCCATGTGAGTTTGATATTAATTTAATAGATGTAAATAGTCTGTTTTGAGTGCTGTTTCAGGTTGTTTCACTCACTTAGCTAACTCCAAAAATAATGATTATGATTTTTCCATGACCACTGGATTATTTGCTAATTAAATAACATTTCTCCAGCAGAGTTTGATCAACTTCAATTTGCACTTTGGAATTTAATTTAATTTTCAGATTTTGAATTTGAATTGGATTATTAACCCAAATGACTTGGCACTGCAAATGATCATGACTTGGCAGTTTAACAGAGTATCACAGTACTTATTACAAGGGGGTGTTACACAGTATTTGACCAGCTGTTGCTTCTGCCATGGCCGCCGCTCGTCTCCTCATGGTCGGAAAACACCCCAAGGTCTGCTAGCTTGTCGCAAAGCCCCGCCTTGTTCCCCTGTACCTCCAGTTCATGGGAATCGGCCCGAGAGTCCCCAAGACTGTCACCCACGAACTCCCTCCATCAGCTCCGACCGCTGTTTGCCGCACCAAATTGGGCGCCGACGAGCTGCCCCAGGCCACCTCCCCGACGTCCCCGGTCTGGAGCGAGCCAACGAGGCTCCTGGACATCACCACGGTGAGCGCCACTACCTCCTATGCTCGCTGTGTGTTGTCGCACTCTGGCCAGCGCCTTGGTCATCCGTGGCTGCCGCCAGTGGAGCTCGTCTCTGCCGAGCCGCCCCAGGCATCTTCCTCGACGCCTCCGATCCGCGGCGCGCCCGCAAGACTCCTGGACATCACTGTGACGGGAGACGCTATCCCCGGCGCCCACTGCGCGTCGTCATGCCTGGCCAGCACCTCGGTCGTCCGCAGCCCCCGCCACTGGAGCTCGCCTACGGCGGGCATCTCGGCTGCCCACACATGCCCGCCACCTCCAGTCTTGTGTGACCTCATCCTGCCACCCCCAAGGGCTCGATCCCGCAGCCACTAGGCCGGAACTGTTTGGCGGCGAGTGGATCACGCGGTCAAATACCACTTTGACCACTTCCTGGTCAGCAAACCACCTAAGCAAATCCATCCAGGTCGATTTTTGGACGGTATTGGAAAGTTTAGGGGGGTTAAGGGAGCAGAAAAAATGATCAAGGTGTTACGTGAACCATCCATTTTCTTCAGGGTAGTAAAATGGACTTTTTTCTTACTGAAACTTACATTTTATTCGCTCGCAGGTTCTGAAACTTATGATTTTGTTGGTTGTTCGTACCAAGTTGCAGAAGTTGAAACTTAATGAAGTTTAAAAACTTGTCAAAACATATTCAAAATGAATCTCATTTGAAAGCCCTCATCGATCACTAGAAACATACATATGCAAACGAAACTTAATTTAGGCCTTTAGTTCAAAAGATATGAAAGATTGAAAATCAAAAGCCAAAAGAAAAAGAGGGCGCACCTTCGTGCTACAAATCCTTTCCCTTCAACCCTCTCTCATAGTTTGAATTTTTGGATGAATTGGCTGGAGCATGGGTTCAATATGGTACTGAAGTCAGGAAGTCTGTTCAAGACCCGGTCAACGCAATATTTTTTCTTTCTGCGGCCTACATCAATAACATGTCTCTCTCCATCAGCTCAGACTGCTAGGTGAACTGGTTAGATGCATACAACTTACAACCAAAAGGTTTCAGGGTTCAAACATAGTAAATGCAATAAATAACTATAGTCTGCCCCCACTTCCGCTGACCATGTCATAACTCCAAAGGAGCATAGACGGGAGGGGAAGTGTTGAAGTATAATGTCCGACTGATGGTACAAAAATCGGCTGATCTCGGGTAAGGGGTCCCGAGCTGTGGATCTCAGATCAATGGGTAACAGGAGACAAGGGGACGATGTTTTACCTAGGTTCGGGCCCTCTCGAAGAGGAAATACCCTACGTCCTGCTTGGATTATATTGATGATGGTGTACAAGGTACAAGCTTGATCTACTTCGAGATCGAATGAGTATGAGCTAAACCCTAAGGCTTAATCGTGCTCTACGGACTAAATCCCTCGGCTTATATATGCACCGGGGGTACCTGGGTTTACACATAAGGTCGGTTCAAGCTAGGGATAAACATGCCGACTATTAGAGCTATCCTTGACGTATACGCCAAGTCTTCGGTGGTTTCCCTCCTGATGACGGTGAGGTTCATGTCTTCGGCCGCGCTCCCGACGATGGCTAATGGGCCACTAGTTCGGCCCACAGGCGATTGGCCGCATAGGTTGGTACCCCCTAGTCCGGGTCACCCTCACCGGCCTCTCCCATATTCGTACTTTTGGATGAATTGGCTGGAGCAGGAATTCGATACTCACCATAGAGAAACTTCTCCCTTTGTGAGAATATAAGTCTGACACGGATTTTTAGGCCTTTGATTTGATTGTTGAAAATTTTCTTATATGTTATAAAAAAATATGTTCGTCGTCGAATGTAGTTTTTGAACATATATGTTGTGGTATATTATGTGCGTTTCACTAGCTAAATTGATGGTCTAAGTTTTCATGGCAGACTTATATTCCAATCCAGAGGGAGTATAAAAGATTGTGCAATTGGTTTTTCGGTCTGTCCATATTACTTTTGTATTTATAGTCGACAGAAAAACCATCATAGACAATCATACTGTTACCCAAAACAAGAGCGAAGAAAGTCATCGAGAGACTTAATTAATGTAGATTTTTTCTTTTAAACTAAAATTCCAAAATGCTTTCCCTCGGCGATAACCCAATTGACCGCCTCGTTCTTTTTATTGGAAAGGATACATGTAGGCATGGTGAACGCGCCCTGAAAAACCTTCACATTTCTTTCATTCCATATGATCCAGGTGACGATGCCCATAGTTTTTTTGATGATTCACATTTGTCATTTGCTTTTCCACCATTCCTTCACCGATTTATCTGCCGCCCAAGCGGCTATGTTCATTTAATTTTGTCCAAGCCAATCCTTAATCAAACCTCATATACGGATTGTGAAGCAACATTGGAACAAAAGCTGTGCCTCTATCTTCAACGCGCTCATACCTAGAGGGCACAATGTCGGAGTTTGGCCACCCTCTTCTCTGTAACTAATCTGCCGTCCAAACTCTATTTTCCACAATGAAGCATCCAAAAGAATATTGCACCGTGGTTATTTCCAAGTTTTTCATATAGTGTGATGCATCGTGGAGGAAGTCATGTGCTCTTCGGCTGAGGTTAATTTCCAAGTTATCTTGTTCACCTCATTATCATTGAGCCTCTATCTCTAATGGTTTCGTCCATAGGGTGGCAAATTCAGATACGTGGGCGGCCATAAGGCCGTCGGAGGTCCTAATCTGAACAACCCACACACTCTTGGTTAATGCTTGCTTGATAGACAACTTGCGAGGGAGCCATGAAAATGAGGAGTGCAAGATCCTTAGGCCCCTGCCCGGAGAGCCAAGCCGAATGCCAAAAGGGTGCCTTGCATCCATCACCTATAAATATTGTCATGGAGGCATAGAAACGAACCATGTCGGCGTCATTGTAGGGGTTGCCCATTTCCACCCATGTTGTCACCGGATCCGTCCATTCAGACCAGTGCCACCAAATTTTTTACTCGTGGAATGTAACTCTTCAAAACTTGAAAAATAGTTACTTTTGTTCATTCTCATCTCCTCCTGTTGGTTGCACCTCAACAGTTATCCTACATGATGAGACGTGTTAGTGATGTCACTGACATGTTTATCGATGCCCTTAGAGAATTGTGTAGTAGATATTAGTTTGATTTTGTCGATACACGCATCTCAAGAAATGATGCATTCAACGAGCAGTCATACGAGTGTACATGGAAAGCCTCCATGATTAAGAAAACAAAAGCCACCTCACAATAAAAAATACGCCGCAGCAAAAAGAAACTTTCAGTTCAAACGGGACTTGCTAATCAAACACGTACAAATCTAAAACTTTTCCCGTCGATCTTTCTCTATGGTTTCCACTGGGAGTACATATGATTAGTCAACAAAGGAGTGATCGTTAGTGCGATGGTCCGATTAATTCAGCTTAGGTTTTCCCTATCACCAACCTCTTGCATCCTTGTCGAGGCCCCTCTGGGCGGCAGCGGCTTTTATTTATTCTCGAGGTGCATGTGAGAACACGAGACCTGCATATATATTGACAGCATTGTTGGGTACAGCCAGTAGAATAATCTGCCTTTGATTTCCTTGTGATGTTCTTTTCACAAAGCATATTTGGTAAGTAGGCCAGCGTGTGTGTACATGTAGCGCTAGGCCAGTGCAGCCGACTCGAGGCGGCCAAAAGCTTTCAGCCGAAAGCGTTGCCGTCAAGAAAGGGAGTCCAACGAAAAATCCAGGCATTTTTCTGATTGCAGACAGGATTGGGTTGTTGATTAGCAACTTCTAGCAGTGGAGGACGTGTGGGTATCATTTACGAGCTTATGCTATGTGTACCCGATTAGTGTCTAGCCCTTGTTAATTAACAAGGTGTTTTCTTCTATGCTCTTGTTATGTTATTTTTTCTCGAATCTACGCCTTTTTTCGAAAATAATTTAGATCTATTATCAAAGTTCACCGAAAATACAAAGCACCTTAAATATAATAAAATTTAAATTAAGATACCGAGGCCACCGAATGATCACTACCGCCGCCAGAACGAGCCGCCGACGCGCCGCTGTCGTCGCTCCCCTATCGAAGCCGGCTTGACCTTGTCGATGACAACCGGGAAGTCTTCGTGCACGTGCCCCTAAGGACCAGCGCCCTGGATCCGCAGTTGTCGTTGTTGAACCCTTGAATAGATCTGAAACAACTGACACCAAATCTCGCCACACGACGAGAAACCCTAACCTCACCGCCCCAAGAAGACGACATAAATCTACACCGGAGCTTCGTCGACTACGTCCAGATGGACGAACTCGAGGAGGATCGAAGCCCGGAACACAATCTCAGAGAAGAAGCGCCGCCATCCACCCGAATGCCGCACCTGCGAGGGCTAAAAAACCCTGACCTAAACTACTAACCGAAGCACTTTGTCCTTACTCATGCGCGTTTGTGTGGTTGGCTTGGAGTAAAAAACACCTAACCTAAACTACTCACGGTTACGGGCATGCGCAAGGAATTCCTTCTTTTCGGGAGTCCATTCAAAAAGAACTCCAAAGTTAAGCATGCTTGGCTTGGAGTACTTCTAGGATGGGTGACCGACCAGAAAGTTGGTCCCGGGAGCACATGAGTAAAGACAAAATGCATAAAAAAGACTAGTGTTGATCTGGGGCAGTCTAGATCCCTCTAGACGTAACGGCCGAAAATCGGTGGCCAATAAATAATGTATGACCTTATGCATCACCCGATGGATCGAGGGCCATCTCTTCAAAAAGATGAGTGATTTTTCATGGAGAAGCACCCACATTTGCATTCCTTATGTTTGCACGCTCTTGTTTCCACACTACCTTAGAGCAAGTTTAGCAAAGTTTTTTATGACCCTGATCCCCATAATAACTGCTAATATGTCAATTTTGGCTTGAAATGGCACTCTAGCAGCTGGCATATATGCCTCTCAGTCACCAAAACTTATGTCGCAGCCCCTATATTTGGAGGTTGTGGAGGGTCAGTATGAAGCTCGCTTCAAACCACACCAGCGCAGGAGGGAAGTTTCAGCTTCTTCCTCTGCGCGTGGGATTTGAAGCAGCCCGACCTCCCACGCACCACCGACGACGGACACTCGGCCATAATGTCACGCTCGTTCCCTTGGATTCTCGTGACGGTCCGTCGGATGGCCGCCACGCGGCATCAACTCCTGGCTTGCGTGTGAGCAGACCGTGAGGAGTCATGTAAGCAGCCGGGAAGTGTGTGAGCAAGCCATCGCAACATTTCTCACTGGGGGACGCGCCATTTGACCGCTCGCCGTCAGCCGCCTCCTCAATTGCCATCTTAATGGTACCCGCGGCGGACTATAAAAGGTTGACGCCCTCCCCTCTCTCCCATATCCACTGCCTTCTCCGATGTCATTGCACAATCCCCTCTCACCTGCATCCAATCCACCTCTTTGGCTCCATGGCGCAGCGGCAAGAGCTCCCCATCATCTTCAGTTTTGAAAATGACATGGAGGTGAAGAAGCGGGCGGATCCTCTGGACCCCTTATGGGACCAGATAAACGTGGCCCTGGAGGAGGCTATGTAGATGTACGTGCAAATTGAGCAGCAGATTTGCCCCCTCCCCCCTCTCCTCCTGCCATCACGGAAGAATGGGCGAGCTGGGACGACGTCAACGGGGCACATTCGAGGGCCATCGACGCTCGCATTGCCGCATTCTAGCGGTGGCCGAGGTCGTGGCCGAAATTATTAGCTACTTATTAGTTTTTGGTTTAACTGTAAATGTAGTCTACCAATATAGAAGTCGTACTCTGACACATTTTCCACCCAACAATAATAGGATGAAATTGAACTAATGTCTGAATCAAATGTGTTACGATTTACGGATTTTTGGGAAGAACTATCATAGTAAACAACAAGTGGGACACACGTGTAACAAAATACGGGGACTACTTTTTTGGCCAATATGTGTTTGCATACAGCCGCCGAGGCCTCCATATCCATATAAAACGTGCTTCATATTCCACATGGCAATCATATGTATGTGGATTCTGCTAGAGTTACTCTTATGTATGCAAGTAATTCAATCATATATATTTTTGTTTAAGATAATGTTGTCGAACACAATTTTGTGGACCCCCCCAACCCCCACACCGTTGCCGCTAGAGAATTAAGGGTTTTCGGTCTTGATTTGTATATCTCATATGTATATAAGAAAAGAGCGGTTAAAAACACTTCCACTTGTTATGTAATTCAAGGGAAAAACTTGAAACTCTCGAATGAACACAGATACATATTTTGCAGTTCTTCATACCGAGTAGGTCATGTCTTCTTGTAACGACATCACGTCCTACCTCGCCTAAAAACATAATTCTTAATTTCATTTTCCCCCCTAAAAAAAGATAAATTATACCCCCGATTGATCTGTAGAATTTGTTGCAAGTTTTGCATGACCTAGGTTTGTAAAGAGAAGTGCTCAGCCCTATAGTTATTTCTTTTGTAAAGAAAGAACAAACAATTTTCAGTAGACGATCGAACTTTAATGATTATTAAATAAGCAAAGTACAACAGGAGCAAGTATTTCCTTTCCCTTCTTGCAAGATGACTAGAGCAAAGCGTTCCTCCATTCGACCTCCGTCCGTGAGCACAAGGATTCGCCTCCCTCTATCTGCCATACTGGCGACCGATGACAGGGAGGGGAATCCTGGTGCCTCGGTGCTGACTAGTAGATATGTTAGGGTTTTAGTCCTAGCAGAGGTGGCACTTGGGTGGATTTGAAAAAAATGCTCACAACATTGAAAACAAGTTCATGAAATATTTAAAATGTTTAAGTATTTTTTAAATAATTAGGAAATTTGATTTATTCAAGAAATGAAAATGAAAACAAGGAAAAAGCAAATAAAGAAAATAAAAATAAAGAAAATAAGAAAAATGAAAGAGATCTAGAGGAAACCCGAGTGAGGAAACATAGAAAGGGAAAAGAGAAAAAAAAACCTCAATCAAAACCTTGTAGAAGCTTTGCAAAACTAATCGGAAGAAACCTTACAGAAGCTTCACAAAATCCGTGAAAGGAGCTCATGGGCCTTCTACGCACAAGACATTGTTTCGCCCATAATCATCAAACATGATTTTCCCCTGCTTTGCGTGGGGGTGAGCCGAGAATAGGAATTCTTGAGGCAATAGGAAGGGAATCCTATGAGGGTATCTTATCTGGCCCTTAGGTCGCTAGTTAGCGACCGAGCGCGCACCCCCCAACCCCCACCCCATTGCCGCTACTTACACATTGAGCCGGCCCATTAGCTCTTTCCAGTTTTGGGAAGGTTCTAGACCCTTCCCAAACCAGGTTTTCTCTTTTTTGTGTTTTTTCTTTTGGTTCTTTTTATTTTTCCATTTTTGTTCTTTTTTCATGCTCCTTATTTAGTTTTATTTTTAGTTTTAAATTTATTTATTTTTAGTTTTTAAAACCATAAACATTTTTGGAAATCATGAATATATTTCAAATTCACAAACATTTTTTATATCATGAAAATCTTTTGAATTTACAAATATTTTTTTAAGATTGCAATGATTTTTATGAAACTCATGAACATTTTTTGAACCGATGAACAATTATTGCAGTTTGGGAATTGTTTTCAAAATTCACAACATTTTTTAGTTTTGATTTTTTTTTTGAAATTCATGATTTTTTTTTTGAATTCAAGAACATTTTTTGAATCGATGAAGTTTTCTGGTAATTTACGAACATTTTCTAAATTTTGTGACGATTTTTATAAAAAATATGGATATTTTTGAATTTTCCAATCCTTTTTCAAATTCATGAACATTTTTTGAACACACAACCGTTTTTCCCAAACCTTGAACATTTTTATTTTCTGTAAAATTGTTTTTCAAAGTTGTGAACATTTTTTGAATATGCGAACATCTTTTGAATTTGCAAACATTTTATGATTGGTTGAACATTTTTTAAATTTGGATTTTTGGAATCCCAAATTATTTAAGAAAAAAATAGAAATAGAAAAGACAAAAAGAAAAAATGAAATGGAAAAACCAGGGCGCCCCGCACATGGGCCGGCTCGAAATGGGTGTGCGGGGCTAAGGGGCTGCGAGCTGGCTCGTTCGCCAGCGTCTATCGCGCTAAATAGGAGGTCCCATCCGAGGTCCTATGTGCCGCTCTTTGTGGCAGTATGTCGACCGGACGCGCAGGCGGGTCTCCCGACTGGGCCGGCCCATATCACTAGCGACCATTACTGAACGAAAAATGCAGTGCTCGAAAAAAAGAATGCTCGAAATGGGTGTGCGGGCTTATGGGGCCGCGAGCTAGCTCGTTCGCCAGCGTCTAGCGCACCGAATAGGAGGTCCCATCCGAGGTCCTATGTGCCGCTCTTTGTGGCAGTATGTCGACCGGACGCACAGGCGGGTCTCCCGACTGGGCCGGCCCATATCACTAGCGACCATTACTGAACGAAAAATGCAGCGCTCGAAAAAAAGAATGCTCGAAATGGGTGTGCGGGCTTATGGGGCCGCGAGCTGGCTCGTTCGCCAGCGTCTAGCGCACCGAATAGGAGGTCCCATCCGAGGTCCTATGTGCCGCTCTTTGCGGCAGTATGTCGACCGGACGCACAGGCGGGTCTCCCAACTGGGCCGGCCCATATCGCTAGCGAGCAGTACTGAACGAAAAAATGCAGCGCTCGAAAAAAAGAATGCACTAAGCAGGGTTCGCACCTGAGACCAGACGCTTCAAAGAAGTACAGCTAGCCAGTTGAGCTAGAGAGCTTTCTGTTTTTTAACGTAGCACAACGTATTAAGAACAAAACCGAGCACACATCCGAACGTTTTATGAAATTTGTACGCAAAAACGTTATTTTTGAGAAAAAACGTGAAGGTTGTATGAAACAACGAACACTTTTAGAAATTGTGAATAAAATTTGAAAAAAACTTAACAATTTGAAAAATGCAAACAATTTTTGGAAATGGGAACATTTTTGTAAAATATCCCAAAAATAGGAAACGTGAAAGTTTTTTTGAAAACCCAAACATTTTTCAAATTTGAAAACAATATTTGGATACTCGAACATTTTTGAAAACTGGGAACATTTTTTGAATCTCCCGAACGAAACTTAAACACATGAACAGTTTTTTAAACTTGCGTACATTTTTTAAACTCCTGAAAAAATTGAAAGATGAACAGTTTTTGGAATTTACGAATAATTCTTTAAATGCAAACATTTATGGAAACGCGCAACAAAATTTGAAAACATGGACAATTTTTTGAAATTGGTGAAATTTTTTTGAAATGGGAAGATGTTTTGAAACTCCCAAACATAATTTGAAAACGTGAACATTTGTGGACTTATAGACTTTTTTTTGAAAAGAAAACATTTTTAATAATATGAAAACATTTTTTAGAAAATGTAGAACATTTTTTGAATTTGTGAACAAAAACTAATAACAAGAACATTTTTTGAACTTCTGAACATTTTTAAAATTTTAGAAAAGAATTTGAAATTCTTAAGAACCAAAATAAAATAAAAAGAGAAGTAAAAGGAATTGAAAAATGAAATAAAGAAACAGAATAACGAAGAAAGAAAAAGAAAAAAGAAACAGAAAAAACAAAAAAGAAAAAGCAAACAGAAAAACCAATGAAAATGCGGTTCGAGAACCTTCTAGAAGGTTTCCAAAACCGTTCAGGAACCCTCCAGAAGGTTCTTTTTTTTTGAGGGGACTCCAGAAGGTTCCAAAGACCGGACGCTGTAGCGCGTGCGCTATCTCGTAATTGGCCGGCCCATCTTAATCGCTAGGTCGCTCGCCTCTGTGCGAAGCCTTGACAACTTGACGCAACGAGCGTCCGTTAGAAAATTCCCCTATGTACAGCTTGCTGTGGCAGGTAGCTGATGTTTGCCTGGGCTAGCCCACGAGGAGCGTTCGGCTATACGCGACTTGGGTTTCCCTGTTGTGGCTGGTTTTTTCCGCTAGCAACACTATATTGCCCGGTTTTCCCCTATGCGAACGGTTTTCTCTGTGGCAATACTGTAGCGACCAATTTTTATGCAGCAACCCAGTTTTTCTGTAGCAAACACTTTTGAAATCTGTGACCAAATTTCGAAACAGGAAATATTTTTTGATTTTTTTTAAAAGAACACTTTTTGGAAAGTCCAGAACATTTTCCACAAACACAATTTTTTTATTTGTGAATAATTTCTAAAGTGGAACCTTTTTTGAAAAACGCAACATTTCACACGATAGAAATGTTTCCTACGAACATCTTTCCTACGATACAATTTCATTTTTTTTCCTTCAAAAGAAGAGGATACATTATACTCCTGATTGATCTATAGGATTTGTTGCAAGTAAAAGTTACATCAAGGTGCTTTGAATTCATCGTCTCGCGCTTCACCTTTTGAATATGCCATTGCGAACCAAGTTAATACATCATTTGCTTCGACACGCGAGGGAAGAAACGGGGAGAAACAACAAGAAGAAATTCAAAATTAGAGAACATCTGATCATGCCACACTTGACCACCACCGTCATCGCCACCACTCTCTATACACACTAAAGGCCAGACGACAAACATCGTAATTCAAAGACGATTCAAGGGACCAAAATACCGTAACTCTCCAGTACCGATTATATGTGATACAACTGCCATACTAGAACAAGAATACTACCGTGAACCTTTCATTCTGTGCAATGAGTCTGTTGCCACCGAGGAAAGAAAAACTGCAGTACTTCAACACATCAGGGATTCCCCGTCTTTCGATGGCACAAAAGCATCCGAATACGAGAAAACCAGCAATAACATGTACGAAGAAACACTAACAAGCGAAACTCTCTCCGGCACCTAAGGTTTAGCTCTCGATCATATCCTCTACTCAAAGAAAGAACACAAGTTAACATCAAGTCCCACTTTTATTCAATAGTATAATTGTGTTGCACACTACAGACTCCCTAAAATTGACACCTACACATACTTGGTGTTACAACAAGAATTGTAACATCTCATGTGTTGGCTAGACAAAGAAGTCATAAATATTGCATCAAATACACCACCTCTCATGAGAGTGTTGAATCCTTCAGGTAGCTCCTGCTGAGCTGCTGAACTTTGCACATACATAGTGGTTATTTGTAGGAAAGCAGGTGCCTCATCTTGCAGGGAACTTGTGAGCTCACTTCTTAGGCTCGCTGTGCCGCGAGCAGAAGGACTTGAGCCTGTCAAGGCCGTCTTCGAGAGAAGACGGTCCGATTGCGAACGTGATCCGGACCCAATTCTTGTATCCCACAGCACATCCTGGACAAACCGACTTGTTAATGCTAGAATAAAATGACTGATTGCTGAAGAAAGAAAGGAAAAAAAAATCTTGTACCACAGGTATGCAATGAGTTTTAGGCTCAAACTGTAATATACCTGGTAAAACAACCACTGACTCCTCTTTTGCCAGCTTGCAGCAGAAGTCCATGTCATCTTTGATGTCCTGAAGGCAGGACAAGTCCAGTTTCACCTGCAGAAATGCAGTGAAAAATCTCATACATCATCAGAAAATCATTCGCTGGCATGATATCTTGGCAACTTGGCCTGAAACACTAACCATTACAAACATGGAGCCCTCCGGTTTGCTAGGGCAAGTGATGCCACTGATGCCCTTGAGCTTCTCCCAGCATATATCTGCGGTTTGCCTCAGAATGTCCACGGTTTTGTCGAAGAATTCTTGCTTTGTGTTCTCCAGGAGTTCTGGGATTGCTCCCTGGGGAACGAAATTGCGTCAAGACCAAAGGCCAAAAACGTCATCTTATTTTTCCATTCACTCACGTGTTCAACTCCTGCTTATTTTTTGTATGGTGGCTTTTACTATGTCTCCAGAATATGAAATGTTATCTTTGATAGAAACTTGTAAGGGTCATGTTAGTTACCTGAACAAATGTTGCAGGATCACAGGAGATGTCAAGGTAACTCTTAATGCTTTCCACAAGCTGCAATTATTAAAAACAAGAAGAAAATGACATGACCTCACTTTGTAAGGTTCAGGTTTCACGCAACACAAAAAAGTTGAAGCAACGTGTTATGTTTGAGTTGTTGCATAGAAAAAAAAAGATAAAAGCTGACTGAACTGTGACATGTGACTTGTGAGTGAGCCTCCACCATTTTTGGACATGTGCGATGCTTATTGTAATGGGTGTGGCTAGGTCTCAGTCGATTGAGACTTCAAGTGACATAGTGTATAAAAGGAAAAGAAAAAAACAAATTTTTTTTCACGAATCTCCATGCATAATCAAAGGAATATAACATCGCGAAGTCTCAGTCGACTAAGATTTAGCAGCACCGTATTGTAATATACTACTGTATATCACTGCTCCCTCCTTTTAGACTGAACAAGCCAAATATTGGACCCACAGTTTGTCCTGTCGTATGTCTGTCATGTGACACTAATTTGATCCTTTCTTTTTCATGTCTGTGCTTTTATATCTGACAATAAGAAACATCATAATGGAAGAAGTAGAAGCAAAGAAAGAACCTTGGTCCTGCGAAATACACCATTAGGATCATTGGTGACTGTTAGCAGCTGCATGGCGATCTCATGCACGTACGTGCTTGCCCACGTACTCGCCCACGATCTCCACTCCTGCGCACGTCGCTCCACTCCCCTCTCTCTCTCTCTGAGCGCCGTTGCGCTGTGTACTTGTACTATATATTGTTGTATACAGAATGAGAGCACCTAAGGTGCATCTTCCCTCTCGCATACTGCTCTACATGGTATCAGTTACCAGGTGCCTCCACTAGCCTCTCTTCCGCTGCAACTCTCGATCGGACATGGCGATCCCTCCGCCACCCCCTCCGCCGCCGCCTCCTCCCCCATCCTTCCAGCTCGGCGGCGGCACACCGAGCCCGATCCGCTCCATGCCTCTCCTCACCCCCAACGCCCTGGCGCAGGGCGCGCTCCTCGCTCGCCGCGACGCCGACGCGAGCTCCTCCACGGCGCCTCCGAGCCAGTCGCCATTGGCTGCAGTCTTCATCAACCAGCATGTTCCCCTCGTGCTCAGCCTCAACCCTCCCAATTTCTCCCAGTGGCGCACCCTCTTCGAGGTGCAGTTCCAGAAGGCCGGCGTCGCCGACCACATCACCGGGCCGCCCCGGCGGGCGGACGCCGCCTGGCTGCAGGACGACGCACACGTCCTCTCGTGGCTCTACAACCGAGTCAGCCCCGAGATCTTCGGCTTGGTACATCGCCGCGGTGCTACTGCTGCCGAGGTTTGGGAGGCGATCTGCGCGATCTTCCTCGCGAACCAGGAGCACCAGCTCGTCCTCCTCGCCACCGAGTTCCGCCGCATCGAGCAAGGGTCCTCTTCCATCCTCTCCTACTTCGCCAGGCTCAAGGACTGCGCCGATCGCCTGGCGGACCTGGGTGAGCACGTCGGCGATCGCGACCAAGTCCTCAACATGATTCGCGGTCTCCACCCCAGGTTTCGCTACGCTGTCCCCATACTCACCATGCAGTCTCCCTTCCCCACTTTCCTCCGCTGTCGTGCATTCCTTCTCCTCGAGGAAAGCCGCCAAGCCGAGGAAACCCACCACGACGTCGCCCTGCACGCCGCGCGCGCACCGGCGCCTCCGACCTCCGGCGGGGGCAGCGACAACAACAACCGCTCCGGCGGGGGTGGCCGCGGTGGCGGCCGCGGCAGAGGGAAGGGCAAGGCCTCCGGCGGGGGCGGGCCCTCCCAGCACGGCGGGGCTACACCTTCACCACGCCCTCCTGCGCCGGCGCCCTGGACGGGCATGGTCCACGCCTGGCCCATGCCGTGGCGCGCCCACGCTCCTGGTGCCGGGATCCTTGGGCCACGACCCGGCGGCCCGTCTCCCTTCGCCGGCGTTGCAGCTCAGTACGGCGTGCCGCCGCCACCTGCCTCGACTCCACCAGCCCACTGGCAGTACGGGGCTGTTCCTCCGCACCCGATCTATGGCCTCAACCACGACGCGCCTCCCGCGGCGCCACCACAGGCTTGGGATCAGGCTGCTCTGGTCCAGGCCCTCAACGCCATGAGTGTGCAGCAAGGGTAGGCGTCGTCGAGCTCTAGTGGTGACTGGATCCTCGACTCCGGTGCGACATCCCACATGGCCTCCTCCTTTGGTATTCTCACTTCCTCCCGACCCTGTATTTCACCTGATATCATAGTTGGCGATGGATCTACGCTTACAGTCTCGCACATAGGCCACCACACCATCCCCACTGCCTCTCACGACATAGCCCTCTGTAACATCCTAGTCTCTCCACACTTAATCAAAAACCTCATCTCCGTTAAGAAACTCGCGCGTGATAACCCAGTTAACGTAGAATTTGATGACTGTGGTTTTTCTTTCAAGGATCGAAGAACGAAGGCGGAGATCCTCCGCTGTGATTCACCGGACGAGCTCTACCCTCTCCACCCATCGCACCGGTCCCAAGCACCACATGCCTTCACCGTCGTCACGCGCGATACTTGGCACCGGCGCCTTGGCCATCTTGGAAACGATGCGCTGGACTCCACTCTCCGCCGCACCTCCATCCACGCCCCTGGCGCCACCAGCGACATCTGCACCGCCTGCCAATTAGGAAAGAGTCACCGTCTACCTTTTAGTTCTTCAGATCATATCTCGTATTTCCCTTTCCAGCTTGTACACTGTGATGTATGGACCTCGCCTGTACTTAGTTTGTCTGGTTGTCAGTACTACTTACTCATCGTTGATGACTATAGTCATTTCATGTGGACGTACCCTCTCAAACACAAATCCGATGTTCTACCCACGCTACGCGCCTTCGTACGCCTCGTCTGCACCCACTTCAACCTGCCAGTACTGACGGTCCAAACAGACAATGGGCGGGAGTTTGAAAATCATGCTGCCCGCCAATTCTTCTCCTCTCTGGGCATCGTTTTGCGCATGTCCTGCCCCTATACATCGCCGCAAAACGGGCGCGCGGAGCGCGCTCTCCGCACACTCAACGACATCACACGCGCTCTGCTCGTGCATGCCTCCATGCCATACTCGTACTGGGCGGAAGCACTTCAGACTGCTACGTTTCTCCTCAACCGTAGGCCGTGTCGTCCCCGCCACCACCACACCCCGTTCTTTCTTCTCTACGGTGCCCACCCCGACTACTCTCGCATGCGAGTCTTCGGGTGTCAGTGCTTCCCCAACATCACCGCTGTCACACCTCATAAACTGGCGCCACGCTCGGTCCCCTGTATCTTTCTCGGATACTCACAGGATCACAAGGGCTATCGTTGCTTAAACCCTACGACCGCCCGTGTTCTCATCGCACGCCACGTCGTGTTCGATGAACACACGTTTCCCTTTCAACAACGCCAAGACGATCGTCCCCCCTCCCCGGCGCCCGATCTGACTGATCACGTCGTCGCCCCACCTGTTCCCCAGCGACCTCGCACCCCACAACCCTCACAAACCCTCACCCGCCCTACCCCGCGCGAGCCCGCAGCCACACCCGTTACACACTCACCTCCCCCGGCCACCTCCCCTCCTAGACACACCACACCAACACCCCTGGCCACCTCCCAACACCCTACCTCGCCACTATCCACTCACCCGAGCCCTCCCTCGCCGGATCACCCACCTGCACCACCTCCCGCTCCGCTTGCTCCGTCACATAACATGGTCACGCGAGCCCGAGCGGGAAAATTCTTCCCTAACCCTAAATACCACCAGAATCTCCACACCGATGTCGCCCCCTCCATCTCTCCTGTACCCAAGTCCGTGCGGGCTGCTCTGCGTGATCCAAACTGGCTAACTGCAATGCAGGATGAATACTCGGCGTTGATGCAGAACCAGACGTGGAGCCTCGTCCCTCGCCCTCCTGGAGCCAACATTGTGACCGGCAAATGGCTGTTTCGGCACAAGTTCAAAGCTGACGGCGGACTCGAGCGTTACAAGGCGAGATGGGTGGTCAGGGGCTTCTCTCAACGACCAGGTGTGGACTTCGACGAGACCTTCTCGCCAGTCGTCAAGGCGGCCACGATCCGCGCCGTGCTCACCGTGGCGGCCTCCCGCGCATGGCCCGTCCACCAGATGGACGTGAACAATGCGTTCCTCCACGGTCACCTCACCGAGCGTGTGTACTGCCAGCAGCCGGCTGGCTTCGTCGACACGGCCCGCCCCGACCACGTCTGCCTCCTCGACAGATCGCTCTACGGCCTCAAGCAGGCGCCGCGCGCCTGGTTTGCCAGGTTTGCAGCGTTTGCCCGCACGCTCGGCTTCCACGACTCCTGATCGGATCCGTCCCTGTTCGTGCTGCACAACGACGGCGGGACGGCCTACCTGCTCCTCTACGTCGACGATATCATCTTGGTCGCGTCGTCCACGACTCTGCTTCATCGTCTCCAACAGCAGCTCTCGACGGAGTTCTCCATGAAGGACCTGGGCGCCCTTCACTACTTCTTGGGCATCGCTGTCACCAGGAATGCCAATGGCTTCTTTCTGTCGCAGCGTGGCTACACCGAGGAGCTCTTGGAGCGCGCGAACATGGTCGACTGCAAGGCCGTGTCCACTCCCGTCGACACGCACTCGAAGCTGTCCGCCACGGACGGCGCGCCGGTCTCAGACGCCTCGGAGTATCGAAGCCTGGTCGGAGCACTTCAGTACCTGACTATGACGCGGCCCGATATCGCCTACGCCGTGCACCAGTGCTGCCTCGTCATGCACGATCCGCGCGCCGCCCACCTCGCTCTGGTCAAGCGCATACTGCGCTATCTCCGTGGCACGACGGACCTCGGGCTGCATCTCCAACGCTCCTCCAACCTCGACCTCGTGGCGTACTCTGACGCCGACTGGGCCGGTTGCCCGGACACGCGCCGCTCGACCTCTGGCTATGCGGTGTTCCTCGGCGACGCCCTCGTGTCCTGGTCTAGCAAGCGCCAGGCCACGGTCTCGCGCTTGAGCGCCGAGGCCGAATACCGTGTAGTCGCCAACGCAGTCGCTGAATGCTGCTGGCTCCGGCAACTTCTCGGCGAGCTCCGTGTCCCACTGCCCAAAGCCACGGTGGTGTTCTGCGACAACATCTTGTCCGTCTACATGGCAGCCAATCCAGTTCACCACAGACGCACGAAGCATATCGAGCTAGATATCCACTTCGTCCGCGAGAAGGTAGCCCTCGACGAGTTCCGCGTTCTCCACGTCCCGACCACGCAGCAGTTCGCCGACGTCTTGAACCAAAGGGCTCCCCTCGCCAGCGTTCCACGACTTTCGATCCAGCTTATGCATCCGGCCACCGGACGCTACAGCTGCGGCGGGGTGTTAGCAGCTGCATGGCGATCTCATGCACGTGCTCGCCCACGATCTCCACGCCTGCGCACGTCGCTCCACTCCCCTCTCTCTCTCTCTCTGAGCGTTGCGCTGTGTACTTGTACTATATATTGTTGTATACAGAATGAGAACACCTAAGGTGCATCTTCCCTCTCGCATACTGCTCTACAGTGACGATCCATCCAAGCCGCCATCCAGGCACCACCCATCTCTTGGAGATGGATCCCAGGGTGAGCACCGGAGCCACGGAGCCAAACACGCCCATCGGGACGAACCGGTTCTTCCCGAACGTCAGGTGCGCGTACACTTCGTCAGCGATGACGAAGATGCCAAGCTTCCTCGCCGTCTCGGCGACCTGCAACAGTTGGTCAAGCTGAAGATCGTCGGTCGAGCCAGGAAGGATGGTGATTGGATTTGGATATCATGGCTTGCCTTGGCGAGATGGTCGTAGCTGTAGACGTTGCCGCAGGGGTTCCCGGGGTTGACGAGGACCATGGCGACGGTGTTCCGGTCGGCGAGGGCCTCCACGGCGTCGAGGTCCGCCTCCCAGTCGCTGTCAGGGAGGAGGTCGAAGTAGCGGACCTCCATGCCGTTGAACGCGGCGCGCGCCTCGTAGAACAGGTACCCGGGCCGCGGGAGCAGGATGTTGCTGGCGCCGGGACGGCCGGCGAGCACGGAGCAGACGATCTCGATCGCATGGGAGCAGCCGCTCGTGAGGTAGACGTCGTCGGGGGAGAGCTCGTACGGGAGGTCGAGGGACAGGTGACGCGCGATGGAGCGCCGCGCCGGCTCCAGGCCGACGCCGGTGGGGTAGGAGTTGTGCTCCCCGAGTGGAGCGCGGCGGAGACGGCTTCCACGGCCTCCGGCGCAGTGCGGAAGCACGGGAAGGCCGAAGGGTCACCGTGCCCGAGCGGGATCACCGGGCGGTCGCTGCTCGGGTCCAGCCCGGCCTTGATGCTGCCCAGCACGGAGCGCACCGACAGCGCCGACAGGCCGAGGAGGGCCTCGTCCGGCGCGAAGTTCCACGCATCGGGCGCCGGCGTGAGTTGGCATGGTGCCGTTGGACATTGTGGAGTGTTGGTTTTGTGGTACGGGACTGGCAAATGCCAATGCTGCTGAGAGCAATAAGAGAGGTGTATTTTTTGGCAAGCATCAGAATCGTTCACGTATCTCGATGGCCGTCGAAGGCTGTGATAAGAGCATCTATATCCACGATAGTCAAATCCGGGTCTCTATAGGTTCGTGGACGCGCGCCCACGGATAGTGATTGGATGGGCTCAAATTTTCTATTTGCAACCAAAAATCCTATACTCAAAATACAATACTTCTCCGTTCCTAAATATTAGCCTTTTTAGAGATTGCAATAAATGACTACATACGGAGCAAAATAAATGAATCTACACTCTAAAATATGTCTATATAGATCCGTATGTAGTTTGTATTGAAATCTTTAAACAGACTTATATTTAGAAACGAAGGGAGTACATACAAAGACATGCATGTCAATCATTTTGAATGTTTTAGTCTGTGTTAGTCCGACGGGGTTGTTTAAACACCAAATAAATTGTTCGTATTTAGATTTTCAGTGTTTGGACCGGTGTAGTTGGGTTTTTAGTCCCACCTCGCCATCTAAGGAGCGACACGACGGGGCTTAAATAGCCGCGTCGGGTAAAAGCGTTAAGCTACTCTCTCTTGATAGGGGCTATCAATGCTTGCTTTGTAAATGAGCTCATATCCTTCACAAGGCAAGCATTGATGGCCACTACTAATAGTGAGAAAGTTTTTTAAGTATGACAACTTTTTTCAATCATTCCATCAAGCTCCTACGAAAAAATCACGAAAAACCTAGTCGAATAATGTGTCAAACATATAGAGGGCAAGGTGCAGTCTGGCACAAGTGAAATCAGGTAGGTCAGAGGGGGATTTGGTTCAATTTTTGTTGGGATCAGGCTGCCAGGTCTGACATGACGAACGTGCCCGGTTGCGCCCAGACCGCTCCATATTTGGGCCGGATATAAGAGGTGTCGGTCAGCACGGGCGTTTGAGGCTAGTTTGAAGCACCCGTCGGATCGCTTTTTTTCGACCGGTCAATGACCGAGCCGTCCGCTCGGGCGTTGGGGGGGGGGGGGGGGGGGTTGAGGTGCTCGGCTGAAGATGCTCTAACGGGTGTGGGTAAGCCCGGGAGCAGCACACCTTTCTCCTGTAGGATTTTTCATATCAACCATGAATCATTTTCTAAGGTGGGTCCAAAGCACCTCGGATTGCAGCATGAAGCCGAATCAGACTTTGTTTAATATAATACCATGGTCCAGTACAAACATTTTTGTAAGATGAAGCTTGGTTTATATAGTACAAAAGTATGTGTTACTATCCCATTAATTAACCCTTGACCAAGTTTAAAAAAAAAGACCAATAAGAGCAAGTGCAGATCCCAGTGTTTTCTTCCCCTAGATTGGCAGCTAGGGTTTTATCCTCTATGGAGATCTCGCTACTGATTTTCCCGGGCCTCGGTCTCCACCGAGGCTAGACAAAACCTCTGGTCGTTTCCGTGCGCTCGTTCCTCAGGTGACCTAGGTAGATGGCATCCACTTTGGAGATGCAATCGATGACGGGTAGCGGTGGGGCGGCAGCCCTCAAGATCTAGGGGGTATTTTTGATCAACTTGATCTGCAAGATGAGGAGTTCAATGATCTCGAAAGTCATGAATATGATCTGGTCATCAAGGAGAGTGTGTGTTGGCTTGCCCTTGCGAGGGTTCATACAGAGAAATCCTTGAGGCCTCGTTCGACAAGGGAGGTTTTGCAACCCCAAAGTGGATGGGGATTTGAGAGGATTTGGTTAATCCCTCTCCTCCACCCAATCCCCTCAATTCCCCACCTGTCTTACACCTCACATCCCGTTTGTACCCATGTGGACATGACACACTCCAGAATGCTACGTGTTATAGACGGTAGCAACACTGGGAAGAGCACATTTTTAACTTGATATTTACTGTGAGAGACCACCATAATAATTGACTACTGCGCAATCAAAGGGTGCAAATAACAAAGGGATAAACATCTCAGGCAATTCAGAATAGCATGATGGTATAGCCCTGGGCGTCTCCATAGTCCTCTGAGGTCTTCATGAAGTTTTCTCCGAAAGCGTTGCCGTGGCGACAAATTTTGAAACCTACTGCCGTGGCACCAATTTTATTCTCCTGTGCTTGGTGAAGCTCCGGTCCTCCGTGTAACCGATAGGCTATCTCTACGTCTACTGCACTAAGGTGGCAATCCCGTGGCTCCAGCCATCATGCCATGACGCGCAAGCCACTTAACATTACAACATATAACCATCTCATGCATAAACTCATTATCATGATGAAGGCTATACCACATCATATGCAAACCTGCAAAACCAAGTTAGACATCCTCTAATCGGTTTGGCAAATTTTAATTACGTGGTTGCTAGGGTTTCTGGGTAACACTAACTACCTGCGTGCACAAACAAGGCGATAATTCTTGTTGCTAGATTAACTTTCGGCATGTGTGAAAGAAGAGACTTAATTAAAAATCTCTACCCCCACACTAAACTTCATCAAATACGCGTGACCCCTAGCAGATCGTTCATCTTCATTGCCCTCATGCGTACGCGATGGTTCACTATTTTTGACTATGATGAAGTGCTACTTCTTGAGCTTGCGTTGGTTTTTCTCGTGTGATGCATCAAAGTAGAGATAAGTATTTCCCTCAGTTGAGAACCAAGGTATCAATCCAGTAGGAGGAACACACAAGTCTCCAATAATTGCACCTACACAAACAAACAAATACTTGCACCCAACGCGATAAAGGGGTTGTCAATCCCTTCATGGTTACTTGCAAGGATGAGATCTGATAGTGATAGATATAAAAGATAAGTAAAAGTGCAAAATAAAATAAAAGTAAATAAATTGCAGCAAGGTATTTTTGTGTTTTTGATTTTCTAGATCTCAAAATAATATGATAAAAGATAGATCCGGGGGCCATAGTTTTCACTAGAGGCTTCTCTCTTGAAAGAAAGCATACGACAGGTAAACAAATTACTGTTGAGCAATTGATAGAAAAGCACATAGTTATGACGATATCCAAGGCAATGATCATGTATATAGGCATCACGTCCATGACAAGTAGACCAACTCCTGCCTGCATCTACTACTATTACTCCACACACCGACCGCTATCCAGCATGTGATGACCCACAAGTATAGAGGATCAATCGTTGTCCTTTTGATAAGTAAGAGTGTCGAACCCAACGAGGAGCAGAAGGAAATGATAAGCGGTTTTCAGCAAGGTATTTTCTGCAGGCACTGAAATTGTTGGTAACAGATAGTTTGATAGCAAGATAATTTGTAACGAGCAAGTAATAGTAACGGTAACAAAAGTGCAGCAAGGTAGCCCAATCCTTTTTGTAGCAAAGGACAGGCCGGAACGGTCTCTGATAATAAGTAAAATGTTCTTGAGGACACACGGGAATTTCATCTAGTCACTTTCATCATGTTTGTTTGATTCACGTTCGCTACCTTGATAATTTGATATGTGGGTGGACCGGTGCTTGGGTGCTGTTCTTACTTGAAAAAGCCACGAAGACCCTATTAACCCCTCTCGCAAGCATCCACAACTACGAAAGAAGAATTAAGATAAAATCTAACCATAGCATTAAACATATGGATCCAAATCAGCCCCTTACGAAATAGCGCATAAACTAGGGTTTAAGTTTCTGTCACTCTAGCAACCCATCATCTAATAACTACTCCACAATGCATTCCCTTAGGTCCAAAGATGGTGAAGTGTCATGTAGTCGATGTTCACATAACACCACTAAGGGAATCACAACATACACATCATCAAAATATCAAACGAATACCAAATTCACATGATTACTTATGACAAGACTTCTCCCGTGTCCTCAAGAACAAAAGAAACTACTCACAAATCATATTCATGCTCAAGATCAGAGGGGTAATAAATAACATAATGGATCTGAACATTTAATCTTCCACCAAATAAACTAACTAGCATCAACTACAAGATGTAATCAACACTACTAGTCACCCACAGGTACCAATATGAGGTTTTGATACAAAGATTGAACACAAGAGATGAACTAGGGTTTTGAGATGAGATGGTGCTAGTGAAGATGTTGATGAAGATTGGTCCTCCCAAGGTGAGAGGGTTGTTGGTGATGACGATGGCTTCGATTTCCCCTCCCGGAGGGAAGTATTCCCGGCGAAATCGCTCCACCGGAGAGCAAAAGTGCTCCTGCCCAGGTTCCGCCTCGAGACGGCGGCGCTCCGTCCCGAAAGTCCTCCCTTTTTTAGGTCAAATAGGCTTATATACCAGAAGATGTGCACCGGAGGCTGGCCAGGGGCCCCATACCCACCAGGGCATGCTGGGGGGGGGGGGGGGGGGGGGGGGGGGGGTAGGCGCGCCCTGGTGCCTTGTGGGCACCTGGGTGGCCCCATCTGGTATTTCTTTTATCCAGTACTTTTCATATATTCAAAAATAAATCTTTGTAAAATTTCAACTCATTTGGAGATGTGCAGAATAGGTATCTACGACATAGCTTTTTCATGTCCAGAATTCCAACTGCCGGCAATCTCCCTCTTTGTGTAAACCTTGCATATTATGAGAGAAAAGGCATTAGAATTACTCCTCAAAGTGTTATATTGAATAAAAACACTATAAATAATAGTAGGAAAACATGATGCAAAATGGACGTATCAACTCCCCCAAGCTTAGACCTCGCTTGTCCTCAAGCGAAAGACGATATCAATAATCATGTCCACTGATAACCCACAAGTATAGGGGATCGCAACAGTTTTCGAAGGTAGAGTATTCAACCCAAATTTATTGATTCGACACAAGGGGAGCCAAAGAATATCCGAAAGTATTAGCAGTTGAGTTGTCAATTCAACCACACCTGAAAGACTTAATATCTGTAGCAAGGTGATCAGTAGCAAAGTAGTATGGTAGTTTGATAGTAACGGTAACAGTAGTAGCAGAAACAGTAGCAATTTTGTAGTGATCGTAACAGCAGCAACATCGAAAGTAACTTAGCAAAGATCAATATATGAAAAGCGTAGGCATTGGATCAGCGATGGATAATTGCGTTGGATTATATTCATCATGTAGCAGTTATAACCTAGAGTGACACAGAACTAGCTCCAATTCATCAATATAATGTAGGCATGTATTCCTTATATAGTCATACGTGCTTATGGAAAAGAACTTGCATGACATCTTTTGTCCTACCCTCCCGTGGCAACGGGGTCCATAAGGAAACTAAGGGATATTAAGGCATCCTTTTAATAGAGAACCGGAACAAAGCATTAGCACTTAGTGAATACATGAACTCCTCAAACTACGGTAATCACCGGAAAGAATCCCAATTATTGTCACCTTGGGGTGTGCGGATCATAACTCGTAATAGGTGCATATAACTTGCAAGATAGGATCAAGAACACACATATATTTATGAAAACATAATAAGTTCAGATCTGAAATCATGGCACTCGGGCCCTAGTGACAAGCATTAAGCATAGCAAAGTCATAGCAACATCAATCTCAGAACATAGTGGATACTAGGGATCAAGCCCTAACAAAACTAACTTGATTACATGATAAATCTCATCCAACCCATCACCGTCCAGCAAGCCTACGAAGGAATTACTCACTCCTAGCGGTGAGCATCATGAAATTGGATGTGAAGGAAGGTTGATGATGATGATGGCGATGGATTCCCCTCTCTGGAGCCCCGAACGAACTCCAGATCAGCCCTCCCGATGAAGAACAGGAGGTGGCGCCGGCTCCGTATCGTAAAACATGATGAATCCTTCTCTCTGTTTTTTCTTGGCGAATAGGTACATATGGAGTTGGAGTTAGGGTTGCCGGAGGTCCAGGGGGCCCACAAGCTCGTAGGGTGTGCCCTTGGGGGGTAAGCGCGCCCCCTGAGCTTGTGGCTCCTGGGTGGCCCCCTCTGGTATATTTTTCCACCTGTATTTTTTATATATTCCACAAATATTCTACATAAATTTTCAGGTCAATCCGAGAACTTTGATTTCTGCACAAAAACAACACCATGGCAATTCTGCTGAAAACAACGTCAGTCCGGGTTAGTTTCATTCAAATCATGCAACTTAGAGTCCAAAACAAGAGCAAAAGTGTTTGGAAAAGTAGATACGATGGAGACGTATCAACTCCCCCAAGCTTAACTCATTGCTTGTCCTCAAGCAATTCAGTTGACAAACTGAAAGTGACAAAGAAAAACACTTACAAACTCGGTTTGATCTTGTTGTTGCAAATATGTCTAACCAATGTTCAGGTTTTCAGAAAAGATTATGAACTAACCATATTCATGATAACACTTAGGTATCACATTTACTCACATCAATGGCATAACTAACTAGCGAGCAATAATAAGATATCTTGGGTGACAACACTTTTTTTCAAAACAATCATGATATAATATGATATAATGGTATCTCGCTAGCCCTTTCTGAGACTGCAAAACATAAATGCAGATGTCGGTGTACTAAGTATTGGGCCTTTAGTACCCCATACTTGTGCACGGGCAGTCATAGCCAAGCCCGCGGCAAGGCTTGCCGGGGGAGTAATTGGAGATTATTGCAAGATTGACAAGGGGACACTCAGACCGAAGGCCAGGCCCCCGGCAAGATTTGGGCCCGGCAATATTTGCACCCCGGCAAGATTCTATCACTGTTCCGCCGCTTCAGCACAGCAACCATCCTGGCATCCTGGGCCCATTCCTGGATGCGTGGCAGGAGACCAGTGGAGGAGAGCTTAAGCGGTGCTGATGGGATGGCCCCTTTTTCCATCCCCAAGAAAGTGGGGACACCTAAACGGACACCTCACGGTGCATTAAATGCATTCGTCCTAATCCGTCAGTGGTTAGGTATGATGACCCTGTAGCTACTTTACACCTCAATGTATGTACATTTTGCCACTGTGGTGACCCCTTTGAGCGTATAAAAGGAGGCCCAAGGCAACTGCTACAGGGGAGAGGATCTTCTGGCCCATTCTGCATGCGTAGCCGCTTTTTGAACGAACTGTTCATTGCAAGCGCTCCTGGAGCCTGGGCTCAAGAACACTCATAATAAAACAAGGCAGGAGTAGGGTTTTACGCTGATCAGCGGCCTGAACCTGGGTAAAATCGCCCCGCGTCGATTGTTGGTTCTGCTCTTTGTGCATACTTCTCTCCCTGCCGAACCGTAAAGGGGTCCCTTAGGATCCCTTAGGTGTCGTACGCCGACATCTTTGGCGCGCCAGATAGGGGGATCGAGGTTGTGCGAATCTGATCCAGTGATCGGCGCCTTAGTTTCTTCATCACCCTCATCATCATGCCACCCAAGAAGAAGAGCGCCGCAACGACGCAGCCATCCACGTACGTTTTGCCTGTGCCCTTGCGTACGGGTGATGGCGTGGATGCAGAAGGAAGAGGTTTAGAGCCTCCACGATGTTCCGGTGATCCAAGCCAGGCGAGTGGCGTCGTTCGCAGCGCCAGCGGCAACCCACACGCCGCTGGATCTAGAGATGGAGCTGTGTTGCCTACGGGCGGGACAACGAACTCCAGAGATCGGAGGACGCCTTCTGGGGCTCCCGCGCCAACGCAAGCGTCACGGCCTACCCAGGTCATGCACGATGAGCAACGTCATGGCGCTGGTGGTTCAGGGCGTCCCCATTAAAAGGCTTCTGCGCATCGATCCCAAGGTGCGCAGGCCCAGCATGCACGCCAAACTGCCAGCGGAGGTGGCGCGCAGTCGCGTGATCGTGACGGTGCTCCTTCTAACATTGTTAGGAGTCAGAGCACCTCACATACCTCGCACCTATCGCCGCCGCCTACGCCAGCGGAAGCTTTGGCACGTGCGCAGCTGCTCCTCGATTTCCCTCCTGCTCCGGAGAAGATGGAGGAGTGGCGAGCTACTATCCAGAGCCTCATTGGCTTCGCCAACAAAGATGGGCCACAGGAGGCAGGGCCCTCGCAGTGGCGGTCCATCGATCCGGCGCGAGCCGATGTGGAGAAAACCGGAGGTGGTGCAACCACGATGCACTCTCCTCCACGACACCAGCGGCGGTCGACAACCCGGCGGACTGATGGCCATCACGATGATTCCACGGTGTCGTCCGATCCACGAATGCGCCGTGACCAGCGTCAAGTTCTCCAGGAACGAAGCAAAGAGGACGCTCGAACCACCATCGAGCGGCGACGGGAAGCGCGCTATCAATCTGATAGGCGCGCAGGGCCCGCTGTCGACGAGCCTGCGCCAGGGGACGCAGGCGACTTGCCTTACGAGGTAGGTACTCCAGCGTTTACCCGTGAGCTGCGGCAAGTCCAGTGGCCCAATTCCCGAACCTTCAAGCCAGAGGTCCCGGAGAAATATGACGGCAAGACTCACCTCTCGGAGTTCCTGAGCATCTACACCATTGCGGTGCAGGCTGCCGGGGCCCGAGACGACAAGATACTTGCCAACTACTTCCCGTTGGTGCTCAAGCCCAACGTCAGGTCGTGGTTGATGCATCTGCCGGAGAATTCTATTTCTTCTTGGTCAGATCTGTGCCATTAGTTTGTTGGCGCCTTTGTTGGAGGCCACCAAGCTCCTGGCCAAGAGAGTGATTTGCATATCATCCCTCAGAAGGAGGGCGAATCCCTGCGCAAGTTTATCCAGAGATTCAGCTGGGTGCAGTACAATATTCCTGATGTTCACCCTGCCGCTGTCGTTAGCGCGTTTCATCAGAATGTGCGTAACCGCAAAATGCGGGAAGAGCTGGCAATGAACAAAGTCAGGAGTATTGCCGAGCTTTACGCTCTGGCCGACAAGTGCGCCCGAGCTGAAGAGGGGAGGAAACTCCCTGGCGAGGCTATTGGAGTGGGGGGCGAATCAGAAGATGAAGGCGCTGCAACCCCGTCAAGGAAAGGCCGGCAGCGAAACAAGAAGCGCAGAGGCAAGGCCATGCTTGCTGTCGAGGAATTCGGCAACCCCGACGCCGCCAAGAAGGCCAAGGTTGACGACCCCGGCAAGGAACTTGCCGGGTGCACCTCCTGCCAGGCCTTGGCGGCTGCCGACAGGTCGGAAAGCTCCGGCAAGCAGTATTGCAAGATCCATCGCACCAAGGGCCACGATCTCCAAAATTGCCAGCAAGTTGAGCAGCTCGTCGAGAAGCAGAGAGTTGAGTATGAAAAGCGGGACAAGGAGAAGGCCCTAGACAGTGCTGAGGGGTCTGGCAAGAAGCACGGTGGCCGAGGGGGTCGCCGCGGCAAGGCCAAGCAACAGAGGGAGAGGCCCGCTCGTGGCTGTGATAAAGCAGAGGGAGATGATGATGATGGAGAAGATGATGAGTCCAGTGAGCAACAGAGCCATCGTTCGATGCATGTAAGCCCCTGAAGTGGTCCAACACGCCTATCATTTTCGACACCGAGGATCACCCTGATCGTACAACTGCGGTCGGGTGCTTGCCATTGTTGGCCTCGCCAACAATCCGCAACCTCAAGGTGACGAAAATGCTAGTTGACGGTGGGGCCGGACTGAACCTAATCTCACCGGATGTGCTCAAGAGGCTCCAAATTCCTGATGAAGATCTCGAGGAAACGGGCACGTTTCAAGGGGTCAATCCAGGAAGGACCCAGCCGAAAGGCAAGATTACGCTATCGGTGACGTTTGGTAGCGAGCTCAACTACAGGACAGAGAAGGTGGTGTTTGATGTCGCCAAGATTCCTATGTCGTACAATGGGATCCTTGGCCGCCCCGCGCTGGCTAAGTTTATGGCGGCATCACACTACGTGTATAATGTGTTAAAGATGCCCGGGCCGTTGAGTGTCATTACTATCCATTCCGATAAGAAGGATGCGCTCATCTGTGCCGACCAACTCTACCAGGAAGCAGTTGCAGCACCTGCCATCAAGGCATCTGCTCCTGCTGCTGGAACTCCCGGGGGGAAGAAGAAGACCGGCAAGAATCTTGGCGCGAACTCTGGCAAGCGCACCGCCTCAGAGTGCTGCACTTCCATTGAGGACACACCAGAGAGTTCCGCCGGCAAGAACAAGAAATCCAAGGCTGCTCCACCAGAGACCAAGAAGGTGCCCGTCAGGGAGGACGGAACGGGAGGAACTTTCACCATAAGTTCCACCCTAGATGACAAATAGGAAAGCGCGCTCATTGCCTTCCTGCGGGCGAATGCCGACGTGTTTGCATGGCAACTGTCCGACATCCCCGGTGTTCCCAGGGAGGTAATTGAGCACCACCTTGCTGTCTGTCCTCACGCGCGGCCTGTCAAGCAGAGGGTCAGGAAGCATGCCTTGGAGCGGCAAGAATTCATTGCCGAAGAAATTAGGAAGCTGGAAGCGGCAGGATTGGTCAGAGGAGTGCTTCACCCAACCTGATTGGCCAATCCGGTTGTAGTGCGCAAGGCGAATGGGAAATGGAGGTTGTGTATTGATTATACAGATATCAATAAAGCCTGTCCAAAAGATCCTTTTCCCTTGCCGCGCATCGATCAGATTGTGGACTCCACTGCTGGTTGTGATCTACTGTCCTTCCTTGATGCCTACTCAGGGTATCATCAGATCTTCATGGCAAAAGAAGATGAAGAAAAGACCGCATTTATCACCCCATGTGGTACGTATTGTTTTATATGAATGCCTTTTGGGTTGAAAAGTGCTGGTTCTACATTTGCGAGAGCGGTCCAAATTGGTTTTGAGCCTCAGCTCCATAGAAATATGGAGGCATACATGGATGACATAGTGGTCAAAACCAAGGACAAGGCGACGCTCATACAAGATCTAAAAGAAACATTTGCAAATCTGCGTAAGATCAACTTAAAGCTTAATCCTGAGAAGTGCGTGTTTGGTGTTCCTTCCGGCAAGCTTCTCGGGTTCTTTGTATCTCAACGGGGGATCAAAGCGAATCCCGACAAGATCAAAGCTATTGAGCAGATTAAGCGCCAAGACGCGTCAAAGATGTCCGTCGTCTTGCTGGCTGTGTTGCTGCTCTAAGCAGGTTTATTTCCAAATCTGCTGAGCGCGCCCTGCCCTTTTTCAAAATTTTGAAGAGGGCAGGTCCAATGAAATGGACTCCGGAAGCGGAGGCTGCGCTGCAAGATTTGAAGAAATACCTTTCTTCTCCGCCAACACTAGTCGCGCCTAAACCACGAGAGCCGTTGCTGCTATATCTGGCAGCGACAAATCAAGTGGTTAGTGCTGCATTAGTGGCACAGAGAGAAGCTGATGAGGAGGTAACACCAGCGGCGGGACTGCCAAGCGACGCGGCGGGATCTTCCCCGGCAAGGGTTGATCCCGGCAAGACGGGATCTGCACAGTCAGAAGAACCAGTGCAGAAGAAAAATGTGGTGCAGCGCCCAGTTTATTTTGTTAGCTCTCTTTTGCAAGGAGCTAGGTCAAGGTATTCTGGCGTGCAGAAGTTGCTCTTCGGCCTCCTCATGGCCTCAAGGAAGCTGCGCCTTTATTTTCAAGCACATGAAATCATCGTCATCACTCGCTTTCCGTTGCAACGGATTTTGCGAAATCCAGAAGCAACCGACAGGATTGTGGAGTGGGCGTTGGAGTTGTCGAGCTTTGGTCTCAAGTTTGAAAGCACTTCGACAATTCAGAGCAGGGCCTTGGCAGAGTTCATTGCGGAATGGACCCCAACGCCAGACGAAGAGGTTCAAGAAACAATTCTCCCCGGCAAGGAAATCGATCAGGAATGGGTTATGTACTTTGACGGGGCTTTTTCGCTGCAAGGCGTCGGTGTTGGCGTGCTATTTGTCGCACCCACCGGAGAGCACCTCAAGTATGTAGTCCAGATGCATTTTCCCCGGGAGAGTTCGACAAACAACACCACGGAGTACGAGGGCCTGCTTGCCGGTCTCAGGATCACGGCAGACCTTGGTATCAAGAAGCTCGTCATCAGAGGCGATTCGCAGCTTGTCGTCAGGCAAGTTAACAAGAATTATCAGAGTCCATTGATGCAAGCTTACGTGGATGAAGTGAGAAAAATGGAAGAGCGCTTTGACGGTCTGCAGATGAAGCACATTCCTCGTGCCGAAAACAGTATTGCTGATGACCTGTCAAAGCGCGCTGCCCTCAAGTTGCCTGTGGAACCAGGAACTTCTGTGCTCCATTTGACTCAACCATCCGTGGCGCCATCAACGCGACAAGAAAAGAGAAGAAAGTTGAATTCTGGACAGTACTTTCCGGCAGAGCTCCCTGGAGCCGCCGGCAAGGAACTTGCCGGGATCAACGACAAGCCTGCCGGGGAACGACAGGCTCCGGCGGAATCTCATGCTTTCGCTGTCAAGACAAATGTTCCCCCGGCGGAGGAAATGCCTTTAGTCCTAGCTGTCGAGCCTCAGGCTCCAGCATGGGCGCAGCACATTGTCCATTTCCTTCAGACAGGAGAACTCCTTGAAGAACAGGAAGAAGCGGAAAAAGTAGCCTGTCGGTCTGTTATGTACAAGTTCGTCGATGACGTCCTGTACAAAAAGAGACCAAACGGTGTGAAATTGAAGTGTATTCCTCGGGAGGATGGACTAGAGCTGTTGGCAGAGATACATGGAGGCGTATGTGGCTCTCACATAGGATCAAGAGCACTTGTCGGGAAAGCATTCCGGCAAGGTTTCTTTTGGCCCACCGCTCTCCAGGATGCAACTGCACTAGTAACCAAGTGTGAAGCGTGCCACTTTCATTCGAAGAAATCGCATCAGCCAGCTCAAGCTCTTCAGGCAATCCCTCTCTCCTGGCCATTTTCGGTCTGGGGGCTCGACATACTGGGCCCTTTCTCGCGTGCTACCTGGGGCTTTGAGTACTTGTACGTTGCTATCGACAAGTTCACAAAGTGGCCGGAGGTGGAAGCAGTGAGGAAGGTGACAACACAATCAACCGTCAAGTTCTTTAAAGGGATAGTTTGCCGTTTCGGTGTGCCCAACAGGATCATCACCGACAACGGCACGCAATTCACAAGTTGCACCTTCATGCAGTACGTCCAAGACCTTGGCGGCAAAATTTGTTTTGCCTCTGTTGCTCACCCGAGAAGCAACGGCCAAGCGGAGAGGGCTAATGCTGAAGTGCTGCGCGGTCTTAGGACCAGAACTTTTGACAGGCTGAAAAAGTGCGGAAGACACTGGATTGATGAGTTGCTGGCGGTTCTTTGGTCAATCAGAACGACACCAAATCGAGCCACCGGCCAGACACCTTTCGCTCTGGTCTACGGAGCGGAAGCAGTTCTCCCCACGAAACTCATATACGGATCACCTCGAGTGCTCGCTTATGATGAGCTTGAGCAAGAGCAACTGCGGCAAGATGACGCTGTGCTCCTTGAGGAGAATCGTCTTCAGGCTGCTGTGCGAGCTGCACGCTACCAGCAAGCTTTGCGCCACTACCATAGCCGCAAAGTTCATGCCTGAAGCCTTGAGGAAGGCGACCTTGTTCTTCGACGGATTTAGTCCGCCAAGAATTCAAACAAATTGACGCCGAAGTGGGAAGGCCCTTATCGGGTAGTACGAGTCACCAGGCCCGGCGCCGTCCGCCTGGAGACTGAAGATGGCGTTCCAGTGAGCAACTCCTGGAATATCGAACATCTTCGCAAGTTCTACCCATAAGGCGCGGTTGCCGGGGGCCCCCGGCAACCACCTTTTTGTACAAGTCTTGCCGGCAAGGCATGTAATCCTTTGTACAAAGCCAGGCGCAGACCCTGAGCCCAGATGAATAAGTTTAAGTGTTGTGCATTTCCTTATTGATTTCCATGTTCATATATATATATGCATGTTTGTCTAAGATGTTGTATGACACTTGCTCTCGGTAAGTTCTAACGAACCGCCAAGGTTCCATATCTTTATTTTCTCTTCTTTCTTTTTCTCAAAAGACAGAAGGGTTCCTCGCATGCATGTTTGCCGGGGGGGAAGGAAGGTATGGGTACCAGTTGGTGACGTTCAGAATTGGCACCTTACCGGAGGAAGAACAACGACAGAAAGCTAAGTTCTAAAACTTAGAGCAAGTTTCCTTTATTGCAAAGTTATTTTCCTTAGACGATTTCAACCTTTGTATGGAAAACCTGCACGCGAAGGAACCCTTGTCGTAATCGGTTGCACCCTTATTTTGTTTCGAGTCCGCTCAACAATTTAAGTGGCTGCACTGAGAACGCCAAGGAGTCTTGTCGGCTGCTGCACCTCCAGCAGGCTGCTGAAGTCCTGCACCCAGCGCTCGCGGCAGGTTGCACGCCGGCAAGTTTTTCAGTAAGCGTAGGGTGAACTCCATACATAAAGGAATCAGACAAGGGAGATAGCATGCATGTACTCAAACATAAGCAAGTTATATTACATTAATAAGTTGCCGCAGTTCTAACTTAAGACTTAATTGTCTTTGGTATGGAATGGCGACGGCAAGAAGAGGTGGAGCAACTAATCTCTGCGCTGGCCTTCGACCCTTTTGATTGAATCCACCTCCTCAAGGATAGGCGCGACAAGCTCCTCAAGTGCCTCAAGATTTGCGTCCTTTGGCAGGCGGCCGAGCACATTGGTGAGGTCGATGCTAGGATTATTGTGCACCACCTTGATGAGTACCTTGCGGAGGACGGCCCGGCAAAGCTGGCGGGATTCGTTGGCCAGTTGGGTCGCCCGGTTAGACTGAAGCAGCTTCAGAGCATCAATGATGCTTTCGAAGAACATCGTCAACCTGGCGCTCGAAGATATCCTTTCTTCGGAGGAATACCTGAAGTTTGACAGGCCCATGGTTGACAGTTCTGCCGTGAGTTTCTCTGCAGCGTTGACGAGGCGTTCAGTCCAGATCTCCACCCCCTTTTCGTAGTCAACTTGGGCGGCGGCGGCGCTCTTGAGTAGGTTCTTCTTGTTTTGGAGATCCTTGCTCATGGCCTTCTCGCGGGCCCTGCTGTCCTCAAGTGACTTCTCCAGAGTGGTCAATTTCAGCCTCAGATCGGTGATAGCATCATTTGCTGAGGAGAGCTGCTTGGTTTTGTCAAACATGGCAACTTGCATCTCCGCCAGGGTGTGGAGGGGTTTTTCCCTGTCACCTTTGAGCGTCGAGAGCTCCTTGCCGTGTTCTTCAAGATCCACTTCCAGTTTCTTGACTTTGTCGCTCAGCTCATTCTTGGCGGCCTCGGCAGCATCGATGGCCACCTTGAGCTTGCCGGCGTGATCTACAGTTAGAGCTTCGAGCGCCTCCTTGTGCCTCTACTCCAGCTCCTGGGTCCGCCGCGCAACAAGCTTATCGATTTCTTCATCTTTGCTGTGAAGCTTGGCGGCGAGCGCCTGCTCACGTGCGGCAAGGTCTTCCTCGTGAGCATCAAGTGCAATGCGACGCTCCATCAGGAGGGCATCTTCAGCAGCAATTCTTTGCGTAGCTTCCTCTTGCGCCTGCTCCATGTCAGATTGTTTCAAGAGGAGCTCAGTCTAGCTTTGGCTCACTTGTTCCTGATTGGCAGTCAGCTCTTGATAGGCCTCGGTGTACCAGATTTGCGTCTGCTCAACGTGCTTTTTGAAATCTGTTTCAGCCGCTTCAACAACTGCAGCTCTGGAATCTACTTTCTCTTTTTGGGCACGGTGGAGTGCTTGGAGCTTGCGGAAGTTATCGCCCATGGCCTGAAGGAGTTGATCTTCCTCAGATTTGCTACTGCTGACACTTGGTTCGTTGACAATCTCGAGCCCAGCAGCAGTGACGATTTCTTCATAAAAAATTTCCCCTTCGGCCGGTGCTCCAATGCTTGCCGTCCCCGGCAAGTTGACAAACAGGTTCTCGCCAACTTTGAGATATTTGCTTGATGAGGGGACTTCGGATGTTGACGGTTGATCCTCAGCAACCGCCTCACCAGTAGCTGGGGGCTCCGTGGCCGGCGTAGCACCTGGCGCTCCTACGGCAGGAATGCCATCAGTACGGTCACCAGCCTCCTTGCCGCCCTCTTCAGTAGATTCCTTGGCGGGTTCCTCCTGTGCAGCCTTGGCGGCCTCATTGGCAAAGGCACCGCCGGCCTCGACGGTGGCATCCATGGCGGCCTCGCCGACAGCGATTTTGTCAGCTTCGGCGGCAACATCCCTGGCGGTCTCCTCGATGACAGCGTCGATGTCCATGTGTTCCATCTCAGGGAATTCTAAAGGACAAAGGAGAGAAACAGAATGAGATCAAGATTGAAGTTCAAGAAGACAAAAGAAAGAGAGATAAAGGAAAGAATAGCAAGCGCTCTGAGGCAATTGGTTACCTGTATCGAGCTGTTGAGAGGTGGTCTCGCCCCTCCCGGCAACCTCGATTGCCGGGGGTAGGATGCCAGTACCCATGGTTGCTGGCTCCTCCTCAACCAAGACAAGCTCGTCAGTGTGATCTCTTGCCGGGGATGTGCTTGTGGGCGGCGTGGTTGACGGAGGTAGCCCGACGGGGGTATCTCCTGATAACTCCCCTTGTTGCCGTCCTTCTCCTGCGAGCCCAAAGATATCAGCGGCAAGGATAAAAAAACCTCAACGCTCGTCAGCAGAAAAAGAGTAATGAACTCACGCTGGGGGCTGCGTTGAGGACTGAGCTCTGGGCTGACGACGACAATTTCTGGCGCGCTCGTAGAGCTAGCCGGGGGCTCGTCGCCCGTGGAAGTTCTCGACCTCTTCGCCGCCCTTTCCGCCAAGGTTTCCGCATCGCTGCAGAGACAAAACAAGCAAGTCAATAAGATTGATCCAGAATTTGGAAGATAAAGGCTATGACAGGACACTTACTCTTCCTCTTCTCGTTCCGGGCTAAAGCCGGAGATGTCAAAATCGACCTCCGGTGCCGTGTCCGTGCGAGGGGGCAGAGGAGGGGTCTTGGGTCGCTTGGCTGTACCAGGCGTAGGAGGTTGGCGTGATTCTGCCACCTCAGCCTCCGGTGTGGCTGTGTGAGACGCCCCTGCCGCCTCAGCAGTTGCCGCAGGCACGGGTCTCGCGCGTCGCGCAGGTTGCTGTCGAACTCCTTGCCGCGGCGCAGTCTTGCCGGCCGCCTTCTTGCCGGGAGCCTCGTTGCTCGAAGAAGGTTGGCTTGCCGAGATGCTAGATGCAGCCTTTCGAAGAACACGCTTTGTCTTCTTCGGGGCTGGGAGCTCTTCTTGCGGTTCTTCTTCAGCCGCGTCTTCGTCGGACGAGCTCTCAGCGGCTGTGCTGCTCTGTTCCCCGGCAGCCTTGTCCTTCCCGGCAGGATTTTCTTCCACCACTACCTCTGCGTCACTGGTTTCCCATTCTGTGAAGCCGGCGCTACTGGCCTCCGCGGCAAGATTCGCCTCCTCCGCCCTAGTGGCGATGTATGCCACTTCTTCGTCGGTGGTGGCTCAGATGAGGTCTGTTTCTTCCCGGACGGCTCTCTCCATCAAGTTATCAAAGAACTTTTGTGCCTCTTCCTCGGATGGCTTGACCCAAGTCGCGTCAAGACCGTGGGCGTTGAACAGTGGCATGGTGGCAATAATCGACCCCAGGGCAGAGTTGTTGCACAGAGGGACAATTCTTGCCGGCAACCGATGCTTGTTGTCGCGCTGGAATAGCTTTTGACGGAGAGCGCCAAGCTGCATAGCAGTCAAGTTGTTGTTCAATCCGGGGCGCAGTCTCATGATGTCTGCTGCGTTCCGGTATTCCCAAGCTGATCTCCCTTTATTCTGCAAGGGGGCGATGTGGCGGTGGAGGAAATCGAAGCCGATCATCTCCATTGTGAGCCCGACAGCTTTCAGACGAAGGATCCTGGTGGTGGCAATCGTGAGCTTTTCGTCTTCAGCAGCGAAATCGCTCCAGTCACTGCCGGGGACTGCCTTCTGCTGTGAAGGCAAATAGAACGGATGGGGATCTGCTTCCTTGATCCAGCACCACTCAGACCACCATTCGTCCCACTTCTCACGGTAAACCCCTTCTGGGTATATTTCCTTATTCCAAGCCCTTGGAATCCAGGCGATAGAACCAGAGAGGGCCTCCCCTTTTTGGACACGGGGAAAAAAGTAATGGCGGAAGAGGGCAGTATTGGGAACCAGTCCGGCAAAATTTTCACAAAGATGAGCAAAGATGGACATACACAGTACAACATTCGGCGTGAAATCAAGAAGATGGAAGCCGTATGTGTACATAATGTCGTTGAAGAAGTCAGAGAATGGGGGACAGAGCCCGCAATAGAAATAAGCATCGAAGAAGGGATATCTGTCTGATCCACTTTTGGAACAAGAACCTGGAATCACGCGAATGGCGGGGTGAGCCTGCGTCTCCCTCGCCCACATACACTGGTACCGGCTCTTCAGAGTTTTCGCATCGAGCAACGGGGCGAAGACGACGTACTTCTTCCGCATCTTCACCAGCTCGCTCTCCGGGACATCGGCTTTCGTCTCCTTGCCCTTGCCTTTGCTAGTCTTGGGCGGCATGGCGACTGCAGGGGCGGAAGCCGGGGATGGAGCGTGCGTGGAGGCGACGAGCGGATGAGGGAAAGCTTCGCTCTGAGCTCGAGAGAAGGAAAGCAATGGCGGATTTTAGATTGAGAAGAAGAAAGAGGGGGTAAATAGGCAGCGCCTCTGCAGTTTCTTTTTTATGGGGAAGGGGCGAGGCCGCCTCTTTTACTGCCCAATGAGGATACGCTTCTACAAGCGCGCTACGGCCACGGCCGTTCAGCGCCCGCGCCCCACGTCGCGCATTCAATGCGCGTAGTGGGGGGATGCAGTGAGCGAAATCATCGCAAGCAATTAATCCCCTGCCATGCGTGCCCGTGCACTGTTTGGGCCTAGCCCAACAGCGCCTCGCATCCATGTATGGCCTAGGCCTGGGGGCTCCTGTCGGTGTACTAAGTATTGGGCTTTTAGTACCCCATACTTGTGCACGGGCAGTCATAGCCAAGCCCGCGGCAAGGCTTACCGGGGGAGTTATTGGAGATTATTGCAAGATTGACAAGGGGACACTCAGACTGAAGGCCAGGCCCCCGGCAAGATTTGGGCCCGGCAAGATTTGCACCCCAGCAAGATTCTATCATTGTTCCGCCGCTTTAGCACAGCAACCAGCCTGGCATCCTGGGCCCATTCCTGGATGCGTGGCAGGAGACCAGTGGAGGAGAGCTTAAGCAGTGCTGATGGGATGGCCCCTTTTTCCATCCCCAAGGAAGTGGGGACACCTAAACGGACACCTCACGGTGCATTAAATGCATTCGTCCTAATCCGTCAGTGGTTAGGTATGATGACCCTGTAGCTACTTTACACCTCAATGTATGTACATTTTGCCACTGTGGTGACCCCTTTGAGCGTATAAAAGGAGGCCCAAGGCAACTGCTATAGGGGAGAGGATCTTCTAGCCCATTCTGCATGCGTAGCCGCTTTTTGAACGCCTGGGCTCAAGAACACTCATAATAAAACAAGGCAGGAGTAGGGTTTTACGCTGATCAGCGGCCCGAACCTGGGTAAAATTGCCCCGCGTCGATCGTTGGTTCTGCTCTTTGTGCATACTTCTCTCCCTGCCGAACCGTAAAGGGGTCCCTTAGGATCCCATAAGTGTCGTACGCCGACAGCAGAGCACCTCTGAAGTTCAAGCACTGACTAGACATTGTAATTCATGGTAAAAGAGATCCAGTCACACTCATACTCAACATCAACTAAACACAAAGCATATAAATGACAATAGTGCTCTCCAGCTGGTGCTTTAATGAGAAGATGATGACTCAACAATAGAAGTAAATAGATAGACCCTTCATAGAGGGAAGCAGGGATTTGCAGAGGTGCCAGAGCTCGAAGCTTTTAAAATAGAGATGAATATAATTTTGGGTGGTATGCTTTCATTGTCAATGTAGCGACCGAGAGTTCTCACCATATTCCATGCTAGACACATTATAGGCGGTTCCCAAACAGAAAGGTAAAGTTTTACTCCCCCTCCACCAACAAACACAAGCCATGGCTAGCGAATCCTCGGGTGGCCTCCATACCAACAACAATCCGGGGGAGTTTTATTTCATTATTATATTTTGATTTTGATTTTTATCATAGGACTGGGCATCCTAATTACCACCCAATTTCTCATGAATGACAAGCGAATAAACACTCATCGTGAGAATAACCCACCTAGCATGGAAAATACTGACAGCCCCCTGTCGCTTCATGAGCGATTCGGGCATACAAAACAGATTATTATTTGAAGATTTAGAGTTTGGCACATGCAAATTTACTTGGAACAACAAGTAAATACTGCATATAGGTAGGTATGGTGGACTCATATGGAATAACTTTAGGTTTAAGGAAGTGGATGCACAAGCAGTATTCCCGCTTAGTACAAGTGAAGGCTAGCAAATAGATTGAGGAGCGACCAACTAGAGAGCGACAACGGTCATAAACCTGCTTTGAGATTAATCAACATTTTATACAAGAATGAGTAGGATATAAATCATCATGAACATAAATATCGTGGAGGCTTTGTTGGTTTTGATTCAACTACATGCGTGAACGTGTACCAAGTCAAGCCACTTGAATCATTTAGAGGGAGATACCATCCTATCATACTACATCATAATCATTTTAAATGCATGTTGACACACAAGATAAACCATTATCCACTCCTAGCTATTTAAGCATGGCATGAGTAACTATGATCTCTAATTGTCATTGCAAACATCTTTACTCATAATAGGCTGAGTCAAGAACGATGAGCTAATCATATTTACAAAAACAAAATAGGTTGAGTTCATACCAGCTTTTGTTCACCTCAATCAATTCATCAAATTTTGTCATTATTGCCTTTCACTTGCACTATCGAACGATGTGAATAATAATAAGAGTGCACATGCCATGGACTAAGCTGGAATCTGCAAACATTTATTCAGAGGAGAAGACAAGGTAATATGGGCTCCTTGTTAGATCAATCAATAATGCATATGAGAGCCTCTCAACATTTTCATCATGGTCTTCTCCTTATGACGACTCAAAGAAAAGAAAAGAATTTCAAAGAAACACACTGAAATATTTTTGGAGTTTTTGTTTTTCTAAAGGAAGCAAAATGAAAGAAAAAAACAAGAAAAAAATATATACACGGGAAAGCTCCCAACAAGCAAAAGAAGAACGAGAAATGTTTTTGGGTTTTCTTTTAATATTACGAACTACTGAACAAATAAACCAGAAATAGAAATAAAAAAGAAACAAGAAATATTTTTGGGTTTTCAAAGTTTTTCAAACACACAAGAAGAAAGCAAAATAAAACTAGCATGGATTATACAATGAAAAAGGATGAACACCGACAACTGGAATGAATGTGTGATGCATGAATGTAATGTCGGTAAGAAATACGTACTCCCCCAAGCTTAGGCTTTTAGCCTAAGTTGGTCTATGGTCACGGCTGGCCTGGATGATACCCGAAGTCGTAGTACGGGTTGTACTGGATTGCAGCCGCCACCGCCTAGCGGGCTGCCTCGTTGAGGCGAGCGGTCTCCCTCGCCCTCTCATACTCCTCTGCCTCCTCCACAAGTATGAAATATCTTCGTTTTCCCTGAAAGTTAAAGAAGAAAGGAGTGGGAAGCGTAATATGGAAAACGCGACGCCTGTTAAAAAGTAGTCTGTACTGGAATGGCACATCGCCCCTTTCAAGAAATTGGAAACGCTCCATAGCGGCATAATCAAGGAAAGCATGCAACTGAGTATCATTTTCTTTTATTGGCACCCCAAGATAATTAGCTAAACGAGTAGCATAAATTCCACCAAAGAAATCTCCATCTAGGGCATTATTATGTAACCGACGTGGAACAATAGCCCCCAAGTTAAATTGTTTATCGTCCATTACAACACTCTTAAGAACGCTCAAATCAGAAGTGCAAAGGTGGCTATGGTCATTATTACCGTTAATGCATCTACCTATGAAGAGAGCAAAATAATGTAAAACAGAAAAGTGAATGCTCCCTATAGTAGCTTGTGTTATGCCTCTAGTTTCACCCCTAGTGATGCTAGCAAGGAACTCAATGCAATCAGATTTTCAAGGTTCAGTGTAAGTGCCCCATTGTGGAATTTTGCATGCTTCATTAAATTCTTCAAGGTCCATACGAAATGAATTTTCATAGAGATTAAATATAATAGCATGAGTATTGCGATGGACTGAATACTTAAATTTCCGCATGAAAGAATCAATGAGATTGTAATATTGTAAGCACTTATCTGACTCGAATTCCGTCAAGCCAGCATTGTGTACGTACGTATCAAATTCTTCCTTGAAACCAGCTTGAGTCATGAAATAATCTGACGGCCATTCGCAAGGTTGCACTAGAGCTTCCCGTGGTGGTTCGAGCTCCGACTCGGATAAAGCGAGCCTTGGGGATTTCTTGCTCGAGGAACCACCTTGGAACATCTTCCTAAACAATTTCTCCATCTGAAAATTTCTGAAATTTTAGTAACTCAAAATAAAAGTAAACCAAACTCAACAAAATTGATAGCAACTACTCCTACAAGTGTCTAAAGGCCATATCATGCACCAAAACTAGTTTGAACCATATAAATTTGACATGCAAGCTCAAGAACATGGTCACCAACAGTAGCTAAATGTGCAAATAATAAACCATTGGAACAAAAACTAATTGGACCATTGGAGGAGTCACGTACCGATGAACAATCCCCCAAAACAGTTTTGGAAATGGAGTTCTGAGCAAGGATATCGAAAATGGCAGCAAGATGAGGAAGAACACGGGTTTGAGCAAGCAAGTGATTTTTTCTGGAGGAAGAAGAAGAGCATGGGTGGCAGCAATAAGTGAGGGGGCCTATGTGGGTCCCACAAGCTTTCTGGGCGCGCACTGTGAGGTTGTGGCTCATAGGTGTACCCCCCTGGGGTGTGTTCAGTGCCACCATTTTTTACATTTTGCAGAAAAAATCATATTAAATTTTTAGGGCATTCTGAGAACTTTTATTTTCTGGTCATTTTTTATTGCACGGGTAATTCAGAAAAACAGTATAATCTTGGCATTTCTACTTTATTAATTCTAATTAACAAAAAGTAAAAAGTGAGTACACAAAGTTGTGTTTACTAAATTCATCGACCACATGCCCGTCAAAAGGAATCCATTAATAAGGTTGATCAAGTCTTACTAACAAACTTCTTCCGAATGACATGAAACCGAAAAATCTTCGTATAACACTAAGTTACCTCAATGGGGATATGCATATCCCCAACAATAAGAATTTGATGTTTCTTTTTAACAGTAGGAATAGGGAATTCAAAACCTCCAATAGTAATTGTTGATTTTTTTCCGATAGAATTGATACTATTCACTTGAGGTTGTTTCTTCGGAAAGTGTATCGTATGATCATTGCCATTGACATGAAAAGTGACATTGCCTTTGTTGCAATCAATAAAATCCCCTGCAGTATTCAGAAAGGGTCTACCAAGGATGATCGACATACTATCTTCCTCGGGTATATCAAAATAACAAAGTCCGTTAAGATAGTAACATTTGCAACTACGACAGGCACATCCTCACAAATACCGATGGGTATAGCAGTTGATTTATCAGCCATTTGTAAAGAGATTTTAGTGGGTGTCAACTTATTCAAATCAAGTCTATGATACAAAGAGAAAGGCATAACACTAACACCGGCTCCTAGATCACATAAAGCAGTTTTAACATAGTTTCTTTTAATGGAGCATGGTATAGTTGGTATTCCTGGGTCTCCTAGTTTCTTTGGTATTCCACCCTTAAATTAATAATTTGCAAGCATGGTGGAAATTTGAGCTTCCGGTATCTTTCTTTTATTTGTGACAATATCTTTCATATACTTAGCATAAGGGGACATTTTCAGAATGTCGGTCAAACGAAGATGCAAAAAGACAGCTCTAAGCATTTCAACAAAGTGCTCAAATTCTTCATCATGTTTATTCTTTGAAGCTTTAGGAGGAAAAGGCATGGGTTTCTAAACCCATGGTTCTCTTTCTTTACCATGTTTCCTAGCAATGAAGTCTCTCTTTTCATATCTTATATTCTTAGGTTGTGGGTTATCAAGATCAACAACAGGTTCTATTTCCACATCATTATCATTATTAGGTTGGGCATCTACATGAACATCATCATCATCACCATTGTTTCTAGGTTCATGTTCATCACCAGATTGTGTTTCAGCATCAGAAATAGAAAAATCATTTGGATTCTCAGGTGTGTTTACAGTAGGTTCACTAGAGGCATGCAAAGTCCTATCATCTTTCTTTTTCTTTTTAGATGGAATAGGTGTATCAATATTAATTCTTTGAGAGTCTTGATCAATTCTCTTAGGGTGACCTTCAGGATACAAAGGTTCCTGAGTCATTTTACCACCCCTAGTCATGACTCTAACAACATGATCATTCATCTTATTGTTCATCTCATTAAGCAAATCATTTTGTGCCTTGATGACTTGTTCTACTTGGGTTTTTACCATGGATGCATGTTTACTCACACCCCTGACATCATTAACAGTTCTAAACATAAAGTCACTCAAGCGTTCAATCATATAAGCATTTCGTTTCAATTGTCTACTAACATATGCATTGAAGTTTTCTTGTTTAACAATAAAGTTATCCAATTCATCCAGGCATTGACTAGCAGATTTAGTATAAGGAATATCATCTTCATCAAATCTATAGAGAGAATTTACCTCTACTACCTGTGTCGGGGGTATCAAGACCATGTATTTCTTCAATAGGTGGTAAATTCTTGACATCTTCAACTTTAATACCTTTTTCTTTCATAGATTTGTTTGCCTCTTGCATATCTTCAGGACTGAGAAATAGAATACCCTTCTTCTTCAGAGTTGACTTAGGTGGTGGTTCGGGAAGAGTCCAATCATTATCATTCCTCAATATATTATTTAGTAGTTCTTCAGCTTATTCAACAGTTCATTCCCTGAAAATACAACTAGCACAACTATCTAGGTGGTCCCTAGAAGCATCGGTTAGTCCATTATAAAAGATATCAAGTATTTCATTTTTCTTGAGAGGATGATCAGGCAAAGCATTAAGTAATTGGAGAAGCCTCCCCCAAGCTTGAGGGAGATTTTCTTCTTTAATTTGCACAAAGTTAAATATTTCTTGTAAAGCAGCTTATTTCTTATGAGCAGGAAAATATTTTTCAGAGAAGTAATATATCATATCCTGGGGACTACGCACACAACCAGGAGCAAGAGAATTAAACCATATCTTAGCAGCACCCTTTAATGAGAAAGAAAACAACTTAAGAATATAGTAGTAGCGAATTTTTTCCTCATGAGCAAATAGGGTGGCTATATCATTCAGTTTAGTAAGATGTGCCACAACAGTTTCAGATTCATAACCATGGAAAGGATCAGATTCAACCAAAGTAATTAGCTCAGGATCGACAGAGAATTCATAATCCTTATCAGTAACCAAGATAGGTGAAGTAGCAAACTTAGGATCATATTTCATTCTAGCACTCAAAGATTTTTCTTTCAACTTGACTAGTAATTTCTTAAGGTCATCTCTATCCTTACAAGCAAGAAAATCCCTAGCTACCTATCCATCCATAACATAACCCTCAGGTATATCAGGCAATTCATATCTGGGAGAGCTAGGTCTAATAGGTGTTTCAAAAGTTTCATTTTCAATAATTTCATCAGTTTCGACATTCTCAATTTCTTTAGCTCTAGCAAGTTGTTCATCAAGAAATTCACCCAGTGGCACAGTCTTATCAAGCAAAGTACTAGCATCATCATAAGCATCATTGATAGAAGAAGTAGCATCATCAATTACTTGCGACATATCAGGATTAATAGTAGGTGGTGGTGTTGCAAGCTTACTCAAAACAGAAGGTGAATCAAGTGCAGAGCTAGATGGCAATTCCTTACCTCCCCTCGTCTTAGAGGGAACAATCTTGGTTCTGGTACCTTTCGGATTCTTCATAGTGATAACACTGGAGTTGGTTTACTATCTACTAGCATTTGTGTTGGTGCAATATCTGCCCACCTTATGTTTTGGAGATTGTTGTCAGAAACATGTATGGACTGATTCGTTTGCTAGTGCATACAGAGAGAAATAGTCCATACACAATCGAAGAGAATGCTGTCTCCGGTGCTAAGTTCGAGGAACTTCACCAAAGTATATCTGCGTTCGCAGGGAAACCACATCTGAAGCATATCCACTCCGAGCAACATATTCTTATTTTATCTTGCTTTGATCGTATCGAATATCTAACATGCAGGAAAACTACATCTCGTGTGGATTCAAATTGTGTTCTGAGAAAACCTTCATGTTGTATCCTTCATCGCAAATCTTTCAAAGTACATCTTATGTCTAATTCTCTTCGAAGATTTTGTGACAGGAATCACCTCAGACACTGTCGAGTGCATTGAAGGAAGTCAAGTATGAAATCATAAATCAATGTCACTTATACGAAGAATAATATTGTCTCCCTCCAGTCCATTCATGCTTTGAAGCATATCTTCAGGGGGAGAGTGCTTTTATCTTCGTAATTATCTCTCGTCTCTTATTATCCTTTGCATTACATTCCATTATTTATCTATCCTTCGATGTGATCTGTTTTGTCAACAATCGTCCAAAATGGGGGAGATTGTTGGTGCAATATCTGCCCACCTTGTCTTTTGGAGATTGTTGTCAGAAACAGGTATGGACTGATTCGTTTGCTAGTGCATACAGAATGAAATAGTCCATACACAACCGAATAGAATGCTGTCTCCGGTGCTAAGTTCGAGGAACTTCACCGAAGTATATCTGCGTTGCAGAGAAGAATGAGCTATATTTGTTGAAGTCATATAGTCGAGAAGATTGATGTGAAGGAATCGATCCCTCGAAAGCTTACTGCTGAAGCAAAGCTTTTGACTCGATATCGTCGTTAGAAGAAATTGATTGCAGTGATGGAAGTTGAAGACAAAGTGAAGACATAGTATTCATTTCGTTGTTCTTCTTTCATTCAATTGAGTCATAGGACCTCCGTACTATTAAGAGGGGTATAGGTTCTCGATGCTTAGATCCGCTGTGATGCTTAGCCAAAACTTATGGAAGTTGTGAGAGAAATCTCTTTGTGTTCCGAGCAAATACTTGTCAGCAAGAGACTATGATCTTCTTCATTATGAGAGATTTGTCTCAGACCGAGGAGTTAGCATTACTTGCTCCGCAAGCAATGTTACCATTGTGCTCAAAATCCAACCGTTGGGCTCGTGTCGTTCGGCCATTGGCTGATCCCGATGTCTAATTTGGTCATTTCCCATCAGGGAAGGCTGCGGCTATAAATAGCCACCCCGCTCCAACATTGTCTGTTGGCTGCTCTGCTTGAGATTTCTGAGAAGATTGATTTGAGCAACCCCTCTCCGAGTGATTTGAGTTTAAGATCCATCGTGAGAAATACCAAGATCCCAAACTTAGACAGTGGTTTAGCATCACAGTAGTTCTGAGTGAGAGTTCTTGTACCTATTACTCTTGAGAGCTACGCACTCTCTAGACGGATAGGTTTCAGCTTGAGTGTTGAAGAGTTGTTGTCTTCATCGAGCTAGATCTTCAGCAACCAAGAGTGATTGTGGTGCGTGAAGGCCGACCGAAGGTTTGGAGATCACCGACAAGGATCTACCACGAGTGAAATCAACCCGAGTCCGATCAGCTCTGTGTTGAAGGAGAATAGGGTGAAGAGAGTTTATCTTCCGTGTTAAGTCACAACCCCTCCTACCAGACGTAGACCTTTGGCAGAAGGGTGAACTGGCCTACCAAATCTGATTGTCGCCATCGAGCACCACTGGTTCATTCTACTTCACTACAATTCCTTTAGCAGTTCTTATTCGTGCTCTGCGCCGATAGTTTATCTGATCATTTCGTTCTGTTATCAATCTCTTACTTTATTGTGTCCATTCTGTTTCTTTCTCATCACTTGTATTCATACGTCTTCGTCATATTCCTCGGTTTACCTGTTAAATCATTCCATAGTATTATTTCTCTGTGCGCATCATGTTGTGTCTCATTCTACTGCATCTGTTTGCCTGTTGTATTAATCTCATGGTAGTTAAACCTGTGATTTACCAAGCTAGTACTATTATCAATGCTTTCATCAAAGAACATGCTTCTGATGAAGAAGATTGATTCAGCTCATTTCCTTCCTTACTTTCTTCCGCTGCTCTGATTGGGATCGGTTTCAAAACATTCAAAAGAATTTTTGAATCTCCCATTCACCCCCCCTCTGGTTGATATACTCTCGGTCCTAACAATTGGTATCAGAGCAGGTACTCCCTGTCTCTGCTTATTAAAGGTCTAACGTCCTTGGAGTTTTGAGTATGTCATATGCAGGTAGATCCTTGCACTCTGAAAGATTTCCTATCTTTGATGGAAATGACTATCTCTACTGGAAGGAACGAATGAGAATCAGAATTCAAGCTATCAACTATGATCTGTGGCAGATTGTGGAAGATGGCTACATCATTCAGCAACCGAACAATCTCAACACCAATGATAAAGTAAATCTGCAGTTGGATGCTCAAGCAAAAGATATCATCTGTGGCAGTCTATCAAAAGACATTTTCTTTCGCTTCCAAAGGCTCAATACTGCAAAGCAAATTTGGGATGCCATCAACAATGCTCATGAAGAATTTGCTGCTGGATCATATCCTCACATTCAAATGCTCCGTGCTATGTTCACTGGATTCAGAAGTCTTCGTAAAGAAAGTGCTATGGAACTCACTGATCGATTGACAAACATTGTCGAAAGACTGCATCAGCGAGGAATAACCGATACCACTGATAGGGATGTGGTCAACAAGCTTCTGAGTGCTCTTGATGAATCCTTCGATCCCATTGTAGCTGAAATCAAACAAAGACCAGACTATGAAGAGCTTCACTATGTTGAGGTCATGACACTGCTGTCGATTCATGAAGAAAAGATGGAACTGGAAAATGCCAATCAAGAATCTTCTTCGGAAAGTGAAGGAAAAATTCTCTCACACTATGGTAGTTCTGAAGAAGAAGATGTTGAGAATCAACACACCATCACCAGAGAACTTGAAATGCTCGCACAAAGGCTAAAGTGATCTAAAAAGGCAAAATCTCCGCCTCACAAATGATGACGAGTTTGACGTGCCTGAATCGTCAAGAAGAAGATTGCCTTCGAAAGAAATGAAGTGCTTCAAGTGCAAGCAACTTGGTCATCTCATTGCAAACTGTCCATGCTGGGAAGGAAAACCTAGCAACAGATGGAAATACCTTCACTGCAGTGGATTCACACGAATGGGTCATCATACTAAGCTCTCGAAGAAAAATGAACCATCCTCATCTTCTTCGACGAGACCAGTCACTGACGTAAAAGCAAGAGCAACCATCGAATCAAATATGAAGAGAATATCACGGCTAAATAGAGCATGTGCTAATATAACCCTGGACTCTGAAGATGAGGCAACAGACTCTGAATCTGATGACGAAGAATTTCAAAGAAGAATAGGAAGGAGTAATGCCTTCATTGCCTACGAATTGTCAGAAGATTCATTCAATTCAGATGCTGATGATGATGCTTCAAGTGATGATGAACCAATTGCATTCTATCTCGTGGCAAAATCATCAAAGGATCAGGTATCGACAAAACACCAAAAATCCATGAATGAATATTCTCCAGAATACATTGCCTATGCTAAACTGGTTAAAATGGCTAAATCTCAACAAGATGAGCATGAAATGCTTGAGAGAAATCTAAGGAAAACAGAAGGATTACTGGTCGAAGAGATGGAGAAGAATCAAAAGTTGATCGAAGAGCAAGATGCTTTTTCATCAACTATTGATGATCTTACCAATCGATATGATTCGTTTACAGTTGACTACGAGAGTTTATTAGATGAACTCCTTAACAGGAATCAAGAACTCGTGTCACTGAAAGAATCTCATAATGAGCTGGTGTTAGAGAAAGCTTCTCTCTTCGCCGAGCAATCTGTTAGACTTCCTGATGATTTTGTACCTCCATGCTTAAAATGCCTAGAACATAGCAATGCCGATTCTCATGCTGAAACTTCTAATACTGTCGTGGAATAGTCACGGCAAATGTCCTAGTGTGAGGACTTAGTCGTGGAGCCATCGCAATGAGGTTAGTTTAAAGGGGTTAATCGGGACAAAGGACACGGGGAGTTTATACTGGTTCGGCCCCCTTGCGGTGAAGGTGAAGGCCTAATCCAGTTTGAGGTGGTATTGCTAGGGTTTCGATGACCAGGGAGCGAATACGCTTGACCTGGCTCTCGAGCTGTTGTTTTCTTGTCCCTAAACCGCCGCCGGGTCGTCCCTTTATATCCACAGGTTGACGCCCGGCGGTTCACAGAATCCGGGCCGGCTCATAAACGTGTCCGGCTCGGTATCCACTCTTTCCTATCTTACAATACAAGTCATATACTTATGGCGGTTTACATCTATGGGCCCTAACTCGCCTTTGGGCTTTGGGCCTTCTTATTAAGTCTCCTTCGTAAGTCGCCATCTTCTATGTCTTCATGGGCTTCAATACAGGTAAATCACTATGAGCATAACCCGGCCCCTCCTGGGCGGTTTATACTCAATAGTTATATCCCCAACATTAGACCCCAGGTTGATGTGAACTTGTTCATATCAATCTTCAATACTTGACTTAGAAAAAATCCTTCATCATCAGTCCTTATGAAAATTTATAACCCGCCACGACGTCTACTCACATAATTGTGCTAACCCGCCATGACGTCATCTTGCATTAATATCGCACGAGGCCCAAATCTCAGCCTCCTTGATTCCCGCGCATGCCATCTATCCACTGCCTTATACATAGGGACAGGGGTCCTTTTCATTTCCCCCCTTGCCTCCTCGTCTTCATCCTCTTCCTTGCCACGCCACACGCGCCCGAGCTTCGCCGCCGTCGACCTCACGAGCTGCCTCCACTGCAGCCGCTGCATCGTCCTGAACACACCAGAGCACCACCGCGCGCCACCGCTGTCCAACAGCCCTGGTAAGCCCCCCTCTTTTCCTCACCGCAGATCTCCATTAGGGTTTGCTTGAGTTCTTTAGAGTTCATCTCGGTTCATCTTTGTTCCTCCATAGACCATGTAGTTTTTGATCTAAGTATAGTACCAATCTTATGCGATAGCAGTTTAGCACTCATTTTTAATATCTGAACGCCTCCCCTCCATAGGAGATCTCATCTGAGCACGTGAACTGTCCTGCTGCCGCTTCTTTAGGTTAGAATTTTTCTTCATTATCTGAACTACTGGAGATCCAAAATTATAACACCAATCTGTGAAACCTGTTTTTCACCACTTAGCCATTTTCCAACTTCAGATCTATACTTTCAATATCCGTGTAGGCGGTTTAACCTCAGAAAATAATAACCTGCCAGGTACCATTAGTCCCCTCTTAAACCGCCAAGTGCTCGTCTTTGTAATTTAATAACGTCACTGTCCGGTTTAACATTTATGCATGCTTCAACACTTTCTGCCTGTTAACCATGAACCTTAAACCGGCACAAATCTTTTCCAGGTTATCGTATAAATGGCCAAATCCTTTTATTCCTGTAACTGGGTTTCATCCCGGGTTACAGAAGAAGAACTGAACGGGTGTGTTGCAACCGGCGCTTTAGCGAAAAAGGAAGACATCCACTGGAGAGCCCCCGGTCCAGAAAATCCTCCTGAGCCCAAGGATGGGGAAGTGATCGTTTTTGTTGATCATCTGAGTCAAGGGTTCAACCCTCCCGGATCAAAAAATTTCCGTGATGTGCTTCACTTCTTCCAACTTCACCCTCAAGATATTGGGCCTAACTCCGTGTCCAATATTTGCAATTTTCAAGTGTTTTGTGAAGCCTACCTGCAAGAAGAGCCCACAGTCGACCTGTTCAGAGATTTCTTCTATTTAAACCGCCGTACTGAATTTACGGATGGGCCCAATACTGAACTTGGCGGGGTTTCAATTCAGAAGAGAAAAGACGTCAGCTTCCCTCACGCTAGGCATCATAGCCATCCAAAAGATTGGAATCAAACTTGGTTCTATTGCCAAGATACATCTCCAGCTGGCGAGAATCCTCTGCCGGGTTACCGTGCTCACCGGCTTACCGATGCACATCCATTCCCCCAAAGACTCAATGCAAAGGAACGGTCCAAATATGCACCACAGCTTTCAAAGCTCAGAGCCTTTATGGCAAACGGTTTGACAGGCATCGATTTTGTCCGTTGCTGGGTATCTTGGAGCATTTTGCCTTTAAGCCGTCGCCCCGGTTTAATGTGTGAGTACACAGGGGATGTGAAAACCCTCAACGCCACACTGATATTCAGCTGACTGATGCTGAAGTTACTGAATCTGTCAAGAAGATGTTGGATGAATCGGTGATCGACTGCAGCAAAACAGGACTTAGTCCTTTCTGCGCTTCAAATAAACCACCAGCTGTAAGAATTGCCCCACTCCTGCTTTAATCCATATTCTTAATACTCCCTTATGATCTTTTTCAATCTTTAAACAGGGTGATGATCTGTTCTGGAAGAAGAAACCGCAGGATAAACCGGCCAAAACACTTCGTGCCAAAACCAAGGTCAACAAGAAGCCCGCTAAGAAGAAAAACACCGAGCCTACCGAGTTAAACATTAACGATGATAATCCGGAGTCAGAGGTAGAACTTGATTCACTTGGCTCTTTTTTCATACATCTCATTGACGATGATTTTTATCAGGACGACGCAGAAGCTAGCCGCGCAAATGACATAGAGGTAACTATTCTCTCATCCGGTTCAGAACCTCTGCCCACACAGAAAACCCGACAAGAAAGCCGGAAAATAAGATTTTCTCACCCCCTAGCTTACTTGGATCCAAACTTTCTTTTGAAGAAGCAGCAACATGAAGCTCGCCGCACAACCCGGCATAGCGGCCATGTGGTCACTTCTTCCGGTTTACCGAACTCGCCAGTTCGTAAACGCCGCCCAGAGGTCTTTTCTATTTCTGACACATCTTATCCCAAGGCGGGTTATCTCCGACAACCTCTTAATCCGTCTGATTCAAACTATCAGGGAACTTCCCATTCATCCTCTGGCGAGTCCACAGGGACACAAATTCCAATCCTCAAAACTGTTCCTGGGTGAGCATTTTTAACTAACCCCTTATACCTTATGCTTGATCATTATACTAACCTGTCATTTGCGTCTCTGTCAGAGCCAAGGCCAGACCCAGTAAAAAGGCCAAATTGAACAAACCGGCTGATGACAGCGCGCCAACTGATCCGGAAAAGAACCCGAAACAGTTTGAAACAAATACTGAAGCTATTCTTGATGATCCGCCACCGCAAGATCATGACACCTTTGTTGAGCAGATGGAAATTGATCCGATGGGTCATGCTGATAAACCGCCAAGCCCAACTAAGGCTGCTGATGATAAAGCTGATGATGTTGTAGTTACCGGTGTCAGGTATACAGCCCCAGACAACCCCACTGCTCTGTCAAAACATAGTGCCAAAGAAGAATTTTCTGCTGTTGACAAGGGCAAGTGGAAGGCGGACTTGGAAAGCTATGCCCACCTCAGCGCCCAAGATATTCATTCTGGGTTTTTAAACCATTTGTACACAAGCCGTGATTATGAAGCCGGTTTACTGAACATGATGAAGGAGCGATATGAGGTAAATGCTGTTAACTCTGCATAAATATTCTTCCCTTAGCTGCCAAGTTTACTAGACATAAAAGAATAGAATGTTCTGCAAACTTTCAAGAGCCATATAGATCAACTCCACTAGCCCGCAAGGGTCGGTTTATAATGTCAATATGAACCGGGACTTTAGAATAATAACTCTTCAATTTCGCCTGTGTAGCCCCCAAGGGTCGACTTAACAAATATGTTAAGTTGAGACTAATTATGCTGTAAGGCTCAACATTCTTACTTAGGACCTTTATAATTCGGTTGACCATCAAGCTGATAGTTGTTATGTGCTTGGGACTTGTAATTTTTTTTTTGATAAGAAGCAATAGACATTAGCCCCCAAGTGCCAAGTATATTACTTGTTATGTGCTTGGGACTTTGAATATGCACTGCTATCTAACTAATTACATGTCTCTTGCAGGCTGATCTTAACAAGAAGGAATCTCAAATCACCGACCTTCAAGAAAATATCAAGTCGCAACAAGCCGAGACCTCCAAGGCCAAGGAAGAACTGACCAATACCTTAACAGCAATGGAAAAACTGAAGGAGAACTTCAAGAACGAGCGGGCAGGTTGGGATACAGAAAAGTCAACTTGCTGAAGAGGGCTGAGGATGCCGAGGCTGCCCTTAATCCGGTAGCTGAGGAGCTGACTGGCTTGAAACAGCAAATAAATGCCATGACCGCTGCCGTATTTGGTAAATAACTTCTTCATAAGCTTTGAACATGTATTATGTAAGAGACTGCCGGTTTACCGATTCTTTTGATGATGCAGGAACTCGCATTGCTCATCTTGGCTCAGATATGCGGCAAAAACTGAAAGCCGCCTATACACTTATAGAGCAATTATATACCGGCATACAACGGGTTATCTGCACAGCTTCCCATAATAAACCGCCCCCAACCTTGATCAAGGAGACGTTGGAAAGGCTGGCGACGATGCCTGCACGGTTTGAAGAGCTAAAGAAGTCAGCTGCCAGGGCGGGTGCTCTTACTGCACTGACTCGGGCCAAAGCTTGGATATCTGATCTTGATCCGGCCGATGTGGGAAACGGCTACCCGAGCATAAAGGAGGACGGGTCAGACTTTAATAATGATGACCTCAGAGCCTTGACGAGGGAAATGCGCCCATTGGCTAGCAAATTGGCTGAAGAAACCGATCTTTCACATTATCAGTCGGTTTATGATGCCAACAACAAGAGAGCTAACGCGCCAACTTATGATGCTCCAAATCTTATTCCTCCAATCCGTAAGCATACCTATGCCCCTGATGTTGACCCCTCCCCACTTATAAGTGATGAAGTTGTATTCAAGGCCTTAACTGGGATTGATTGGACCACCATTGACTTCCAGCCACTGGGTAGAGAGGAGGAAGATGAACCGGCGCTGGACGATCCGCAACTTTCAAGTCAGCCAGGCCAGGACTCGTAAACCGGGGGCCAGTTTAGCAGCTGCTTTCTTTAAGACTTGTTAAAACAATTATTCTTTTGGGCACCAAACGCCTTGTAATAGGCTAGCTTAAACTCTTGTTCTGCTATGCCATCGTGCATATTTACTTTGCATGACAATGCTAATCCACCATGTTAAGATATGCCACTTATGCTTATAATATTAATCACTGTGGAATCTGCTCCTGCATGCAACGGATAAAAAGTGTCCTGGCGGTTTACCGCTGGACGGGTCATAACGCCCAATATAAAACCATGGAAACTAACATAGCTTATACCCAAGGCTGGACTTTAAGAATAACCAAATTTGAAATATATCATACCTGTGATATTTGATCACACTGTTGGTTTATCAAACCGGTGTAGTAAGGGGGAGAACCCAAATTTTGAGCACTGGTAATTATCATAGATTGCTTGGCTTATGAACAAAACCAGGCCGGGTTAATAAACACCGGATATTATCTTATCTCATACTGGCGACTTATAGTCAAAAGCCAGGCCGGGTTAATAAACACCGAATGTTATCTTATCTCATACTGGCGACTTATAGTCAAAAGCCAGGCCGGGTTAATAAACACCGAATGTTATCTTATCTCATACTGGCGACTTATAGTCAAAAACCAGGCCGGGTTAATAAACACCGGATGAATTATGATCATAAAGCATTATAAGCCTCATCAAATAAACCTCAAAAAACTGTGGAATAAAACAAACGAAAAACAAGGATTTTCATGGGCTGCCAGGCCGAAAATCGAGTGCTTTCACGGGCCGCACAGCCACTGAGTTAAACCTATATACAAACCTTATAAGATGGACCTCACATAACCAATCGTTGTTTTAACTTTGACAAGTTCAGGGTCTGTATAAGATTGACTTGTCAAATGTTCGGCGGGTCATTCCAGGAATACCTGGGCGGAGTGGCTTACTTAAAAAGGCAGGATAACCCAGGGTTTTAGGTGAATACACCTGGCTTCCAAGCCTGGCTTTTAAGCCTATTACAAGGGTTATACAAACTCTTTGTTCTTTAGAATCAAGGAGCCCCCAAGTAATATTTTTGAGCTGTGCTCAAGGGGCACCTATGTTTGAGCTGTGATTTTGCAACAGACTCTCTTTGGTACCTTTAACCTGGGTAGCAAGCCCCCAAGTTTTTTTTTCAATTGGCTTATAAGCTGGTTCAAAGGGTAATTTGCCGCAGCAATCATGTTATCCAAAGGGTTAGAGTAATGACCCGGTGTTGTTGGCATGTGTTGCGGCGGGATATTGTTCTGACGAGGCGGATCCGTGGTGCGTGGCTGAACCGGCGCCCCCGTCCCAGGCGCTTCAACCCGGTCCACCACTGGCGGGTTACTGGTTCCTGCTCCTGGCGTGTTAAAGAGGTTCCTCGCCTCGTAAACTGGTGGCAGGCGAGACTGATGCCTCCTCCTCATGACTTTGTTTGAAGCGTTCTGATCTAACATGAGTCGGTAAGATTCAGACTGAATCTGCTGCGCTTGAGCATCCAACGTAACCCGCTCCGCAGCCATCCTGGCATCTTCAGCTGCCAGGTCTTCCTTAGCTTGAGCTATCTGATCTCGCAATTTCACAACTTCCGCGTTTTGCTGATCTTGATTATCCGGGTTAACCTCCGTCGTCAGCAGTGTTGCCAAAGCGTCTAGTAAACCGGACAAGACTTGAGCCGACGGGCGCGCAGGGCCTCCTGCCCCGGCTGCCGTCGCCGCTGCTGACCCGGAAATCAATGCCGCTGCAGTTGAAGAGTGCTGCACTGGCTGCATACCGGCCATGAAGATTGCAACCCGGTTCGGCGGCTCGTAGGGGTCCGGAATACTATCGCCATCAGAACAGCCCCCAAGCCGACCGTCTTGCAGTTGGTACAATGACTCGGTTTCACCGGTGGATGACTCGCCATCAGAATAGACAACTGTCTCACTGTCAAATACCGATTTATCCTCAGATGTCGCACCATTGACGAATCCAACGAAGGCATGACTCATGGCGGGCTGAACTCGGGCGGGTTTTGCACGCTGATCCGTCTCGATGATGTCGGTGCAGGTGTCTGACTCAGGGCCTGGTTCGCCGATCCTGCCAATGAAGACATGAATTCCACCGAAGGGGACCTGGTACCCGTACTCAATTGAACTGGCCTCGGGGCCCCAGCCTTCGTCGTCGATGTAGAGCTTGCCGCGACGACTCTTGGTCATCTGGCCCACATCGTATCCCTTGATCCCTTCGAAGTTGCCCTTCAAGAACTCGAAACCACCGTGCGATGGCCCCACGGTGGGCGCCAACTGTCGTGGAATAGTCACGGCAGATGTCCTAGTGTGAGGACTTAGTCGTGGAGCCATCTCAATGAGGTTAGTTTAAAGGGGTTAATCGGGACAAAGGACACGGGGAGTTTATACTGGTTCGGCCCCCTTGCGGTGAAGGTGAAGGCCTAATCCAGTTTGAGGTGGTATTGCTAGGGTTTCGATGACCAGGGAGCGAATACGCTTGACCTGGCTCTCGAGCTGTTGTTTCCTTGTCCCTAAACCGCCGCCGGGTCGTCCCTTTATATCCACAGGTTGACGCCCGGCGGTTCACAGAATCTCGGCCGGCTCATAAACGTGTCCGGCTAGGTATCCACTCTTTCCTATCTTACAATACAAGTCATATACTTATGGCGGTTTACATCTATGGGCCCTAACTTGCCTTTGGGCTTTGGGCCTTCTTATTAAGTCTCCTTCGTAAGTCGCCATCTTCTATGTCTTCATGGGCTTCAATACAGGTAAATCACTATGAGCATAACCTGGCCCCTCCTGGGCGGTTTATACTCAATAGTTATATCCCCAACAAATACTGTTGTTAAGAATATTGCTACTACTGAAATTGGTACTACTAACCCCTCTTCCGAGGATTTTGCTGCTATTACTGAAGAAAATTGCAGGCTAAAGGGCTTACTTGAGACTGGAATGCTAAGGAGCCTAAAAGGGCATCAAACCCTATGTGATGTGCTCAAGAAGTCCATACTACACAAAAACCCTCTGAAGGAAGGATTAGGTTTCGAAAAGAAACTCAATGTGGATGGATCCTATTGGACTCCCGAGCAGTATCCTCGAACGACTTGGGTTCGTGCAAAGAGTAAAACCCTCAAACCTGAAACTCTAACTGGTTATCACTCACCCATTCCTATTGATACTGAAGAGTCTGATGACTCAAATTACAAAATCTTCAAACAACAGAATGGTGAAGTTTTCGCTCGATATGTTGGAACTAACTGCAGGACAGGTTCACTCAAGAAGCAAATCTGGGTAAAGAAGTGCATTGTTGAAAATTTGTCTGTCACTGCCAACCTGACTGTGCAGAATAACTCTCGACGAGGAAGTGGATATCATTCACAGTCTACTTTAGAATCTTTCTCGAATGATTATCATCCTAACCTGCGTCAGAAGGAGTACATGCGTACCTCTTCAAATCATTACATTCATATATATCTGGAAATAACTTCAATGCATATTCATATGATTACCATCAAAGTGCACATGTGTCTTACAGGCCTCGCCGAGGGAATACTCCTACTCAGTCCAAGCAAATGAGATCCTCACCACCCACGCAAGAGTGGGTTGTGAAGAAGAACTGGTCCTCTCTTATAGGAAAATCTCTGAGGGATATCTCACGTTTATTATTAGCCCTGAGATCAATCTTTGTTGGTGCTTAATTCTCTGTGTTTTTGCTCGCCATGTTTGTGTTTTTCGTTCGTCGTTTTTGCCTTCAGTTGGGGTTGTGTTTTGTTTCCCCTTTAGTCTTTCTCATCTTGTCTTTGTTGTCCATCATGAACATGCAACTTGATCTGAAGAAGATTTCAATCTGGCGTCCTTGGTCGCGAATGAAATTAACTTCGAACATTTATCTGTTTTGGCGCTTGGCCTTCTTCAAACCCTTCGGCATTCTGTTCAGTTACCGAGATTTTCACAGGAAACGGCTGACACGTGCCCACGATCTCATGATTGTGATCTTGTCCGTTGAATGTGGAACGTCCCGTGCTTTTCGGCCGTGGATCTCGGAGGAAGCGGTTTCGCCCTCGGGCTATATAAACCCCCCTCCAGGCGTCTTCTTCCTTTGTTCTTTCTCTATTCGACCTGAAACCCCCCCTCTCGCTCTCTTCCCGAGCCCGTGATCAAAGCAGCGTCGACATCGCGCCTTGCCGTGCAACTCTGGTGAAGCCCCGCCGCCGTTGGTCACGTCAGTGCAGTACATCTTCTCTCCCGCACTGCCATAGATGATCTTTGCTGCCATGTTAGGGCACTCAGATCTGGAGCTAGCCCTGTCGTTCCTCTATTCTAGGGCTGTTCTTACCGACGCAATTTCTTCTGTTTTATTTTCTTGCGGTAGATATTTAGGGCTCTCTAAGTTATGGCCTGTACGGTTTGAAGCTTGTCCCTCGTACTAGTCTTCTGAGATCTAGGGTTCATGTGTATCCTTCCAAAAGATTAGATAAGTTGTTACTCTGCCCTATGGTGATATCCAATTATATCGATGATATCTTTCAAATATGCATACCATGGATTCCTTCTCTGCTTCCGAAAAAACTTGTCATTTTCAGTCAAAAATGCTTCTGTGCATGTTTGTGACCCCTTCTTGTTTTCCCTCGCATTGTTGTTTCTCTCTCAGGAGTGGTCATGGCTCATAGTTCAGAAGAGCAGTCTAGGTCCGAGGAAGAAATACCTCAGCTGCCGCGTGTGGTTGATAAAGCAAAGTTGGCCGGTGAAAGAAAAGTAGCTAAGCCGCCAAAGGTGCCGAAGAAGAAACCTAAGTCAGATTCTGATGAAGAAGAAGATGATATTTCCTCAGCTCACAGTCAGCCCGAGGATGAGCAAGTCACCGATTCCAAGACCCTGTTCTCTGATGGAAATCCCAAGAAGGGTGGTCGCGGTAGAGAGAGAAACACCACGGCTGAGATGTCTGATCCCAAAACTTACAAAACTCCACCTGGAGTTGAAACTGCCACCGAAAGAAATAACAGGCTGCAGAAGATTCGCCATCATTGGGCGAAGAAATGGTTCACCTATGAGAACGTCCGAAGGAAATATCAGATTCTGTTTGCATTCACTATGCCTTGGAATGATTGTATAGCTGAAGGCTGCCTAGGTCCAAATGATGAAAAAGCAAGGCTGCCTCCTCTCGTAAATGCTCACGCTGACTCACTGAAAATAGTCGCGGATTTTCCCGAAGAAGTGGAAAAGAGAGCTAAGGTCAAAGTCAAGCGCGAGGCCAAGGATGCGAAGAAAAATCAAATTGAACAGAAAAATGTTGAGTTGACTCAACTAGATGTGCAAGAGAAGAAGGAACAGGCCTCTGCCCGAAAAGAAAAGAAGAAGAGGAAGTCTGTTTCCCCTCAAGCTTCGAGAAGAAATCAGTTGCGAGAAAATCAAGGAAGGCAGCATATGCCTCATCTGATGATTCTTCCAATCATAATGTTGCCGAAGAAATTCCTATGTATTATCAACGTGCTCTTCTTGACAATCCGTATCAAACTCCCTCACCAGCAAATGTTTCTCCTCCATTGAGGATGTCACCCAGGCTTGCAGTTGCTCCAGTCTCAGATAAACCTTTGGGTTCTGCTGCCCCATCTGCGAAGAGAAAGTTGTTACCCGAAGAGAAAGCTGCAGCCTCAACCAAGAAAGCTAAGACAAATGTTCCTGCTTCCACAGAGGAACAATCTTATGACTTCAATCTCATGATTGATGTTATTGAAACTGCTGCCTATGATCCTAAATCAGGCGATCTGAGCAGTTTGGGTCTTCCTGAAGATGTTACCAAGTTGGTAACAAAACAATTTGCTGAGCTAGGTGAGATTACCAAGGAGCTGAACCAAGCTGTCGAGGACAAGAAGCTCCTCGAGCAAATGAGGAAATAAGCTAGCACTTACTCTGAAAGGAAAAACCTTAATAAGGAAATTCTTGAGCTCACGAAAGCCCTCACTGTCATGAGGAAAAATAAGATTAACAGACATTCACGGTTGAAGTTGGATGTTTCTGAGCTGTGTGATCGAAGGAATGATGAGATCAAACGTCAAGCAGATCTTGCTCGGCGAAGATTAAAGGAAGAAAAGCGTCCGAAGGCATTGGCAAAAGCTAGCAAACCGAAGGAAATCAAAGATCGCCGTATCCAGAGTATTGCATTTGACACACCTATCAACTCAAGTGCACCTCTGTTGCAGATTCCACCATCTCCTCCTCACGAGGATGATCCCATGCAATAAGCAGAGCCTATGGTAGTTATCATTCCTACCTCAGTTGCTCAAGAATCTGATGTGATGGATATCTTTCTGAACAATCCTGTCGAAGAGAATGTCATGACCGAGCAACATGCCTCTGAAGAGAAATTTGAAGAAGAGATTGAGGTAGAAAAGGCTGTTTCATCACCTCTGAAGGATATGCAAGTTGAGCCATCTGGATCCATCAAGGAGGATGATAAGGTTGAGGGGGAGCAAGTTGCTTCCCAAGGAGATACTACCCTAGTCTCCTCATCCGGTGCCCCTACCCAGATGGAGGTTGCCCCTGCTCCTGGTTCTTTGGCTTCACAGCCAGAACAGGAAGAAAAGAAAGATGAAGAGCCCATGGCTCACGAACAAGAAGTACCAGTAGTTGTACCACCAGTTTTGCCTTAGCAGACCAAAGGAGAAGCTGTAGTGACCCAAGTGACCAAAGAAGTTATCGTGCCTCCTACTAAGAGTTCACCGAAAGAAAAGGCCCTAGTGCATGAGAATAAGAAAGTCGCTGAAGGAGTTCCAGCGAAGGAAATTGAAGGTCAGACCAGTGCCCCAATGCCATTAGCTCCAGAGAAAGCAAAAAGGCCTCTTGCTCCATTATAGCCAATCGATGAAAATGTGCCGGCTTCTGATGATGTTCAGCCGATGGAAATTAGCGATGAAGAGAATCAGAAAAATCCACAGGAATCATTTCCTTTGTTTCCAGCTGAGTATGGCCCCAATGGCCCTGCATTTAATGAACAACTTCATCTCTCGAAGCTAGCATTCTTTGGAGTCAGCCCTTACGAAGGAGAAAGAACTTCACTGTCACCGAGGTTTTGGACTGAAGAACAAGCTGTTTATTATGCTCGGATATTGTTTGGCAAGAATAGAATTTTCAATCACAAGATATTAAACTTCGCTGAGCTCGAAGAAATGCCCTGTTTCCTCCATGCAATTGAGCACATTGAACATGCCCTTATGAAAGGATTCATGCGCTTCAATCATGGCTGGAACATAGAGATTATCCTTCAATTCTATGCCATACTATATATCTCAGGAGAACTTGCAACACCTCATCCTGGACTCTTGAATGGATGACAGGAAGAGAAAGGATCAAATGTTCGGCAATCAGTTTTTGGCCGTAATAAATCTTCCTCGATGTGAGTTTGAGAAGGATAGAGAGCACATGCTGCATTACTGGGAAGTGTCCGAAGCACAACTCCACATTCTGATGGATCCCACCATGGTTGATGACGAATGCATTGATGTTGATCCGAAGAAGTTGGCCTATGACAACAAAGTACTATTTCACATTCTGTGCAATACTCTCACGCCAACAAACAGACCAAATTCCATCAATGGCATTGTGGGAAATGCACTTCTGGCCATGTCTCAAGGAATTAAGTTTGATATTCCTGACCTTTTCATTCAAAACCTCGCATGTGCAGCTGACAACCCTCAGTCATTGTAGCCTTATGCTCCATGGATCATGTTTGCGATTGAGCAGCTCACAAATGAGAAATTCTTCTGGGCCTATATTCCGAAGGTATTCATGCCACCAGTTCATGATACTCTGCACATAGTTAAGGATATTGGAAAAGGGAAGGAACCTGTTGATACTGCTGCCACTTCGTTTGCGTCTGAAAATGCACTGAAGGTCAAGAAAGCCAGGGTTGTAATCCCTCATGAGGAAAATCCATCTCTTTATGAGATTTGCATTCGCACACAGCAGACACTGGAAAGCCACATTAAGCTGGATAGAAAGGAAAAGCTGGAGTTAATGACTGAGCTGAATTTGCTTCATAATCATACTCGCCAAATTCTTCTGCATGAGAAGGAGGCAAAGAAGAGCTCCTGGACTCTGTTAAGGCAGCATTACTCTCGTAAGGATTTAGCCAAAAAGGGCATCATGAAGGAGTATGACTTCCTGGACTTACTTGCTGTTCCTCGCATCCAAAGACAAACTCCAGTGCTCCCACAACGTTATGCTTCCACGGACCTGTTGTTTGTCGGCCATGATGATGAAATTGCAGATACAGCCGGTACTCTCATCTGCAAGCCAGATGTTCATCGCTCCAAGTCATCCAGAGCCCATGCTGCCACTCCTGCTTCTGCCTCGACCATTCCTCGCTCTTCAGATTCTGATTCGTCGAGTGGTTTTAATTCTGATTCTGAGGATTCTCCCACGGAGTAGTTCCTCGTATGTTTTATCATTCCTTTTTGACACTTGTTGACAAAAAGGGGGAGAATTACATCGAGTGATAGTTTATCGGGGTACTTGTAGGGTGTTTTCGTTCGCATTTTGGTTTCCCCTCGAACAATTTGCTTCATGAACTTAACGCATCGCTTGTGGTGTTGAAATACTTGGTCGCCATGTAGCGTTAATAACCCCCAGCCTGCAATATTATTTGCTTCGTACTATCTGTTTGTAGGTACCATCGAATGAGTTTTTCCCTTGAAATGATTATCCTCGATAATTATCTATCTTACATGGAAATATATTTGCTCCTCGAAGAAAAACAGGAAATCATCAAGTGATGATACTAAGGGGGAGAAGTACTTCGAGTAGTAAATGAATTATAACTGTTGTGGTTGGGTATGCTCTGATTGTTATCCTTCATTATCTAACCTTGCAGGAAGAGAATGTCAGTCTAAGCTTTTATGCCTTACATTGTGAAGGCTATATGTTTCACTGACAAAGTGTTTTTCCCTTGCAATTATTTCTCTTATTATCTTCTGTCTCGCAGGGAAACCACATCTTAAGCATATCCACTCCGAGCAACATATTCTTATTTTATCTTGCTCTGATCATATCAAATATCTAACATGCAGGAAAACTACATCTCGTGTGGATTCAAATTGTGTTCTGAGAAAACCTTCATGTTATATCCTTCGTCACAAATCTTTCAAAGTACATCTTATATCTAATTCTCTTTGAAGATTATGTGACAGGAATCACCTCAGACACTGTCGAGTGCATTGAAGGAAGTCAAGTATGAAAACATAAATCAATGTCACTTATACGAAGAATAATCTCGTCTCCCTCCGGTCCATTCATGCTTTGAAGCATATCTTCAAGGGGAGAGTGCTTTATCTTCGTAATTATCTCTCGTCTCTTATTATCCTTTGCATTACATTCTATTATTTATCTATCCTTCGATGTGATCTGTTTTGTCAACAATCGTCCAAAAAGGGGGAGATTATTGGTGCAATATCTTCCCACCTTGTGTTTTGGGGATTGTTGTCAGAAATAGGTATGGACTGATTCGTTTGCTAGTGCATACATAATGAAATAGTCCATACACAACTGAATAGAATGCTGTCTCCGGTGCTAAGTTCGAGGAACTTCACCGAAGTATATCTGCGTTGCAGAGAAGAATGAGCTATATTTGTTGAAGTCATATAGTCGAGAAGATTGATGTGAAGGAATTGACCCCTCGAAAGCTTACTGCTGAAGCAAAGCTTTTGACTCGGTAACGTCATCCGAAGAAATTGACTACAGCGATGGAAGTCGAAGACAAAGTGAAGATGTAGTATTCATTTTGTTGTTCTTCTTTCTTCAATTGAGTCATAGGACCTCCGTACTATTAAGAGGGGTATAGGTTCTCGATGCTTAGATCCGCTGTGATGCTTAGCCAAAACTTATGAAAGTTGCGAGAGAAATCTCTTTGTGTTCCAAGCAAATACTTGTCAGCAAGAGGCTGTGATCTTCTTTGCTGCGAGAGATTTGTCTCAGACCGAGGAGTTAGCATTACTTGCTTCGCAAGAAATGTTACCGTTGTGCTCAAAATCCGACCGTTGGACTCGTGTCGTTCGGCCATTGGCTGATCCCGATGTCTAATTTGGTCATTTCCCATCAGGGAAGGCCGCGGCTATAAATAGCCATCCCGCTCCAACATTGTCCGTTGGCTGCTCCGCTTGAGATTTCTGAGAAGATTGATTTGAGTAACCCCTCTACGAGTGATTTGACTTTAAGATCCATCGAGAGAAATATCAAGAGCCCAAACTTAGACAGTGGTTTAGCATCACAGTAGTTTTGAGTGAGAGTTCTTGTACCTATTACTCTTGAGAGCTGCGCACTCTCTAGACAGATAGGTTTTGGCTCGAGTGTTGAAGAGTTGTTGTCTTCACTGAGCTAGATCTTCAGCAACCAAGAGTGATTGTGGTTCGCGAAGGTCGACCGAAGGTTTGGAGATCACCGACAAGGATCTACCATGAGTGAAATCAACCTGAGTCTGATCAGCTCTGTGTTGAAGGAGAATAGGGTGAAGAGAGTTTATCTTCCGTGTTAAGTCACAACCCCTCCAACCAGACGTAGCCCTTTGGCACAAGGGTGAACTGGTCTACCAAATCTGATTGTCGCCATCGAGCACCACTGGTTCATTCTACTTCACTGCAATTCCTTTAGCAGTTCTTATTCGTGCTCTGTGCCGATAGTTTATCTGATCATTTTGTTCTGTTTTTAATCTTGTACTTTATTGTGTTCATTATGTTTCTTTCTCATCACTTGTATTCATACGTCTTCGTCATATTCCTTGGTTTACCTGTGAAATCATTCCATAGTATTATTTCTCTGTGCGCATCATGTTGTGTCTCATTCTACTACATCTGTTTGCCTGTTGTATTACTCTCATCATAGTTAAACCTGTGATTTCCCAAGCTAGTACTATTATCAATGCTTTCATCAAAGAATATGCTTCTGACAAAGAAGATTGGTTCAGCTCATTTCCTTCCTTACTTTCTTCCGCTGCTGTGATTGGGATCGATTTCAAAACATTCAAAAGAATTTTTGAATCTCCCATTCACCCCCCTCTGGTCGATATACTCTCGGTCCTAACAGTTTGGATCTTTTGCAAAGACCTTGTTTGTAACCCTTCAGATTCTAATATAGCCGTCTTCCCCTTGCATGCCTTATATAGAAGAATGGTGCTTAAATTATAAAACATGCTACGACAGAGAGATGGAATAGGTACTGAAGAATATAAAGGCATGACATATTGACATGTATTCCCTCCATCCAGAAATAAATGGATGTATCTAGGCGTATTTCATTTCTAGATACATCCATTTTTATCCATTTCTGCGACATGTAATCCGGACGGAGGGAGTATGATGTAGGAGTTAGGGATACGACAAGACAACATAGTAAGTAAACACTAGTCGAATGTAAAACTGTATGATAACTGGAATAGGTACAGAAAAACATGAAGGCAACATATGCGTGTATGATGGGGAAACTAAGATGGCATTGCAACATACCAGTACAACAACACTTCAATGTAGAAAAAACATGGTATTGTAGGCGGATGGAGTACATACTGATGAATAACAATGCATAAGATATTCAGAAGCATGATGTGCAAACTAAGCAGATGGCATTGCAACAGAGTAGAATGACAGTACTTGATTTTGAAAACATGTTATCATGAATGGAATAGGTACTGAAAAACAGGAAGGCATGTCATATTTACATGTATGATCAACAGTCTAAGTACATGGCATTGCAACAGAGTAGATGCACTCCAGGACATTATATGCATGATGTACCCATATGACGGGCCAAGTTAGAGCAAGGACCTTCTTTCTGCAACTCTTCTGAAGAACTGCCTTTAATTGTTCCTGATATCATTCCCGTCAAGTTTGTTGGCTGTTACATTGCTCCGCGAGGTTCTTGTGGATATATCAGTGTGTGAAATTATATCTGACATGCATGGAAGACAACTAGTAGTTAGATTATGTAATGAGTGTCTGTAGGAGACGACATAAATAGTAGGACTGGACTTAACTAGCAGCAACATGTCTAAAAAATTAAAGGGAGAACATAGATGAAAGCTACAGAATATGTATTGTTTGTACTCGAGATTAACTAGATGGCACACAAAAGTATTAAAGAACAACAACATAGGTAATAGTAGAAGTGGTATAATAACCAGCCTGTGGGATAGCATTGGCTGATGGATGATAACTATGAGTCAGTGTTAACTCCTGAACAAGTCTCTTATCTGAACTATGGAACATCATTAACTCCTAAACAAGACTCTTAAGAGATCAACATGAATATACAGTGACATGTGATAATCTATTTTCCACACATGCTTAGATGAATAACGATGCCATAAATTTTGCACACAAGTAAGATGAGGGTACAACCTATCTGGCCGCCATCCATGGGAGTGAGCATCATCTGTTGATTTGTCGATGGCCCCGCGGTTGTTGTGGTTGTCCATGTCGGGCAGGCACATTCGAGGCAGGGAACTATTGAGTGGGGACTATAGCTCCCTTCTGGTGTATGCTTCCCTTGTTGGAGTAGCTGCGGTGAGAAGGAAGACGGTGTGGCCGAAGATGCAGAAAACACATAATGTTAAGAACAACACATATCTCTGATCTGAAGAAATACCCTAAGAGATCAACACTAAGGTACGAGACTGGTCACATGTCTGTTGACTGAAAACTAAATTGGGGTCACAGTATTTTTTTTGGTACTGTCTGATCTATGCCGGATGGCCGTCTTGTGCCTCCCGGCTGACACTGTTCAGAATCTTCCCCGGAGAGCCAGCGACCACCAGCAGAGCAGCCTGCCTCCGCGGTCCCTGGCCGTGACAGCTCCCACCAAAACCCTGCCCTTGCCCCACCGCACTGCTGTGGTTGCGCCGCCCCCGGCCAAACCACAAAGACTTGCCGTCATCCAGATCCGGTGGCGGCAGTACCTTCAACCCACTCAACACTATGATAGGAACCTAAGCGCTGCTTCCGCGGCGAACTTGCGCCCCCGCACCCCAACGATAGACACTGAGGTACTGCTGCCCCAGCCAACCGGCAGCCTTGGAGCTTCACCACCTCGAGGGGTGCTGCTTCCGTCCATTGGGAATCGACTGGCCCAGAATGAAAATTCAGGCGTCTGACGCCTAAATAAAATGATTTAAGATGAGTGTGCGACCTATCTTGCGGCCCGGTGAAGTAGGCAGCTGCAGCTGCCGAGTCGGTGAGGCCGGCGCAGTTGCGGTGGCTCCCGTCGGCGGGAAAGCAGATATGTCGCGATGGTCGACAGCTACGGGGAAGCAGTGCCAGGGCCCTGGACGCGTCCGAAGTTGGAGCCGCTCCGGCGCAGTGCACAACGGTGCGGGTGAATCGGCTCCGGTATGGTTCACGCGGTTGTCGTCGAGGCAGCTCCGGCAGCACGGAGCAAGAGGCACACGGCCCTTTGCACGATGGCAAACGGACAACGGCTCCAGCATTGGGGAGGAGGGCGGCGATGAATTTGGTGCGGTGGGGGGTGCCATGGAGGCGGGGCTGAGGTTTCGCGGCTGGGGAGAAGGTGTTTTGGCGCCCACGGTGTATGAATGGGGAATTGGGAGGGGCAACCATGTCTTATGGACGCATTTGTATGAGATGTGGGAGAAGTTACATTTCTAACCCTGCCTTTTGGCTTCTAGGCTTGGGTCTGTGTCTTGAGGGTCGGGGATAGTAGGGTAACTTTGCTTCTCCCAAATAGTGTGCACCAGCGATTTCGGGCTAGGAGGGCGTGTTTTGAAATAGCGGGCGCGAGCGATTTCGGCCGAGGAGAGGGTGTTTTGCCGCCCATGGTTTATGAATTATTCGGCACCTTCCATTTCATCCGAGGAGAGGGTATTTTGCCGCCCATGGTTTATGAATTATTCGGCACCTGCCATTTCGTCGGAGGGGAGGGTGTTTTGCCGCCCATGGTTTATGAATTATTCGGCACCTGTCATTTTGGCTGAGGAGAGGGCATGCTTGGATGAAGTTACAAACCTACCCTCGATGTACAACGGGCCAATTGATGCGAGTCCCAGATAGGCTGGTAATTTCGTGTCTCCCATTTATTTGCTCGGGCGAATTCCACCGAGCAGAGGGTGTTTAGGGGTTCGTTTAAATTTTGGGAGAACGTGCATCCACATCTACCTTACCAAGTTGATTCAAATCAAATTTTGAAATATTAGCTTGCCACTTCTTTTTTAGATGGTGAGATGATGCTCAGGACTAATGTGTTTTTACAATCTCGTTGCTACCGATTTAATATTTGACGAATAGTTGACCCACTCAAAAATGGGAATCAAACCCAAAACGAAATATCTCGATTCAATGAAATAGCTCGTTCAACCGGTCAAAATTGTGGACTAAATCCAAAATTAAACACCTAAATTGAGTAGCATGTTGTATTATAGTACTCCATGAACATGCTAAAAGTCAAATTAATGAACTTGTTCGATATGCATATCTCCGTTCATGTGTGGATTGCAAACAACATGTTTTCCAAGTCAAAGATTTGAATGCAAATTTATACCGAAACATGGTAAAATCAGCCTTCGATGCATAAAAGCGACTCCCCCTCTCCCGGACTCCTGTTCTCTCTGTAGCCGACAATCTTCATTTCTATCGCACGCATACGAACACAAACCTTGTCGGTCCCTCTTTGTCTCTCTCTCTCTCTGAGTGTGTGTGTGTGTGTGTGTGTGTGTGTGTGTGTGTGTGGGTCTTTCTAGTTCGCATGCACACTCCATGTATAGGTATCTCTCGCACACAATGTATGATTCTAGTCCAAGCTAAATATCTAGGGTGCACTCATCGTACGCACACAAATTCCCTAGCTCGTCATCCGTAACTCTCTCATGCACCACTCCACCGTCTTGGGGCTCTTCCTTCTCTCTCTCTCGAACTCTCCATCTCCCTAGGTCACACATACACATGCATATCTCACTCGCACTAGATAGACCCATCTAAAACTCTCTCTCTCTCCCTCATTCTCTCTCCATCTCACACGCACACACACACACACACAATCTCACGCCTAGCTATGTACGACTGTCTCTCACCCCATTGTAGGCACACGTAGTCCCCTAGGTATATGACTATTTCTCAATCTCCATCACAAACATACACATTGCCTCTTTCCCTCACTTGGTCTATCTCGATTTCTCTTGGGGCATCTCTCTATCGCACACACACCTCATCCCTCGATCTCCCACCCATATAGTCCCCTCACGATCTCGAGGGGATCTCTCTATCACAAACACGTCCTCTCTCCCTCCCCATGCGTCCATCTTGTCCATATGTCCCTCTCGACTCATCCCTTGTTGGCCAGACCTCTATTGGACAGGTGCTATAGGGGGGGGTGTGTCTCTCTTCATTGCAAACAACCACACATTAGCTATCTCCATGTATCTCCTCACCTCGCTTTCTATCTCGGAGATGCATGCGTGATATGTTTGCATTAGACGCGCACACACACTCTCTCTATTTTATCGTTTGTTGTCCCTTTCTCTTTCACACACATACACTCTTTTTGCACACTCACTCTTTCTCCTTCACACGCACTTGATCTCTCTCTACTTAGGTACTCTCTTCGGTCCATAGCATACAGATTTATTGAAAAGTCAAACCTCACAAAGTTTGACCAGGTACGTGGAGAAAAACATTTACATCTAGAACGACAAACATATATATTAGATTCATCACAAGATGTAGTTTCATATGATGTATCTTTGGTATTGTAGATACAAATAATTTTCTGTGTAAACCTGGTAAAAGTTTCCAAAGTTTGACTTCTAAAAAATTTATATGCTCTGCATTATCGAACGGATGGAGTATCTCTTTCCCTCTCTCAACTCTCTGAAGCACCACTCAGCCGTATCGGGGCTCCTCTATCTCTCTCAAACTTTATATCTCTCTAGGTCACACATACACATATCTCGCTCGCACTACATAGACCCATCTAACACTATCCTCCCTTGTTCTCTCTCTATGTGACACCCCCTAAGTACCATAATCTCTCACTCCATCATAGGCACATGCGCTCGCCCCTAAGTATGACTATCTCTCACTATCCATCACGAACACACGTATTGTCTCCTTCCATCCCTACATCTATCTCGATCTCTCTCGGGGTATCTTCTATCGCGCACACACCTTGTCACTCGATTTCCCACCCATGTAGTCCCATCACGATCTTCAGGGGATCTCTCTATCACAAACACACACTCTCTCCTCCCCATGCCTGCATTTTCTCCATACGTCTCTCTCGACCTCTCTCCCTTGTTTGCCAGACCTCTCTTGGCCACGTGCTAGGGGTCTTTCTCTCTCGGTTGCAAACAACCACACACTATCTCCTCACCTCTCTTCCGCTCTCGAAGATGCATGTGTGATATGTTTGCATAAGACACACGCACTTTTACTCTACTTTATCGTGTGTTGTCCATGTCTCTTTCACACACACACACACACACTTTTTGCACACTCACTCTTCCTATTTCACACACACTCTCTCTCACGTCCATAACATATGGATGTTTTGAAAAGTCAAACCTCAGAAAAGTTTGACCAGGTATATGTGGAGAAAAACATTTACATCTGGAATGATCAATAGATTCATCACAACATGTAATTAGTTCATATTATTTATCTTTGGTATTGTAGATATAAGTAATTTCTTTATAAACTTGGTCAAAGTTTCAAAAGTTTGACTCTTCAAAAAATTATAGGCACTACATTATCGAACGGAGGGAGTAGCTCTTTCTCTCTCTACTATCTCTCACGGGCCTCCCCTATCACTGTGTCAGCGTATAGCTCCGTATACGGTCATTGTGTCAGCGTATATCTCCGTATATTGTTTAGTTGACTGGTGAACCAGTCCACATGCTGCCTTGTCAGCTCGTGTTCTCTATCTTGGTGTGCTGGCCCATGTGGCAGTGGGTGAAAATAAATAAATTAGAGGCCCATCTGACACGTGGTGAAGTAAACAAAGTTGACACCACTCATGGTAGCACCCCGCATGCTACTAAATTGAGGGCATACTTCTTCTGCGTGAAGGACACACTCGCGCACACTACACCATTCCGCGGCGGCATGCACACAAGGACGCACTTGCGCACACCCAACACACCATAGACACCAGCACACGTGTACACCAGTGTCACCGCCGGCTAAGATGGATGGCGAGGCAGCCAACAAGCGGAGGCGGCTCGAGCCAAAACCGCATTCGGCGAGCCTAGACTTCATCAGCAGCCTCCCCAACGACATGCTGCTCGTCATCATCGCCCTCCTCCTCACCAAATATGCCGTGCGGACCACCCTGCTATCCCGGCGGTGGTGCCCCCTCTAGAGTCGCGTCCCGCTCAACCTCACCCTCGACAACTGCCTCTGCGACGGGGATTGCAAATGCAGGGTCGCAGTCTCCAAGATCTCTACATCGCACCCTGGGCCAGCCAGACGCCTTGACATCCGCATGTTGAGTACCAACTGCAAGGTCCAAGCCAACTTCGACAAGTGGTTCTTATCCCCCGCCCTAGATCAGCTCGAGGAGCTCAAGTTTGAAGGTGGACGATGTCACTCTTTGCCACCGTCCGTGCTCCGCCTCGCGCCAACGCTGCGCCGCTGCAGGTTCAACTCCTGCTATTTTCCCCAGATTAACGTCGCGCCTGCTCTTCTTCTCCCTCAACTCAAGCAGCTCGAGCTCTTTGACATTGGCATCTCGAAGGAGGCTATGGAGCACCTGCTCCACGGCTATACTGCGCTCGAGTACCTTTGTCTTCGGCAGATCCACGGGTCCATTACCCTCCACATCGCCTCGACGAATCTCCAATGGATGTATGTGGCGCCCCGCCTGATTACCACTGTAGCCAGACGGTCGCCACACATACCAGCCCAGGAAATCACTCTGGCATGTGCGCTTACAACAAGTATCATGAACACAGGCATTTCTATTAATGGATATATAGGTCTTACATGGTATATTACAAGAGTGATGGCAGCGGAAAAGCTCTATCTAAGGCAACATGGTCTTGGTGCGGCTCCAATCCACAGGGATCTGACGGGGTTACACTCCTAGCCCGCGAACGCTCCGGCTCCTCGTCGACGAACGACGGATCCTTATGTGAACCTGGCCATGTTAAAGGCTGTTGAGTACTTTTGAATGTACCCGCAAGCAAACCAAACCAACATATACACCAAGCAAAGCAATCCATGGCATTCAAGCATGCATTTGTTATTAGAGCATCATTAATTATCATGACATGGCATAACTAGCTAGCAATATTGATTATCATGCCATAGCAGGGTTATCTAGCAAGATAACTACTGAAGTAAAATATGATAAAGTAAAACATATCAGGTAAGTAATCCATACTCCGAGTAATCTCAGGATCCAATCCGACGTTGAACCAAATCCAATCCAAGTCATGTGGTCATCCGACCACTCATCTCATAGCCATCCCATGGCTATCATATCATATTCCTGACATCATCTGATGTCTATGCATCTCCACTGTAAGTCTGATAAACTTACTCTCTTCCGGGTTGTCTTACAATCCTCAGAATATTCATGATCCACTGAGTACTTCAGGGCATAAGACGAGTTCTTCCATCATTATTATTACTGTTTCGGTTGACCACCTAGTGAGGTCTGGATGGACTGTCCAATACCGTGGACGCGGCTATTCGAATAGATTCTTACACTCTGCAGAGGTTGCGCACTTTACCCACACCATGGAGCACCTGACCTCGTGATCCCATTCGGGTGGACCAGGGTTGCCCCAACGAAACCTGCCTAACCCGTGACTCCTCTACCGTACCACCGGCAATCATTCTCCCCCGGAGTCAAGCCTTGGGTGGCCCCTGTGTCACCTCGTGACACCTGCCACCGTCGTGGCCAACTAAACTGTCCCAAATGGGGACGTTGGCAAATATCTCAACTGGGCTTACAAGGTTATCGCCGCCTACCAGGCCAGGGCAGTGTGCGCGCATAACCTTCCCTAGTTGGTGGTACCGATAAAAGAGCATGCGATCAGACCAAGTCAAGGCCGTCCCATACCGGCAAATGTGGCTGCACGGATAAGTCCGGACAAGTGACTCTGGATCAACCGACTAGGTTTAACTTTAGCAGGTACTTAGCAAGCATGGTTGTTTATCACAACAAGTTGAAGTGGTAGCAACTATGCCTTTAAGTAAATTACTTTGAATTATCACGTAGCAAACTAATGCAAGTAATGTAAACAGTAAGTGCAGTCTAACAGGAGTTTAATTATTTCTATCATAGGCATAATCATTAATTAGACATGCAAGAATAACACAGAGCAATGCTTTAGGGTATATATCAGATGGTCGGCTTGCCTGGAGTGAAGGAATACTCCGGAAAGAAGTGCGATCACTTCGCGGAAGAATTCATCGGAAAAGATTCTCCCTCGAAGGGGCTGATAGAGGGCAAGGGCAAAATGGTCATTTTCACAGTGTGAAAACCTTATGAAAATGATACCATCGGAACGGGCTCGACGAAACGAATAAGTGGGCTTTGGAATCACCTCATTCGGAGTTACGAGTGAAAAGATACGGACGTTTAAAGTTCAGGGACCAATTTGTAGCAAAAATATTTACCAACAGGTCCCTAACTAATTAAACCGAACGTGTCTTTATGAGAAATACGCCGTCTATCAGGGAAAACGTATTTCGGACCGAAGAAGGATAGAATACGCTTTCTTCAACCGAAAACGTATTTTGCAGAATACGCTTCCGGTACTGGAAAGCACATTTCACTCAACACGTCTCCACTTGCCACATCAGCGGGCCCGCACGAGAGGCTTACAGGCGGGGCCCACCGTGGCTCTCTCTTCTCTCCCCTGGGTCATCTTCCAGCTCCTGACCAGAGGCAGGGCGGGCCGGCCGCCGGCGTTGCCGTCGCCCCACGGCTCCAGAGGGCCGTCCTGCGAGCAAGGGGGTATGGCCGCCCCCCGCCGCACCCAGAGGTGGCCGCACGGTCGCCCGGGACGGCCCGCGGCGCCAGCGCCACGGCTCGAGCGCGACGGCCGAACAACAGCAGGGGGGTCGCCGGCAGGGCTTCCCTCCGGAGATGGAAGGCGGCGGCGGCTCGGCAGGGCCCTGGGGGCACACTAGTCACCGAAGAGAGGGAGGGAAGGGAGCCACAGACTCAAATTTCAGAGGAGGCCGGGCGGCAATGGCGGCCATTAGAGGCAGGGGAGCTCCAGGAGCTCGAATGAGGGACCGGGGAGGTAGCTGGGAGGGAGAGGGAGGCCGCTGCGGGCGGTGGGTGCTCGGGAAGGGCTCCGGGCAGTGGCTTTTATAGCCGAGGCGATGGAGGGGATAGGTTCGGCCGCCGGATGCACTGGCTGGAGTCCGGAAGCTTGCAGGCCGCGTGGATGGTGGGTTCTGGGCATCGAGGAGCTTCACGAGTTCGCCAGTGAGACAGCTGGTGCTTCGGGAGGGTTCGATCGTGGCTGCATACGGCGGCGCACGCGCGGCACAGTGGCGGAGCAGAGGTGTTCGTCGCGGCGCGGAGAGGAAGAGGATGGAGGGGAAGAGGCTAGAGGAGGGGTGCGTGGACGGTGGGAAGCTTGTCAGCACAAGGAGACACGCCGCGGTGGCCTGAGCTGGCCTGCCCGACGCAACCAGACGTGGTCAGCGCGCAGAGCTCGTATTTGGCGGGGCCACCGCGTGGTCACCACGCGTTCGGCGTGCTCTGGCCCGCTTTTTCCCGTCACACCTTGTCAAACAAGCCCCTAACTACTCAAATAGATAGGATAAGGGGCTGGAACCAGCTAGGTAGCTCTGAAGTGAGCAAAACTTGCAGAAAATGACTCTGACAGCAAACTTGGGTGGACTCTTGTGGAGAAATGAATGGAAGTGGAAAGTTGAACCTTTGTCAAAATGAAATAGGATAGGAAGAAGTAGGTCCTGGCAAAATTTGAGCTCATTTGGACAAGTTTTGCATATACTTGCTTTGCAATGCAAATTTTGGTCCAGAAAATGGAATTTGAAGCTGTGCGCAAATGGCTGAATGAAATGATCTGGATTTTTGTGGAGGCCAATTATTTAGGGAATATAATGAGCTGGTAAAATTTCAGCTCATTTGGATATACCAAAGTGGTACTTCCTTCACAGAGCTTTCTGCTGGCTAGAAACTTAGGAAAAATGCTGTGGAAGAATGGATAGAGGGATTGAGCTGACTTTTGGTTTCCATGAGTGATTTGTCAATGTTAACTACCATGAAAAATTTCAACTGAAATGGATCAAGGGTTCAAGCACTTCATTTGCAAACTAAAAATCTGGACAGAATTTGCAAATGGATGCTGTGCTCAAACTTTGAGCTATGGAACTTTGGATTTGATGGAAATTGTGAATATATGGATGGAACAAGCTCCACAATTTATTTGGGATTTTTCCTGGCTACCAAAATGGTAGTTCCTTTAGAAAGGGCCCAAAATGCAATATTGGCTTTAAATAGGAAAATGCAATTTCCCCTATTTAATTATGGCTAATATTTTTATGGGAGCTCAATATGATCACAAAGAATATCTCCACAGGTTATCATGAACTTTGGAGATGGATAGATATTTTCCTGGATTTAATTCCTTTAACTGGCAGAAAAAGGAATTATTTATAAATGAAAAATATTGCAAATGACTTGGCAATATTTTTGCATATCCAGGGTTTATAGATAAAGGATGATCACTGAGAAAAGTTTGGGAGGCAAAAAATCAAAGAAAATTGGGGTTCCTTTGCAACTGCAAGAATTAGGGTTTCCCTTCCGGCAACTCGAAAGGTGGGGTTTCGATGGCAAAATCTTGAGAATAGATCTTGGGTGGCAAGGTTGGACTGGAGAGAATCTCTAGTTGGATAGGGAAGGCAAGGTTAAATGACCATCTTCATATACACAAGAGCGAGAGAAATCCGATAACACCGAGAAAAAAGATGGGAGTCAAATCTCGCGAAGGAAAAAAAAACAGGAGCGAAAACCAGGGTGTTACAATGTATGTGTCTTGCTGGCCCCGCAACAAAACATTACTTGGGAAGAGATCAGCTGTGCTGTTTCACGATATGGTCATTGAGAATGCGCCTTTCCTTGAGGGATTGCTTGTATCTGATCTAGAAGGTCCAACAAAAATCAGGTCATTGACGCGCCGAAATTGACTGCGTTGGCCTACTCTTCTACCAAATTCTTCAAACTTGTTATTGGATCCATAATCGTTCAGGTACAACACTCTTCTTCTTCTTCTTCTTGAATATCACATTTTTAAATTTTTTCTTGATGTATGTTCGACTGTCATCCAGAAAATGATTCCCACAAGCTTGACCTAGTCTGTGCGCACGGTGAAGATCTTGGCAATAAAATCTATCGGCCCCAATATGGATCAAGTTGTTGGATTCCTTACATGCTTCCCGTGCACGGAGAAGCTATTCATCGAGGTGAAACTCCTTTTCTATTAAATGTGAACCACAATGGAGCTCAATTTTTTCATAATTTTCCCAAGTTACAATGACAAGTGTAGTGTTCAAAACTGCATGTACGCACTATATACTGAAAGAAATGTTTTTACTATTTATTCTCACGTGATCACCTGCATCGTTTTTTGTTGTTGTAGCCAAGGCTAGTCATAGTGGGAAGTAACTTAGACTAGCATCCACAATCACTACTGCAGGATGCTGCTAATGCGACACTACAATTAGAGACCCTTCGACGAAACTATGTGCGATGCATTAATCGCAAACGGTGATGTAAAAAAAGTCAAAAAAGATGCAAAACGTTTGCTATGGTGGATACATCAAACATGGTTAAGATTTTAGTTGCGTGTGCGATGCGGGGCATACGGTTCAGTTCAATGAACTGTTTGTGATGAGGCAGAACAACAGAAATGGGCAGCCAGATGAAGGCGTGTGCGATATACGACATACAGTTCACTCGGATAAACTGTTTGTGATGAGGCGGAACAACAGAAACAGGCAGCCAGATCAAGGTGTGTGCGATATACGGCATACAGTTCACTCGGATGAACTGTTTGTGATTAGGCAACACAAAAGAAACGGTCAGCCATATCAAGGTGTGTGCGATATACGGCATACGGTTCACTCAGATGAACTGTTTGCCTTGAGCCAAGAGAACAGAAATGGTTCAATTTAACAAGATGTGTGTGATACGCGACAAACATGTCTGTAATTAGAAATGTGTGCGAAGACCAATAATAACACAGACACTTGCTGCTAATAAGACGTGTGTGTTGTGCGATGGGATTGCATACAGAACAACAACATATATATATATATATATATATATATATATATATATATATATATATATATATATATATATATATAGACACACACACTTATAAGGACATGGTTGCATAACCAAATTAAACATCAAATTACATAGGTGGCTACTACACACATGACATTTAATTTCACACACCAAAGTAAACTATTACATGCATAATTACATAGGTGGCTACTACACACATGACATTTCCACACACCAAAGTAAACTATATATTTCATGCCTAATTAAGTAGGATAAACGATCATCTGATCATCATCTACTTCTTGTGCCGCTTGCCGCTACTGCTCTGGTTGTGGCTCGATCTGGCCTCGTCGATTTTGGGAATGAGGCACTTCCTCATGTCAATGATCCGCCTGTGCATCTCGTAGCATGTTTACACGCTCTTGGCCACGAACCAGAGGTGAGGTTCATCCAGTTGCCACATCCAGGCCCCGTGCCAGGATACGGGACTTGTTCTGTTGGCATCCTGCTTCATCTTTTCGTAGTAGGGGTCGATGATAGCTGAGGCGAGTTCAACTAGGGAGTCCTTCGTGCTGCCCCAGACCCTATAGTGCTCACGGATTTCGATAAGGTTCTTGCAGGCCAAGCCCGTAACCATGAGCGCTTTTACATCGTTGGAGGTTTCCACCGTAGCGAACTTGTAGTCGGTGCTGTTGACAAACCTGCCGAAATGGTCGCAAGGCTCTGTGGCCATGCAGAAGTGGTAGATGAGGACATGATGGCGCACGTACAACTGGGCAACGGCAACCTTCTGATCTTTGCCGGGATAACCACCGGTGTACTGGAGGTCGATGCCGACCACCTTGTACTTGTCTCGAGCAAGCAACTGCTCCACGGTGTTGATGTAGTCCTCCACCATGGCCGGGTCGATGGTGTACACCACCGAGAGATCCGTCTCCCTCGTGGGTCTCCACTTTATGCTCACCGAACTCCATTGGAGCGCCGCTAGATATCCTCTTTGTATGTGTCGTCGTGGGTGTGCTTGCTGTGTTGTGGGGCGAGATTGAAAGGTTGAAGAGACCAAGGTTATAATGGCCACGGGAATTAATGGGGAAGCCGGATGGCCTATAATATCCTCACGCCCGGATGGCAGTTCTAATTTGCAGCGCGTAACTCCAACGTGCCGCACGTAACTGCATCGTGGCGACGCGCGTGGCACAACCGCATGCATATGGGCCCCCCAACATGATCGTGCGTAGGCCCCAACCGCTGGCAGAGCGCGCGCACAGGGACACGAGCAGAGCGCTCCGCGGTCGCCTCAATGATGAGCAACCATATATATGCATATAGCAGTTGAACACGCAAGGAAAAGCTGTCCACAAGCCGAGCGCGTGGAGGTACGTGAGCAGAGCGCGCCGTGGCACCTAACGGCGAGTAGAGCGTGTTGTGACGGCTAACAGCGAGCAGAGCGCGCCGAGGGACGCGAGCAAAGGCCGACACAGTGATATGTGGCAAATAAGATGAACTGTGCGAGTGATGGCGGATACATCAAGCACGAATCAGATTAGAGTTGCGTGTGCGGTACGTGACATACAGTTGATCCATCCAAGCTATTTGTGATGGAATAAGCCGTGTGTGTTGTGGGCAAACGATTGCTGGTATACAACCGTTTGCGATTGATGAATTAATTACCGACGGGTTCCCTAGTGTGGTCCGTGTGCGATGTGATATGCTCTGTCTGCACAACATCTATGCCCTATGTACAGAAGAGCAACATATATATACTTATAACAGGACAGGATTGCAAAACCAACTTAAACATCCAATTAAGTTATATAACAAATACCATAAATATTGCAAGGTTCAAATTCCAGCATTACAAGGTTCAAACTATTCAGACACATAAAATTCATCTTCTTCAGAATCTTTTTCATGCATTATTTCTGCGAAAGGATCAGCCACCGAGAAGTCATATAGCGGCTCGATACAGTGACTTCTGAATAATTTGTCATATAAAGTTACAAACTAAAATTCAGCTTCTACAGAGCCTTTTCCATTCAGCTGTACATGCTTGCGCTCTTTAGCAATCCATTCACTTCTGCACAATAAATATAGGGCAAACCTCTTTACCTTGAGCAACCTTGCTTTCTCAACAAAGAACCTGGCGAATTTAATTTCTGGTGTGGTGCCTCGGTACTCGTTAAAAGTAATTTCTGTGAGATGAAGATCAAGGCATTCGATGGGATTGTTATATTCCCCAACATTTTCTACTTTCGGGCCTGCTAGTATCTGCAAACGAAGACAACATATTAGTGCCTAGCTGCAGGTTTGAACACTTCGGGCCTCTTTGATTTGCAGGATTTCTAAAATACACAAAAAGAGTGAAATGCCACCTTCAATTTTTCATGATAAACTTTTATCACGAAAGCATGTCGGGCGAAGGAATAAAACACGTACAACACTAGCATCTCAAAAAATATATGTATTGAAATCCTCAAAATTTCCTTTAGAAATCATTCTACATTTGTCATTGTAATCACAGGTAAAAGTAACAAAAATTGAGCTCCGTTGTGGTTAACAATTAACAGGAAAGGAGCATCACCTTGATTTATAGCTTCTCCATGCAAGGAAAGCATCTAAGGAATCTAACAAATTCATCCAGATTGGGGCCGACAGATTGTAGTGCCAGGATCTGCACTGTGCGCAGAGGCCGGGTCAAGCTTGTGGGAATCATTTTCTGGATGACAGGCGAACATATAGATCAACAAAAATTAGATAAAATGTGCTGTCCAATAATATATAAGAAGGAGAATAAGAAGACTTTTGTACCTGAACGGATAATGATCCAGTAACAAGTTCGTTGAATTCAGCACACGAATAACCCAACACTGTCAATTTCGGTGCGTGAATGACCCTGACTCTTGCTGGACCTAATTTATCAAGTACGTAAAATCTCTCGAGGAAAGGCGCGTTCTCAATGACCATATCGTGAAACACCTCAACTGGCAGCCTTGGGCGGCGCCAGCAATGCACATAAATCGCACGGGCATTCGTCGAGGTGATGTGGAGCCTGTTGAACCCATCCATCACATGAAGACGAAGGTACTCGAGCGCTGTACAGCCGAGCATGCGCTCCAAATCCTCCTTCAAGATGCGGAAGGTAATGAGCTCGAGGTGCTTAAGTTTAGGGAGATGAAGAGCGCGCGTGGCATCAATCCAGGGGAAAATGCACCGCCTAAATGTAGTGCGGCGCAGCGTGGGTGCAAGGCGGAGCACGGATGGCGGCAACGAGCAAGGACGTCCAGCATGAAAGCTGAGCTCCTCGAGCCGATCCATGGCTGGGGATAGGAACCAGTAGTGCAACCTAGTTTCGGTATTGTTGTGGGGACTAAGCCTGCCGATAGCAAGGCGTCTGACTGGCCCAGGGTGCGTGGCAAGGACGTGGGATAATGCGTCCAGGCGTTGCTCCTCCCCGCTGCAGAACTCGTGGTCGACGATGAGGTCCAGGGGGTGGAGTGCCAGAGGGGGCGCCACCGCCATGAGAGGACAGTGGTCCGCATGCCATATTTGATGGGGAGGTGGGATATGATGGTTACCAACATCTCGCCGGGGAGGCTGCTGATGAAGTCCACGTTCGCCGGAGGCTCTTGCGGTTGTGGCTCGACCCGCCCCCGCTTGTTGGCCGGCTCGTCCTCCATCTCGCAGCAGGCGGCGATCCTCGGCGGCAGTGCTTGTAGATGAGAACGGAGGACTGTTCTACGTACCTTCCCGAGGTGGCCGAAACAAAAGTCCAAAACCAGCAATAAATTGCAGCGCTCGCGGCTCGCTTCCCGGTATGGTGAGCATGTGCGGCGGACTGCTCACAGTCGTCCCGTCTAATCAAACAGCTGCCCGCGATAGTAAATGGTTAGTTGAACGCCCACGGTTGGACTAATACGACCGTTTGTGATAATAACGTGGTGGCGATTTGTTAAAAATGCGTAGGAAAATCAATGTATAAAAAGGCGAAATGAACCCTGAATAATTTCATATGTTTAGCACAGTTGCATGTTGCCTCTGTAAAATAAATCAAGGCGGGAAGATACAGCGTATGTTGTTTCGCACACAGATCATGTGACCAAGTTCCCTCTCGGAACCATGAGGCTTCTTGATAGAAGCTCCGGTTTGTATGAAAGAAAATATGGGTCAAAGCTGAGTTGAAAAGGGCAGCAATATCTAACCCCAGCTTATAGAAGGTACAAAAGCACGATGATTAATTGTTCATCAGGTTTACACAAAATCCAGATTGAACAAGATAATAACAACTAACTCAACCAAAGTTTTCGGCAATCACAATCAAATGGATCGGTCTGATCCATAAAATAAAGATCCTGGGCCAGAAAATCTACTGGTACATGAAGACAAGTTGTTGTAAATAGAAGCCAGGCACGTTCAGTCTATTGGTGTCCATATGACACCACGGTAAGTTTCATGAAGCCGGGCATGAATTTCAACTTAGTTTTGAAAAAATAATATCATAGTCTATTGATGTCCATATGACACCACGATAAGTTTCATGAATTTCAACTTAGTTTTGGATTTACTGGATTTTAAAATCAAGATTCTCGATGTTAGAAATTTCTTGCATGGGGACTAAACATGCACCCAGGGACATGTACACATATGATTTTGCAATCCATTTTCGTGCACTATCACGGGTCTCATGTAGATCAAATTTGATTTTTGCACATTAAATCCCTGGGAAATCAATCAATGTATAAAAACAGACAAATGTTATCTATTTTTTTTTAAATTTTAACACTAAACTCCTTTGGTCGCATGTTCGCTGCAGAAAAAGTTTGACATGCATCTCTGGGCCACATGCACGCGGTGGTCCTAGGACACTCACTCGCATGTGACACTCTCTGTGGGCCCGCGGGGTCGCCGTCTAACACTATGACATGCAGTGAGAGAGGTTAATTTGACCAACAAGGATGTTCATTTTTTGGTTTTTGTTACGTACGGTAGGAGTATATATATAGTATGCGTTGAAGAGGGTGGCCGAGGGCAACATATACTATGCATCATATAGGAAAGTCACTCGCGTGCGATGCTTCCATCCGTGGGCCCGCGAGGTTGTCCTCCGTCACTTTGACCCAACAAGGAGGTTTCTTTTTGGGTTGGGTTGCGGTAGGAGTATATAGTACGCATCGAAGAGGGGAGGAGGGGGGCGGGCCAGCACATACTACGTACACACACGTCATGAACGATCTCGCTCCGTGTGGGGACTTTTCGGTTTCCGAGGCAGGTGCCACAAAGAAGTTGTGCATATTGGGTATTAAAAACATCACCAACACATTGGGCCACGTGCAGACGATGGTTGTCACTCATTTGCCTGTGACACTTTCCTCCATGGGCCCGCGAGGTCATCGTCCATCTAATATATGACACAACGAGAAAGGTAATTTGACGAACAAGGAGGATTATTTTCAGGTTGTGTTACAGTACGTAGGAGTATATATTACACGTCGAAGAGGGGAGGGGGCAGCATATATATACCGGGTGTCATGAAGCTCGGTTCGTGTGGGGGACTTAAAGGTTTCTGAGGCAGGTGCCACATCAAATTTCTGCATATATATTAGGTATTCAAACATCACTACCACACATCTCCATACATGTGCTTGGCCCACAAGCAAGCGATGGCGGTTGTCCTCTAGCACTCACTCACGGGGTTATCGGCAAGATGCTTCGTCCATCTCTGTGTGCCACCTTGGTCAATCACTTTGACCAACAGCGAAAGAGGTTAATTTGACTTATAATTAGGAGGGGATTAAATTTTGGTTCGTCTTATACGGTACGGTACATGCATGTCATGATGTGAGAGATAACACATTATACTTTGAGCGCATGTGTGCGCACGAATCCCTCCCACCAGGTCGAAGGGGGGGGGGGGCAAGCACGCGACGCGTCATAAACCAGATATGTGTGGGGACTGTGTGATTTTCGATGCATGCATGCGCCACATCAAAATGTCATGCTTTTGGTATTCAAACATATATGCATGCATCATGCATGTCCATACATATGTTTGGGGCACATGCATGCAGTGGTTGTCTTTGGACACTCTCCCTTGCTTGGTTATCATCGACATCCTATATATTCGTGGGCCCGCGTGGGCACCCATCACTTCGACGAACAACGCGAGAGAGGTTACCAGGGTCGATTCTTCTTCTCTTGGTTCGCGCTACCGTATAGTCGTACGTCGATCATGGTGAGATTTGAGACCTAAGTTCGAGGGCTTGCATACACATGAATCCCTATATATATATATAGTATACGTGTCGTGAACCCTCGTTCCATGTGGGGACTTTCCGGTTCCAAAAGCACGGTACCACATCAAAGTTGTGCATTGGGTATATTCAAACACCACATGACACTTCATACATATGTTTGCATTGGGCCACATGCACGCAGTGGTTGTCTTCAGGCAGTCCCTCGCGTGGTTATCGGCGATAAGCTAGCATATTTTGTGGGGCCACGTGTGGACTTCCATGCATGACTTTAACCCAACAACAAGAGAGGTTATACGACCAAGGTGGTGATTCTTCTTGCTCAGTCTTACAATACGCCTTGGTGAGATGCCCCCTCCCACCGACTCAAAGTGTGTGTGTGTGGGGGGGGGGCATAGTACTAGTTCGCACTAGATGAACCTCTGTGGGGTCGGGGATGTCCAGTTAATTTGCAATGCACATGTGCCACATCAAATTTGTGATTTGGTTATTTAAATATCATGCACCACATCGTTTTCACACACACACACACACTGGTACCGTAAGGTGCTATACAAATAGTTTTTAACCCCTTTCCGCGATGGCATTCTGAACCGTCGCCAAGTGAGTGACTGCGATAGGGGGGGGGGGTCCTTCCCACATGACCCAGAAACCGTCGGGGATAGGCGAGCGGCTACTGACGATCGCCATAGAATAAACGTATGAGAAGTCACCCCAGTCCCACACGTTACATCTCGACGTTATGTTTCTGATCCGAGAGACATCCCAAATGATTACGCCGCTATAGTCATATGAAAAAGGTGGACATCAACATTTAATCTACGGATATGTTTGCGATAGGTACGTTATCGCACACGGTTCAAGAATGTAAAATGTGTGCGGTGCCTCTACTAACGCCAACGTGTCCATTTTCATAACTGTGTGCGATTGGTATTCCTATCACACACGCACACTGGTTTGAAACGTTTGTCGTATTACCATGAACTGCACACGCATATGAGACGAAACCGTGTGTGCGTCCGTCGGGCGTCGCAAACATTTCACGTCAAAGAACCGTCTGTTCTCTATTTTTCATCGCACACGCTGTTTTCTTTCTAACCGTGTGCACATTATTTTATTCGCTCCTGTATAATTTTATTTTTCCCTGTAATTTATTATTTTAATTGGAAATTTTGAAATATGGAATGTGGAATACAAATTCTCAGTACAATGGTTCAACAATGAATCCATAAATAAAATTGTCAGTACAATATGTTCAGTAATTACAGGATTAGACAACAATTAACTATGATGAACCACAATATTTAGAGGCGGTAAAGGTGAAGAGACAAGTGTAAATCATTTTGGCTGCCAATGGTGTTGAAGAAGCGGAATGCCCATAATGTGCCCTCCTGCATGCCATAGGCACGAACAACTTCTGTCCAACCCCTTGTGACGATCGCCCGCCCATCCTTCACCGCCTTCAGGAAGACTTCTAGAGCATTATCATGGTAGCATGAATTATATACTTTAAACTTAGTTGCTTCCACTCCGGTCATGTAGTTTGCAAGGTAATAATCAGTAAATAGCTTCGGAAACCACTGAAAAGAGAAAAATTTCAGATACTGAGGTCTAATAGAGTAACTTGTTGTGGGTAGGGGGAAACGCAACACATTACTTACCATCCTAAAGTTCACCGTTGTCTTGGACAAAGTGTAAATAAAGAGCTTAATTCCCATCACCCGTTTCTTTCGCCTAACAATCTTTCTTAGTTTCCTCACTTGACGCTTGTTTATGAATATCTCATTGCCCCATACGCAAAAGGGATCGAAGCGTGGATCAGTACCGCTCATATATGTACCTACAAGCAACCAGTAAATGTTAGAAGCTAAACTAAGATTGCACAAATGATGTAAAATACAACTACCTACGTTCCTAAGTACAAGTATTTTTAGAGATTTCAATATGAACTACATACGGATGTATATAGGATTATAGATATAGTTTAGATTCGAATCTAGATTTACTCATTTTGCTTCGTATGTAGTCTATATTGGAATCTCTAAAAATACTTATATTTAGGAACAGATGGTGTATAAGACATGGGATGCAGCTAACCTCGACGGCAAACAACAGCATCGCCCATTGTAGCCATGTGTAAGTGCATGGAAAGCCAATGTTAACTACAGCAGGGTTAACATCCACCAAAAATAGCAAATGGTAATAAAACAGCAGCATCTGTAGTGATATCTTCATTGCGAAAGAGTAGCACGGTAGCAAAGGGACGGATTAAAAAATGGATAGAATTGTTTACTGCAACAAACAACCTAGTATAGCCATTGAAACTGGTATTGATAGAAATGAAATTGTCAGAGTTAAACATTGCAAGGCAGGTGCTACTAGAGCAGAGAATGGCCATGTTGTCTATTAAAAGGTAGGGAAAATAGATAAGACGTGCTAGGCGTGTTTACTACAACATTCTTAATACATGAACCTTACAAAACATGGCCATTGCAACTGGTATTGGTAAGATTTAACTGGTGAGTTCATACTTGGTAAGTCTTGAGGGGTAGTGGCTGGGGCACTTCATATGGACAAGAGCCCGCCCCAAGTTGGCCGCAGTAGAGGAGAGGTGTTCATCCGGGTCGAAGAGTGGATCAGTGCCGCCAACATGTGTACCTACAAGAAGCAAGTAAATGTTAGAAGCCAAACTACAATTGCACAAATGATGTAAAATACTGTAAGACATGGGATGCAGCTAACCTCGATGGCAAACAACAGCATCGCACGTTATGGCCCTGCGTAAGTACATGGAAAGGCATGTTAAGTACAACAGGGTTAGCATCCACTAAAAATAGCAAATGGGCAGCATCTCTAGTATATCTTCAGTGCGGAGAGTAGCACGGTAGCAAAGGGATAGATTAAAAAATGGATACAACTGTTAATTGCAACAGGCTTAACAGCATCCTAAGTCATGTTTTGTAAGTTTGTAGCCATTGAAATACAACTGTTTAAAAATGGATACAACTGTTAATTGCAACAGGCTTAATAGCCATTGAAACCGGTACTGATAAAAATGCAATTTGCAGAGTTAAACATTGCAAGGCAAGTGCTGCCAGAGCAGAGAATGGCCCAGTTGTCTATAAAAAGGTAGGGAAATAGCTAAAACATGTTAGGCATGTTTACTACAACATGCTTAACACATCTACCGTACAAAACATAGCCATTAATTGCAACTGGTATTGGTAAGATTGAACTGGTGAGTTCATACTTGGTAAGTCTTGAGAGGTAGTTGCTGGGGCACTTCATCTTGGCCAGAGCCCGCACAAAGTCAGTGGCGGCGGAGGCGAGGTGTTCCTCTGGGTCGAAGCATGGATCAATGCCACTGACATGTGTACCTACAGGCAACCAGTAAATGTTAGAAGTTAAACTGCAATTTCACAAATGATGTGAAATACTGTAAGACATGGGATGCAGCTAACCTCGACGGCAAACATTAGCATCGCCCGTTACGACCCTGCGTAAGTACATGGACAAGCATGTTAAGTACAACAGGGTTAGCATCCACCAAAAATAGCAAATGGTTAGCATCTCCAGTGTTATCCTGAGTCATGTATTGTAAGTTTGTTGCTGGTATTGGTGAAATTGAGCTGGACAGTTAATACTTGAACATCACACAGTGTGCAGTACTTAAATAAACAAGGCACAAACATGCTTAATACATCAACCGTACAAAACATAGCCATTGCAAGTGGTATTGGTAAGATTGAGCTGGTTAGATCATACCTGGTAAGTCCTAGGGGGTAGTCGCTGGGGCACTTCATCTGGGCCAGAGCCTGCACCAAGTCGGCGGCGGCGGAGGCGAGGTGTTCCTCCGGGTCAACACACACAGCGGCCATCGCGCCATCGACCGCCATCAGCTCCTCGACCTCCACGTGATATGTGGTTGGGCTTGCGCGGCGATGCTCTGGAGGCAGGGCGGTGGGGATTTGGATGCCTGAGGATGTTTCACAGGCGCCATTTAAGCAATCAGGCCGGGGCCATGATAGAGATCGGTGGGTTACCTGACTGGATCGACGATGCTCGGGCAGGATGTAGATGTGGTTGAAGCTGTGGTTGCGCCGGCGGCGGTTTGAGCAGCCGGTAGGGGGAGGGGGGAGATACTGAGGAAATTTGATGGGTGGGGATGTGGTAGGAGGAATAAATTCTGAAATCATGCGCCTAATGAAAATTTCGCTGCAAAATTTGAAACTTGGCCGGGGGAGACACACAACGCAGACGAAGCGCGTAAAATACTCATGTGCGAGAAAAGAGAAAATTGGCAAATCCTGTCTCCAAAAAAATGTACATGTGTAGTTTATTTTTTTGCTCAATGGTATGCCTGGTTTATTAGGAAACATCGCATAGGTAACTGACTTATGGATCATTAACACAAAAAAATGCACACGGGTACGCCATAGAAACCGTGTGTTTTGTGATCTTCTAATAATTCTTATATCTATCAGCATCTCCAACCGCACGTAATTTCAAAAATCTCTTTCATTGTATTAGGATTATTCAATGTACATGAATGAGGCAAGGTGACACCCGATGAGCAATCATCGGTTTATGAAATGCAGTCAAGTGTCAACCTGCCTCGCTCGCATAGCCAGATTTGATCCTATGCAACAAGAGAGAAGCTTGCTGCCATCCGCCGGCGCGGCAATTTAAGCCGGTGTGCGGCCAACTCGCGCGGTGAGGTGGGACTAAAAACCAGCTGCGTACAGCTCTAGTCTCCTCGGGTGGCTGCGGGCGGACGTTTCGGGAGTATTTAGGGCCGGGGTGCGGCTACAAAACTTTAGTGAACACATGCTAATCAATGCTCAAAGCCCTCAAAGGATGCGCTTACCGACATTGAACGTTAATAATAGATAGTACCAACTTAAAGTACTACTGGTAATTTGCTCTAAAACTAGTACGTATGTAGTACTGGTAGAGGCTCATAATTAATTATACAAACTTATGGGTGACACACGCACTAACTACTTCTCACATGCTGTCATCGGGGCATGCTGGCCAGACGTCGGTGTTCTCCTTCCCGGCCTTGTCGGTGGCAGCCCACCGTGCTTCAATCTCCGCCGAGCTCTCCTCAGCACGGCGTGCAGCCTCTTCTTTCTTGCGGCGGCAGGACTCTCTTTTCTTGACTGCTTTCTGCCCTTTCTGCTCCTTCTGTGCGGCTTTGGCCGCATCTAGATCCACCGCCCATTCGGCCATGGCAGCCTCAAAGTCCGCCCACGTAATTGTGTGGCCGCCGGCGGCGATGAACTCGGCGCGGCGAGATGACATTGCTTCCTTACCATGTGTGCGGTCACGGGCGGCGAGGAACACGGCGCGGCGGGATGCCATCGCTTCCTTACCAGTTACTGTGCGCCGCGGTGCCATGAACAACACTTGGAGAGAGCTCTGGGACGGAGTGGTCGGACAGCCGTACAATGTGGTGGTTTTTAAGAGCTCAACGACAAACGACGAAGGAAATTTGGCTTCCCTTACAATTTTGCTCGTTCATTATCGCACATGGTTCATCTCTGTCGCCTCCGGAAATAGTGTGCATTGAGCCTATTGTGTGTTGCGTTATGATTGGCCGGAACCCCAGTCACGCGGATCGCGCGTGTGCACTGTAGGATGCGCCGCGATCGAACAGCAATCCACGTCCCTCACATCACACCCATGCAGCTGTAGCTGGATTGGATTTATATGCGCTAAATGCTTGGAAAATGCACATAATCCCCTAAATATGGTAAATGAGCCCGGAAAAATGCCAAATTTGAACACGGTTATTTGCAGGGTGTATGTATGTCGTAGAAAAAAACTCCAGGGTAAAGAACGAAGAAAATTTGGATTCCCCTTCAATGTTTGTGATTTCCCTCTCAAAAGCATGGAACTTCCTCGGTGATGGTTCGATTTATGAAGGGCGTGCATGACGACATAAGCCAAACCTTCTCAAATTTTTACCAGGGCATGGTGAGGCCATACCATGGAACCATGCAAGGCGTCATGTTTTTCAAGCATTTATTTCATTTTTCTATAGTTGAAAACCCAATAAACAAACGTTTGTGGTTGACTATTGCCACACATTTCATCGAAATATCTGCCCATTCCTTGTAAAAGGCATGAGAATTTACTAAATGGCACGAGCATGGTTTTCCAAGCCGTTCTTATGCACCCTTTCATGCATCGATTGTTTGAACATGAATTATGTGCATTAATGCCTAGAAAATGCACATAATCCCCTAAATATGGTAAATGAACCCGGAAAAGTGCCAAATTTGAACACGGTGATTTGCAGGGTGTATCTTCATCGTAGAAAAAAAACTCATGGACAAAGGACAAAGGAAATGTGGATCCCCCTTCAATCTTGGTGATTTCCCCCTCGAAACCATGAAACTTCCTCGGTGATGGTTCGATTTATGAAAGGCGTGCATGACGACACAAGGCAAACATTCTCAAATTTTTACCAGGGCATGGTGAGGCCATACCATGGCACCACGCCAGGCGTCATGTTTTCCAAGCATGTATTTCATTTTTGTATAGTTGTTAACCCAGTAAATGACACATTTGTGGTTGACTATTGCCACACATTTCCTTGAAATCTCTGCCCATTCCTTGTAAAAGGCATGAGAATTTACTAAATAGCACGAGCATGGTTTTCCAGACCGTTCTTGTGCACATTTTCATGCACCGATTGTTCGAATTTGAATTATGTGCATTAATGCCTAGAAAATGCACATAATCCCCTAAATATGGTAAATGAGCCCGGAAAAAATGCCAAATTTGAACATGTTGCATTGGAGGGGGTATGTTGATCGTTGGAAACAAATTGAATGACAAGCTAGGACGAAAATTTGGATTCCCCTTAAATTTTGGTGATTTCCCCCTTGAAACCATGAAACTTCCTCAGTGATGGTTCGATTTATGAAGGGCGTGCATGATGACATAACCCAAAACTTCTCAGCTTTTTACCAGGGCACAGTGAGGCCATACCATGGCACCATGCCAGGCATCATGTTTTTCAAGCACGTATTTCATTTTTCTATAGTTGATAACCCAGTAAATGACACATTTGTGGTTGACTATTGCCACACATTCCCTTGAAATCTCTGCCCATTCCTTGTAAAAGGCATGAAAATTTACTAAATACCACGAGCATGGTTTTCCAGACCGTTCTTGTGCACCTTTTCATGCACCAATTGTTCAAATTTGAATTATGTGGATTAATGCCTAGAAAATGCACATAATCCCCTAAATATGGTAAATGAGCCCGGAAAATGCCAAATTTGAACACGTTGCATTGGAGGGGGTATGTTGATTGTAGAAAAAAAACTGAATGACAAACTAGGAAGGAAATTTGGATTCCCGGCCCCTTCAATCTTGGTGATTTCTCCCTCGAAACCATGAAAATTCCTCGGTGATGGTTTGATTTATGAATGGCGTGCACGACGACATAAGCCAAACCTTCTCAAATTTTTACCAGGGCATGGTGAGGCCATACCATGGCACCATGCCAGCCGTCATGTTTTTCAAGCATGTATTTCATTTTTCTATAGTTGAAAAACCAATAAACGACATGTTTGTGGTTGACTATTGCCACACATTTTCGTGAAATCTCTGCCCATTCCTTGTAAAAGCCATGAGAATTTACTAAATAGCACGAGCATGGTTTTCTAGACCATTCTCGTGCACCTTTTCATGCACCGATTGTTTGAATTTGAATTATGTGCATTAATGCCTAGAAAATGCACATAATCCCCTAAATATTGTAAATGAACCCGAAAAAGTGCCAAATTTGAACACGGTGATTTGCAGGGTTTATGTTCATCGTAGAAAAAAACTCATGGACAAAGGACAAAGGAAATGTGGATTCCCCTTCAATCTCGGTGATTTACTATCGCACACGATTCATCTCTGTCGCCTCTGCGAACCGTGTGTGTTCACCCACACATGCAAAAGGAAAAAAGAAAACCCTCGCCCACTTCGTCCCCACCCACTCGCCGCGGACTCCTCCGCAACTCTGCACCTCATTAAGTTCTATCGCGGCGTCCACCCTAAGCTCGATGGCTGTCGTCGGCGGGCTGAGGTCGCGCTCCAAACTTAATGGGATTTCGCCCCTACCGCTTGCCGCCGCCTATCTGCACAGACTTGCACCAACATTCTAGACTCTGGTCGATTGGGGTTTTCTGCGGGATTGGGCCGGGGATTTTTTTCATGGAGAAGGTAATCAATTTAGTGAAATATTCACTCATCTCTTATCGCAGTCCGCCCGTCGTTGTTAATCAATCGGCGGAAATCATCGTGGATTCATTTTTCTGCTAGCTGATTCGAGGGTTTTCATTCATGTGTCCACAGTGCGAGCACAAATCGGGCTAGTGTGGCCGCGGCCAGTCAGAAACGAAGTTCTATCTCACCATTCCGGATGACTTCAGGGAGCGCTCGGTATGTTCAATCTCACCCTACCATGGTCGGCATGGCCTAAATTTGTGAACATATACCGTCTATTGCTATATTTGGATAAAAGGTACGGTGCCACGTGCAGCCTAGATGTCGAAGTAGATTTTTTCCCCTATATTAGGGAAATTTATGATGTATTGTTCATTCAGTTACTCTTATATTTGCATCAAATCTTTGTTACATTATCTATTTTTAATTATATATTTTTGTACTTTGCTTTCATCTATATATTGATCTGTTCTATCAGTTACTCCCATATTTGCATCTTGCTCTGTTATTTCAGTATATCTAATTTATGATCTTAATTTTCATTTCAAGCAGTACATCCCTTGCTTTGCAAGAACAGGAGTAGAAGGAAATCTTGGGCTTTACTTTGTTGATGACTCCATGGATGTCATATTGACAATGCATCATGGATTTACAATGACAGTTAGCGTAAAACTTGATAAAGATGGTCACTCCTATTTTGATGCGGACCTTTGGAGAAAAATGTCTAAGTGTTATGAACTGAAAGCTGACAATAAAATTCTAGTGCGTGTACCACAGCCTGGTCTAATTAACATGAATGTTTACTTCCCCAACGTCATCAGCCGATCAAAGTCTGATCGAGGTTAGTGTCCTTTCAACTTTCTCCATGCTGGCATATTACTTAGCAAAATTGGGGTATTTGTTCTGACTAATTGATCACTATTTGAGCAACCAATTGTGATTTCATTTTCTGACTCCGTTCCTAGGCTGTAACAAATTCTATTTACCAATTTATGCGCACTATATAGTCTTCTGCCATGTTCTGAATAAATAATACCTTTCCACCTTTTAAACAGGATATGTTGGATGCATAGTTAACGATCTGTATGTTACTAAGCGTACGAAATTTCACTGGAAGGACTTGAAGCATGCCATAAACTTTGTTGATAATCTGATAGAGATAGCATAGCGTATGAACGCTGGATTTTGGATGGGATTAATTATACCTATGGTGCACACATTGAACAAGACCAATTGTGTGCACAAAAGGCTGGTACAAAGTCTTATTTTTATGTTGATGCTCATAAACTATATATATCTTCAATGATATGTTACAATTGGTTTTTATTCTACATTTCAACAGAAATTGCCCGCTGTAGCTGTTCCTGGATCGATTTCCCGGCGTGGTCGAATTATACTTGTGCCTGCTAATAACGCCAAAGTGATTGCAAGGTACTGCATTTCCCGCAGAAATGGAACCATTGAAATTAACAAGTTCTCGCTTGTCGTGGCAATGCATCCATATTGGAAAATTGGAGACACTGTTCTACTCATGCTCTACCAAGGCACAGGAGGGTTCTTCCTTTTCATTGACGAGATGCCGAGTCGCCGTGATCAAGCTGCTTCCAGCGGATAGTTGTGGTTGTTGGCCCTCAGCCTCTTAAAATGTGCTAGCTGTTACTATGTTAAGTATGTAGATATGGACCATATGGTTGTTGGCCCTCAGCCTCTTAAAATGTGATAATTGTTACTATGTTAAGTATGTAGATATGGACCATATGGTTGTCAAAACCGTGTTACGAAGATCCTCCTTTTGTTGAATAGTGTAACCACTATATACATGTTACTCAAATGCTGTTAGCCAAGTTCTTAAGTTTTCATGGAAAGTATTAGTATCGTACACAGTTCATTGAATTTAAGCGTGTGCCCGGTAGAGCGGTAGAGTAGAGGACGTCCATGTTTTGGACGTGGCGATCAGCACCGATGTCCAGAAGGCATTTGCATATTAATTGTCCATATTGCAAATTCACACACATGTTAACATAAGTAAGCGTATGTGTAACTTACTAATCATCGCACATCAGTACTCGCAGACGCATCGTGAGCGATACTCCTAGCCACCGCAAGCAACTAGTTTGCAATTTTCAAATTTTTTTGTACACACAGAATCGCACACGAATTAACTGTAGTAATCATCTGTGATGTAATTTCTCATCGCAAACAGTTCATCCGAGTGGGCTATTTGTCGCGTATCACACACATCTTGTTTACACGACTCGTTTGTGTTCTTTTGGCTCATCGCAAACATTTCATCTATGTGAACTGTATGCCGCATATCACACACATCTTGTTAAGTTGAACCGTTTCTGTTGTGTTCCCTAATCGAAAATAGTTCGTCTGAGTGAACCGTATGCCGTATATCACACAGACCTTGATCTGGCTAACCGTTTCTGTTGCACTCCCTAATAGCAAACAGTTCATCTGTGCGAACTATATGCTGTATATCACACACACCTTGATATGGCTGCCAGTTTCTATTGTTCTGTCTCATCGCAAACAGTTCGTATGGATCAACTGCGTGCCCTGCATTGCACACACAACTAAAATCTGAACCGTGTTAGATGTGACCGCCATCGCAAATGTTTTGCATCTTTTTTGACGGTTTTGACATCAATGTTTGCGGTTAATGCATCGCACACAGTTTCGTTAAAGGGTCTCTAATCGTAGTGTCGCGTTAGCAACATCCTGCAGTAGTCACACACACACACACACACACACACACAAACAAACACACACACACACATATCGGGCCACCCCGCGGGTGTGGTTCGTATGTGGTCTCACCCATCTAACAGCAGAAGAACACATCTGTGGGCCCGCACACGGTCCACATTTGATTGGAAGCAAAGGGGGGGGGGGTTGACCATGATGTACTCCTTTCGGTTTTGTGTTACGGTAGGGTGAGATGTCAGACCTAGCTATTTGGGGGCATGCATTCATAGCTAGGATTCCCCTCCCGCCAACACGATTACACGAAGTGTGTGTGTGTGTGTGTGTCTGGGGGGGGGGGGGGTGCTCTAGCAATAATAACATGCGCTTTGTGCGACAGGTGCCACATCAAAGTTGTGCATTGGGTATTTGAACATCAAACCACCCTTTTCATACATATATTTGGGTCCACATGCAAGTGTGTTCGTGTTCTGACCCTTTCCCGCGTTTTTTGGCCAAATTTATAAACAACAGACGAGTCGAACGCAACAACCGTCTGCGATATGGTACGAAACAGACACGGTTCCCTAGGACTACCCGTGTGCCACGCCCCTGCCCCTGTCACCCACATGATCACAGTAGATTGGGCTCCACGAGGTTTCCCTCCCCTCTAGAAAATATCTACTCCCTCGCAATCTCGAAAATATCTACCCGTCTAGATGGTTTTTCTGTTTGATAGCACATGATTAGTATGTGTGGACCCTGTGTGATGTCTGCTACTCCCGCTCTACTTCAATTAGTAGATCCAAATTTTCAGTAGCCCCGACATTTTACTCCCGCCTGCATCCCTCACAATCTCAAAAATATCTGCTCGGCTGGAGTGTTTTTCTATTTGATAGCACACGATTATTATGTTTTAAACGTGTGTGATGTTCGTTACTCCCGCCCCGCTCTGCTTCAATCCCTTGATCCAAATTTTTGGTAGCCCCGCCATTTTACTCCCGCCTAGTAAAATTTTTAGTACCCACGGCATTTCCTCAAACACCACCTTGGACCCCCTCCACACACACACCCCAAATCCTTCGGTCACCCCAAATCCCCCGCTCACACACATACACACCACCCCTCCTTCGCTCGAAACCTAGCTAGGTCGTCACCGCCGCCGCCGCACCGCCTCCATCATCAACCTCTGCCGGTTTGCCCGTGCAGTTTACCCACCGATATACATACCCTCGCCGCCCTGAGTTTCTTAGATAATGCCTGCGAAACGCCCCATTTCCCATAGATCCCCATCCCCACCCCTCCCCCACTCCAGGGCGTCGTAGCCTAAGCCCGGCTACGCTTCTCGAGGAGCTCAAGGAGCGAATGGCCCAAAAGAGCTTTACCACGGCCTCTTCACCCAACATCGACGAGGTGGCCACCGAGGAATCTGACGATAATGACTGGACCTGGATTGAGCCTTTCAATCAGCGGGCTAGAGTATTCTGGCATGTCGCGGACGCCGTCTACGACATCGAGGTCGTCGACAGCGACGGCTTGACGCGGGCTATGTCACATGTTAAGATGCCCACCCCCGACCCTTCGGGTTCGACAGCCATCAATCTCATCGATGGCCCTGCCGCTGATCTCCTGTGGCTCGTTATGAACAATTTGCCATCCTTCATCGCCATGGAGCCCCTTTTGTCATTTCTGAAGGACACGTTCTGCGATGCTGGCTTGGGATCCTCAGCTGGCAAGTCAGACCTCATCGATGGGACCACAAGGAGGAGTCAATCTGTGACAAGTGAGGAAACCCATGAATTGTTTTCTCGAACCCCTTTTTGATGTCTACTACGCAACTTTATTCTTGTAGACTCGTGTTGGGCCTCCAAGCGCAGAGTTTTGTAGGACAGTAGCAATTTTCCCTCAAGTGGATGACCTAAGGTCTATCAATCCGTGGGAGGCGTAGGATGAAGATGGTCTCTCTAAAACAACCCTGCAACCAAATACAAGCAATCTCTTGTGTCCCCAACACACCCAATACAATGGCAAATTGTATAGGTGCACTAGTTCGGTGAAGAGATGGTGATAAAAGTGTAATATGGATGGTAGAAATATATTTTTATAATCTGAATAAATAAAAACAGCAAGGTAGCAAGTGAAAAAGTGAGCACAAACGGTATTGCAATGCTTGAAAACAAGGCCTAGGGTCCGTACTTTCGCTAGTGCAATCTCTCAACAATGCTAATATAATTGGATCATATAACCATCCCTCAACGTGCGATGAAGAATCGCTCCAAAGTTCCTATCTAGCGGAGAACATAAGAATAAATTGTTTGTAGGGTACGAAACCACCTCAAAGCTATTCTTTCCGATCGATCTATCCAAGAGTTCATACTAAAATAACACCAAAGCAAACTCAGATTCGTAATGCTCAATCCAACACAAAGAACCTCAAAGAGTGCCCCAAGATTTCTACCGGAGAAACAAAGACAAGAACATGCATCAACCCCTATGCATAGATTACCCCAATGTCACCTCGGGAATCCGCGAGTTGAGTGCCAAAACATATATCAAGTGAATCAATATAATACCCCATTGTCACCACGGGTATTCGTATGCAAGACATATATCAAGTGCTCTCAAATCCATAAAAGTATTCAATCCGATAAAATGAAATCTCAAAGGGAAAACTCAATTCATCACAACAAGATAGAGAGGGGAAAACACCATATGATCTGACTATATTAACAAAGCCCGCGATACATCAAGATTGTGCATCTCAAGAACACGAGAGAGAGAGAGATTAAACACATAGCTACTGGTACAAACCCTCAGCCCCGAGGGTGGATTACTCCCTCCTCATCATGGTGGCCGCCGGGATGATGAAGATGGCCACCGGTGATGATTTCCCCCTCCGGCAGGGTGCCGAACGAGGTATAGATTGGATCTCGTGGATACAAAGGCCTTGTGGCGGCGGAACTTCTGATCTAGGGTCTCCGTGAGGGTTTTTGGAATATTTGGCAATTTATAGGGCGAAGAGGCGGTGCGGGAGGCCACCGAGGTGGGCACAACCCACCGGGGCGCGCCTGGGGGCCCAGGCGCGCCCTGGTGCATTGTGCCCCCCTCGGGGCACCCCTCAGGTGCTGCTCTGGCCCATTGGATGTCTTCTGGTCCATAAAAAATCCACAAAAAATTTCACTGCGTTTGGACTCTGTTTGGTATTGAATTTCTGCGATGTAAAAAACAAGCAAAAAACAGCAACTGGCACTGGGCACTATGTTAAGAAGTTAGTCCCAAAAAATGATATAAAGTTGTTATAAAATGATTGTAAAACATCCTAGAATGATAATATAGCAGCATGGATACTTCATAAATTATAGATACATTGGAAACGTATCTGCATCCCCAAGCTTAATTCCTACTCGTCCTCGAGTAGGTAAATGATAAAAGAAATAATTTATGAAGTGTGAATGCTAGCAAAGTGCATAAGTTTGATCAATAGTAATTTCAATCACTTTTCCTAGCATCATAACAACAACTCTTTCTCATAAAACTCATCATGTTAAAGTAGCAACCAATTCACATGTTAAGGTTCAAACAATGAATTCTCTTGAAACTCAATAACCTATATTCTTAGTCACCAAACAATTGCAATTCAACTTATTCAACAGAGTCTAAGTAAGAGCTCCACATACTCAACCATCATATAGTCTTTTATGATTGCTAACACTCACCGCATACACATGAGCAAAACGTTTCAACCGGACACATAGAAAGATAGGGGCTTATAATTTCGCCTCCCAGCGTATTCACCTCAAGGGTGATGTCAACAATAATAACTCATGCTACACATATCCAACTGGATATATGTGCCTAGATCTTTCCTCACCACATGATGCTTGCAAAAAGAGAAAAATAAAAAGGAATAGAGAGAAAAACTTTGACTCTTGCATGAAAGTAAATACATAAAAGTAAAAGGTAGGCCCTTCGCAGAGGGAAGCAGAAGTTGCCATGCGCTTTTTGTTTGTATGCTCAATCCCTTAGTGCAAAAGAACGTCATGTTATATTTCCCCTTATGATAGCAACCTTTATTATGCAGTCTATCGCTTTTATTCTTTGCCATCACAAGTTCGTACAACGCTCAATTTTCTCTTACACTAAATGATCTAACACTTTTAGAAGCAATTTTTATTGCCTTATTGCACCGATGACAACTTACTTGAAGGATCTTACTCGATCCGTAGGTAGGTATGGTGGACTCTTGAAAATAAGATTTGGGTTTAAGGGTTTTTGGATGCACAAGTAGAATCTCTACTTGGTGCGGAATTTTTGGCTAGCAAATATGGGGGGCAAGCACCACATGTTGAAGGATCTATGACAATATAACTTCTATGGGAATATGAAGAAACATTAATCATTATGTTGTCTTCCTTGTCCAACATCAACAATTTTGGTATATAATATTTTGATGGGGGCTCACAATCATAAAAGATTTCTAAGATAGTGTATTTGCATGTGAAAGTTCTCTTCCTTATAGTAATCATTCATGAATTGCTTGTATGACCAATATTGTGATTGTCAAGCTTCAAAAGATTTCACTTTCTAAACCCAATGTGAAGCTACCACTAGGCATGATATGAACATATAATTTCAACTTCATGATATTCAATTCATTCAACAATTTACTCATAGGATATAAGTGAAGCACGAGAGTAAATGACAAACTACTCCAAAAAGATATAAGTGAAGATCAATCGAGTAGTTAAGTAAAGGGGTAGCTAATTGAGGACTCTCTCTTATTTAAAAACTTTCAGATCTAAGTATTTTATTAAAACAGCAAGTAAAACAAAACAAAATGACATTCCAAGAATAGCACAACTCAAGTGAAGAAGCAAAAACTTAGGCTCAACCGATACTAACCGATAATTGTTGATGAAGAAAGGTGGGATGCCTACCGGGGCATCCCCAAGCTTAGATGCTTTAGACTTCTTGAAATATTATCTTGGGGTGCCTTGGGCATCCCCAAGCTTGAGCTTTTGCCTCTCCTTAATTCCTTTTATATCACGGTTTCCCTAAATCTTAAAAACTTCATACACACAAAACTCAACAAGAACTCGTGAGATAAGTTAGTATAAATCAATGCAAAAACCTTATCATTCTCTACTGTAGCAAATCACAAAAAATATTATTCAACATTGCATACTAAATGCCTCTGCTTATTTAATACTCCTATCCTCAAATAGAATCATTAAACAAGCAAACATATGCAAACAATGCAAACATAACAGCAATCTGCCAAAACAGTACAGTCTGTAAATAATGCAAGAGTATCAATACTTATTTAACTCCAAAAATTATGAAAATGTACCACACTATAGAAAATTTATCAGAGCTTATTGTGCAAAAAGTTTCAACATTTTATCGCAATCTTACTTTTCTCGGGAATTTTTGCAACATCGATAAACTTTTTGTTTTGAAACAGCAACTCATATACTTGCAAAATAATCATGGTAAAGGCTATCCTTGACATTTTTTTTGAAAATAAAGATGCAAAAAATTATTATAAATAACAGCAAGAAAATCCTAACAAGAAAATGATGCTCCAAGCAAAACACATATCATGTGACGAAAAAAATGTAGCTCCAAGTGAGGTTACCGATAATGTTGGAGACGAAAGAGGGGATGCCTTCCGGGGCATCCCCAAGCTTAGTTGCTTGGATATTCCTTGAATATTACCTTGGGGCGCCTTGGGCATCCCCAAGCTTAGGGTCTTGTCACTCCTTATTCTCCTCATATCGACATCTCACCCAAAACTTGAAAACTTCAATCACACAAGACTTAATGGAACTTCGTGAGATAGGTTAGTATGATAAAGAGCAAACCATTTCACTTTGGTACTGTCAAGACAAGATTCATAATTGTTTCCACACAATTCCAACTGTAGCATATCATTTCCACAATTTATATTGAGCAATATAAGCCATAGAAACTACTCCCTCCGTCCGGAAATACTTGTCGAAGAAATGCATAAAAATAAATGTATCTAGAACTAAAATACATCTAGATACATCTATTCCTTCGACGAGTATTTCCGGACGGAGGGAGTAGAAAACAAGCAAACTATGCATTGAAAACAGAATCTGTCAAAAACAGAACAGTCTGTAGTAATCTGTACTCCAACCATACTTATGCTACTCCAAAAATTCTGAAAAATTAGGAAAACGTAGAGAATTTGTATATCTATCACCTGTAGAAAAATTCAGATCAAAATAACGTTCCAATGAATTTTCAAAATTCCTGGACTGAGCATAAAAGTTTCTGTTTTTGCACAGATTCAAGTCAACTATCATCCACACTATCCCAAAGGCTTTACTTGGCACTTTATTGAAACAAAAGCAATAAAACATGATTACTACAGTAGCATAATCATGTGAACACACAAAAACAGTAGATATAAGTGTTGGGTTGTCTCCCAACAAGCGCTTTTCTTTAATGCCTTTTAGCTAGGCATGATGATTTCAATGATGCTCACATAAAAGATAAGAATTTAAACATAAAGAGAGCATCATGAATCACATGACAATCACATTTAAGCCTAACCCACTTCCTATGCATAGGGATTTTGTGAGAAAACAACTTATGGGAACAAGAATCAACTAGGATAGGAAGGCAAAACAAGTGCAACTTCAAAACTTTTAACATAAAGAGAGGAAACTTGAGATTATTGCAATATGTAAAAGCATATGTTCCCCTCTCATAATAATTTTCAGTAGCATCATGAATGAATTCAACAATATAGCTATCACATAAAACATTCTTTTCATGATCCACAAGCATAGAAATTTTCTTACTCTCCACATAAGCAAATTTATTCTCATGAATAGTAGTGGGAGCAAACTCAACAAAATAAATATCATGGGATTGAAAATTAAAATCATGATGACAAGTTTCATGGTTATCATTATTCTTTATAGCATACATGTCATCACCATAATCATCATAGATAGCAACTTTGTTGTCATAGTCAATTGAAACCTCTTCCAAAATAGTGGATTCATCACTAAATAAAGTCATGACCTCTCCAAATCCACTTTCATAATTATCACAATAAGATTCAACACCCTCCAAAGTAGTGGGATCATTAGTACCTAGAGTTGACACTCTTCCAAACCCACTTTCAACAACATAATCATCATAAATAGGAGGCATGCTACCATTATAACAAATTTGCACATCAAAACTTGGGGGACTAAAAATATCATCTTCATCAAACATAGCATCCCCAAGCTTGTAGCTTTGCATATCGTTAGCATCATGGATATTCAAAGAGTTCATACCGACAACATTGCAATCATGCTCATCATTCAAAGATTTTTTGTCAAACATTTTATAGAATTATTCTTCTATCAATTGAGCACAATTTTCTTTTCCATCATTTTCACAAAATACATTATAAAGATGAATAATATGATGCAATCTCAATTCCATTTTTTTGTAGTTTTCTTTGTATAAACCAAACTAGTGATAAAACAAGAAACTAAAAGATTCGATTGCAAGATCTAATGATATACCTTCAAGCACTCACCTCCCTGGCAACGGCACCAGAAAAGAGCTTGATGTCTACTACGCAACTTTATTCTTGTAGACTCGTGTTGGGCCTCCAAGAGCAGAGTTTTGTAGGACAGTAGCAATTTTCCCTCAAGTGGATGACCTAAGGTTTATCAATCTGTGGGAGGCGTAGGATGAAGATGGTCTCTCTCAAACAACCCTGCAACCAAATACAAGAAATCTCTTGTGTCCCCAACACACCCAATACAATGGCAAATTGTATAGGTGCACTAGTTCGGTGAAGAGATGGTGATAAAAGTGTAATATGGATGGTAGAAATATATTTTTATAATCTGAATAAATAAAAACAGCAAGGTAGCAAGTGACAAAAATGAGCACAAACGGTATTGCAATGCTTGAAAACAAGCCCTAGGGTCCGTACTTTCGCTAGTGCAATCTCTCAACAATGCTAACATAATTGGATCATATAACCATCCCTTAACGTGTGATGAAGAATCACTCCAAAGTTCCTATCTAGTGGAGAACATAAGAATAAATTGTTTGTAGGGTACAAAACCACCTCAAAGCTATTCTTTCCGATCGATCTATCCAAGAGTTCGTACTAAAATAACACCAAAGCAAATTCAGATTCGTAATGCTCAATCCAACACAAAGAACCTCAAAGAGTGCCCCAAGATTTCTACCGGAGAAACAAAGACAAGAACGTGCATCAACCTCTATGCATAGATTACCCCAATGTCACCTCGGGAATCCGCGAGTTGAGTGCCAAAACATATATCAAGTGAATCAATATAATACCCCATTGTCACCACGGGTATTCATATGCAAGACATATATCAAGTGCTCTCAAATCCATAAAAGTATTCAATCCGATAAAACGAAATCTCAAAGGGAAAACTCAATTCATCACAACAAGATAGAGAGGGGAAAACACCATATGATCCGACTATATTAACAAAGCCCACGATACCTCAAGATTGTGCATCTCAAAAACACGAGAGAGAGAGAGAGAGATTAAACACATAGCTACTGGTACAAACCGTCAGCCCCGAGGGTGGACTACTCGCTCCTCATCATGGTGGCCGCCGGATTGATGAATACGGCCACCGGTGATGATTTCCCCCTCCGGCAGGGTGCCAGAACGGGGTCTAGATTGGATCTCATGGATACAGAGGCCTTGCGGCGGCGGAACTTCTGATCTAAGGTCTCCGCGAGGGTTTTTGGATTATTTGGCAATTTATAGGGCGAAGAGGCGGTGCAGGAGGCCACCGAGGTGGGCACAACCCACCGGGGTGCGCTTGGGGGCCCAAGCATGCCCTGGTGGGTTGTACCCCCCTCGGGGCACCCCCAGGTGCTGCTCTGGCCCATTGGATGTCTTCAGGTCCATAAAAAATACACAAAAAGTTTCGCTGCGTTTGGACTCCGTTTGGTATTGATTTTCTGCGATGTAAAAAACAAGCAAAAAACAACAACTGGCACTGGGCACTATGTCAATAAGTTAGTCCCAAAAAATGATATAAAGTTGCTATAAAATGATTGTAAAACATCCAAGAATGATAATATAGCAGCATGGATACTTCATAAATTATAGATACGTTGGAGACGTATCACTTTTGTAGTGAGAACCTGTCTAGTATTTATTGCTATATTTGGTTGTTTGCATTACGCCTTGTTTATTTCTATGGTTTTTGGTTGTTCGGTTGTTTGTAGTTAGCATATGTCCAGTTTCAATTGCCATCTTTGGTTGTTCGTAGTATGCCTTGTTTATTTCAGCTATTCATAGTGTGATGTTCTATATGTGCTAGTATGAACTGTGCAGTTCAATTTCATCAATACCAATTTTAACAATAGCTCTATGAATGACTATATTTGGTTGCTGTTAAGCATGTTGTACTCCCTCCGAATCTTTTTAGTTCGCATATAAGATTTGTCTAAAGTCAAGCCTCGTAAAGTTTGACCAACTTTATAGAAAAAAATACAAACATTCACAATATGAAATCAATATCAGTAGATGTGTCATGACTTAAATTTTCATATTCTATAACTTTAGCATGGTAGATGTTGATATTTTTCATATAAATAAGGTTAAACTTTATGAAGTTTGACTTGAGACAATTCTTATATGCAGAGTAAAAGGACCGGAGGGAGTATTTAACACGCCTTTCCATTTGATTTAACAATGGCACTGTTTGGATACTCTAACTTAGCTAGAGGTTAGAGTTAATTTCTAGCTCATGACAGTTAAAAGGGAGAGAGAGAGAGATTGGTGGAATAGTTGATTGTATTGCTTGAGCCTCGTGGGCATATATATATATATATATATATATATATATATATAGGAGTACATGGTCATCTTGGAGTACAAGTCAAGGGTAGAATAAATCCTATGATATCCTACATTTCCTAAATAACATTGATACTCAACAATGACTATCCCTAAACTAACTCTAGCCAAAGAGGTGTTTGGATGACAGAGTTAGATTGACAATAAATGCACTAGGAGAACTAGTCCCAATTAGCACCTCTTGGGTGGGATAGTTGTTTTGGGTGGGTTAGACGCAACTAGCTCAAACTAGCCCTCATGTTTGGATACTTGAGGGCTATTTGAGCCCAAACTAGCTCAAACTAACTCTAACCCATGGATCCAAACAGGGCCAATAACTAGTGTACTTAGACCTGCACAATACAAGTTTGAATGACTATGTTTGCTTGTTTTTAAATATTAGGCCTGTTGAAGTTAATAACACACCTTTCCATTTCTTGTTTTTAAATATTAGGTATTTAACAATTTGGTGTTGCACGTGTAGGTCCTGCTGTCAGAGGTTTTGACCCAATGTTCGATCCTTTTTGCATATGGGGAAATGAGTTGTCCATGAATATCAGTCAAGTCAAGAAACTCAGAAAGATTGTTAGGATAAAGAAATTAGCGGCAAAAACAACAAGATCTTTGTCTGCACAATGAAGAAGACATCAGTTCACTACAGGATGGTACTAACTATTATATGTTGGCTTTTTTATTCCTTTGCCCCGTTTCCAATCTAGAGAAGATATTTATGCACATCCTTGTTTTCAGGCCTTTCCAAAGCAGTTCACTGATGATTACCTCTCAAACCACCTGTATGGTCAGGAGGCGAGGAAGGTATTCATACAACACCCACGGTTCAATATTGAAGTCTTCCTGAAGAGGATGAAGGATGGACGGTCAATCATCCACAGGCACTAGCCTAAAGTTGCAAAGACCTTCAACATCAATGAAGGCTCAATATTCGCCTTCCGCTTCAGTAGTTTTCCAGATGAGATTCATCTGTCTATGTACCATCTATGATGCTAATTTCGAAAGGTTATAGATGTTGCATGTGAAACTTGGTGCTGGTGCAGTTGTGTAATGGGGTAGCTGAGTGCTGAAGCTATATGATGTTGTACTATGATGTATTTCAATTATGAAATCATGCTTCCTTAATATGAAAATGAAATATATTGTGTGCTTAATATGAAATGTCAATTAGAGTAATAAATGGATTATTAATAATAGGACAATTAGCCTGCTAATGGCCGATTAGCCTGCTAATTGGGTTTTTTCTATTGCAAACGGTTATCGAGAAAACACCGTGGGCGATGACCTCTGGCAACGCACACAGTTTCTAGGAATAAACCGTGTTGGATCAATGAACAATCACACACGACTTCCTCTTGAAAATTGTTTGCGTTAGGCCACCTTGCGCAAACATTTACCACATAAAAAGTGTGTGTGATGGACAACCTATGCCACACAGTTACTTCTACGCACCATGTGTGATGCATTCAATAACGCAAATGGTAAAATTGTTAATATCGTCTACAATGGCAACGCTATCACAAACGATTTAATGGGGAAAATTGTGTGTGATGTTCATGCGAATGGAAACGTTTTCCTTGGAGTGACTGTGTGGGATGTATATACGAATGGAAACGTACTTCTTGGATTGACTCTGTGGGATGTACATACTAACGGAAACATATTCCTTGGATTGACTGTGTGGAATGTACATACGAACGGAAACGTTTAGCCGGGACTGACTGTGTGGGATGTACTTACGATTGGAAACAATTTGGCCTGTATAATTGTATTTTTTAATACAACTTTACGTATAATCGTATTTGATCGCTCGCCCGTCGCACACGACCTCATTTTGCCGAGCGTGTGTGGCCGGAGGGCCTATCCCCGACGGTTTCTGGGTCGTGTGGGAAGGACCCCCCTATCGCCCACACTCACTTGGCGACGGTTCCAAATGCTGTCGCGGAAAGGGGTTAAAAACCATTTGTATAGCACCTCGTTGTACCAGTGAATGTGCACTTTTGCTGCCTCTATAGCCTGCCTCTAAATAAGCCTTTAGAGGCTGCATCTATACATTGCATGGAGTTTCCTCTAGCAAAAAATCCTTGGCATCACCTCTAAGCTAAGAGGCTGCCTCCAAGCTTTTGTTTCAATTAAAACATTCATCTGTCCCTACATGTCATCCACTTTCTAGAGTCTCCCAACTAAAAAGTGAATCACATATCAAATTGATTATTGTTTTTGTCGGACCGTTGTAGAGGCTGCACTCAAATGCCATACATTGCAGCATTTCTAACTAACCTTAGAGGCAGCAATGTGGACCCCGGTCATAGTGGGAAGTGGGCTGTAAGAGCATCCACAGGTAAGTTTGCCTCTAACCAGGGACCCACTGACCTGTCTCTAAGCTTATATCAAATCTTTGCAGTGTGCTGCCTCTAGTATAGTTTTAAAGTTGGACCCACAACTGAATAAATTGAAGTGCTAGTACTAGAGTACTCCTTTCCTATGGCTTATTATACTGGCAACAAATGGTCACACAGTGGCCAACCTCTTCACGTGCTCCCAGGTAAAATGAATAAATGAGGGGAAATTAAGAGAAGGAGAGAGAGTGAAAAATTAGCACTAGCCTTAGAGCATGGTTAATAGTAATATAGCTAACTGTTGGCTATATTATGTTGCCATGTCATATATAGTCATCACTTGTAGCCACTCATACAATAAGGTTAGCTATAAGCTTGGCTATAAGAGTACTACTTTTCTCCACCTTCTCTCTATCTCTTTCTTCACACTTATTGTATCTACCTAGGAGCGCCCATATAGCTAGACTCTTGCATGAGAGCCCACTTCCCTCACATTTTCATGTCTCTCTCCTCCACATAAGCAAAATTGCCATTTAAGCAGGCTATAAGCTCACTATTGTACTTGCTCTTAGAGCCAACCCTATAGCCAACCCTATCGTATGAGCGAATGATATTGGTAGCTCTTGATGACACGACAATCTTATACAGCCAGCTGCTCTAATATGTTCTCTTCTTTTGCAGATAAAAAAGACCCAAAAATGAAAAATGTGCTGCAAAATAACAATACCATCAAATGCCTTGATCTCCATCTTACAGAAATTGATTTGACCGACTACTGTGGCACCACATCTGAGATTAAATTGGCGAGGTTCTTTGTTCTGGAGGGAAGTGTGCTCAAGGTAATGAGGTTTGGTGTTCTCTGGCGCAATAATGAATGGCGTGCTGATCACCACAAGCGTCTAAGCCTAAATGACAAAGGCTCCACAGAAGGTGAATTTGTTTTTGAAACATCAAGTCGTAAGAGACTCAAAAATTTATTTGACCATTAGTGACTTGTCAGGGCGCTGGATTTTAGTTTGTACGATAATGCTGCATCCACCTAAAGTAACGAAAGTTCTTATGTAAACTTCCTAATAATTCCCTTTTTGTAGGTGCAGCATTACTCCTAGAATTTGTAATATCAGTTTGAAACTTGTAATATTATGACTATCCAGCACGAGGTACTATGTTACGATAAATGTTCGCGTGCATAGGTGCGGCAACAATATACCCATTACTCGAGTACAATATTTATTATTACTCGTGGAAACGCACGGGAAATTATCTCGAACACGGCTAGTTGTAAGCAGGCTAGCTGTACAGCCACGATGATAGTGACTGCACATGGTGAGGATGACTTTGGTATACCGAACACGTCGCCTACACTCAGGCGTCATCTCCGGCGCAGGGTCTTGTCACTTCACTGTGAGGGGCAGCACGTAATAATTTGACCAACGGGTAGTACAGTACTACTACATTGGTAGTACTACTAGTATAGTACTACCACTGTCTGGATTTAGTAGTACTACCACCTCCGTCTGGATTTAGTATTTGACTAGCAATATCTAGTAATGCATGTCACAAAAAAATATACTACTCCCTCCGTAAATAAATATATGGAGTATTGTTTTATTCAGGTTTGAATGTAGTTTTCGATGATATTATATACTCTCCCTTCTGGTAGATGGCTCAAATCTGAATTCTCATCAATCAGCCTACTATTGTACTCCCTCCGTACTGGTGCATTAGTCACGTTACGAAAACCAAATAATCCCAAAACTTTTAGGCGCGGTGCATTAACTACCCACCTCGTTCCCTGTTTTTTGCCACGAAAAAAGAAATCAGCCAGTAGGAGACGTGGGGTGTGTATGCATACAATGACTAGAGACTACTTAGCACGACATGCAGTGCTCAATTCTCTGCATGCAATGACATTAATTAGCAAATAAACATCAAGTTCGCTCATTTTTTGCCAACTTGGTCTCGGTGAGATGACTATACTAGACCGGTACGGAGGGAGTAAGGGCCGAGGAGTAGATGGCCAACACACACATGAATGCAATGCAGTCTGCACTTCTCATATAAAGGTTCCCACCAGTCCAATCCATCTACGAAATCCTACGCACCTACGCACCCTAACTAAGGGCAAGAGTGGTCACTCCAATCACAAGATCAGTTGACCAGAAGATAGACCCATGGAGGCGATGAGTGCGAGCATGAGCCGGCTGTGCCAGATGGTCCACGACGCTGGCCTGCGGCCTGGCACCAAGGAACATCTCTAGGTCATGCTTGAGGCCACTAGGGCGAGAGGCCTCTTGGACGATAGCTTCATCTCCTTGTTCGACGAGGCCCTCGTCGGCTTCCTTGACAAGTTCACCATCGTTAAGAAGCTCACAGACGACCTTGACGTACGCCTCCAGCCCACGTGTCGAGGCTCTGTGATGCCCGCCACCCTCAACGGCCTCTATGGTGACAACCTCTTCGACGCACTGGTGGCCCTGCGACTACCCGCCATCGCGCTGGAGAATGTCCACCTCGAGGTCGCGCTCGCCACGCAGCGCCTGGCGCAGCAAGACACCATCAACATAATCACCCACGTCTATGAGCAAATCGTCCACAAGGGCTACTATGTGCCAGAGGAGGATGATAGGATGCTGGCCTTCTTGGACCGCAGGGCAATCTTGGACGACATTGTTCAGAAGCATGTTGAGCTCGCCGCCAACGCCGCTGCTCCTCACCTGTCGGTTGGTGACCCGACGCACTAGGGTGAGAGGATGTCATTGATGGATCTGTATGCATCTTTATTTTTGTGTCAGTTCCATGCATACTGTAATTTTCTTACCTTTTGCATCAACTTCATAACTTTTGTACGTACCATGCATTAACCACGCCACAACCAAACTTCTTATATATTAATATTGACGTGTAATGCGAATGTTTAGGCCCCATGCAAGAAATGGGAATGGATTTCAAACTTCTGGGCGTGGTGTTTTAATTTGCGAAGGCGCACACATAAAAAACCAAAACAAAGTCATTTTGGAACAAAGAGCTGCCACGTTACAATCGGAAACAGAAGTAGTATTGAAACCGTGGGTGTTCTACTAACCATTTAAGTGCTGCCACGCGTCCCTCTATTAATTGGCTACTAGGAGGCGCCGTGCAGGGTACTACCTCTGTCCTGGTTTATTGTTCCCCTTAGTGTTTTGTGCAAAATTTTGACTATGAATTCAATTAACAAAATGTTAATGCATGTTACAAAAAATACTATCATTGGAAACTATGTTCAAATACGAATCCAACCATATAAATGTTTATAACATGCATTAAAATTTTGTCAATTAAATCTATGGTCAAAATTTGACACAAAATATGAAAGGACCAACAAATCAGGATGGAGTCTTTGAGTAGATGGGAGGCGTGCGAGCAGACTGCTGCGCAGACTCACCCCAGACGGTCGTTCTAGCCCGCCCCTCAACGCACAGTGGCTAGGCATATCACTTACATGTGGGACCGCATGTAAGGAACGCGATGATGGCCGAAATTGGCAAAATTCCCTTGCTTATCATGCGGGAAAAGCCCAACGCTAGCATTTTGAATCGTTATTTCTATTTTTGAGGGAAAATCGTTATTTCTATCTATCGGTCGCGCCAGGAGAAGAACCAAGTGTTACAACTTACTAGTAGTACAAGTTCAAAAGAAAAGCCTGCCGTGTTCACGTCGCACCCCCACACAGTTGGTCCGGCACGCCGCTCAAGGGGGGAACACGTGCTGTCTCGCATCTTCACTTACAAGTGGGACCGCAGTTGAGGGAACCGACTATCAGAAAACCCCCACCCCGCCCGCCGCGTGATGGCTGAGTTAGAGAAAGGAGGAGGGAGAAGAGATAGTTGTAGCATGGACTCCTAGAAATATGGTGTCTGATGGGAGTCGTGCTGGTGGCGTATGCCGTACTCTTGGACCTGAATGCTTATTCTGGCCCATACTACCCTACTATATATCGAGGATTCGAGGTGCTGGTTACGTACAACGAACACTACAAAAAAAACCACTTCCGTGATGATACGTGTTTGTCATAGTAGGTCACATTTTCTGTGATGCATGTACATCCATGACGATTTTATGACAGAATCAAGATAGTCATACCTGTGCTGTCGTAGAAGTGTTCCATGTCAATAGCAAAATTATCATCAAGGAAGTGTCCACTTCCATGACGATAAATGGCGCGTCATGGAAGTGTTTTCGTCAAGGGTAACCGACATGTGGCATCCACCGTAACGGGTCGCCGTTAAGCTATCGGGTTCCGGTTTGGATCCGATAACCCGTTAACAGCCCCGACCAATGGGGATTTTCCACGTGCAAAATTCTCATTTGCCGGAGGATCCACGTGTCAGCTCAGTGCTGGGATAGATGTCATCCAGCAAATGGACGGGATGCACCTATGATACATCGACACATGGCTCGGCCCAACAATGGCCCATTCAGGTCAAAAGGCCGGCCCATTTGACTTGGTCAAAAGGTAGCGGCCTGGCCCACGGTAAGCCTGTTAACGGCCTGTTCGCATATAGCCCATTTACAGCCCGCTAACTCATGGCCCCTTATAGCCTATCCTAATTAGGCCCAGTAGCGTCATCTGGGCCGTTCAATATGATTCCAGCCCGTTGTAACTTCCGGCCCATGGATGGCCCATGACGTCTTCCGGCCCATATGAGGCCCTTTGTAACTCTTGGCCCATAAACGGCCCGTGGTGAAACTAGCCCGTAATGAACAATATATCACTTTATACCCATTAACAGCCTATTATTCCATTGGGCCATTTCCAGCCCGTGTTATCCTTCGGCCTTCTAAGGGCCCATTTATTATTGGGCTCATTTCCAGCATTTGACTACTTACGGTCTATTACTGGCCTGTTATGCTTGTGGGCCAAATTCAGCCCGTGGTTAAAGTCGGCCCGTCTGTGGCCCGTTAATCTGTTGGACCGTTTTCATAACATCATCAAATATGGCCAAATAACGGCCCGTTATGCCTGCCAATAGAATTAAGCCCGTTGTACACATCGGCCTATTAACGGCCCGTTATGGTCGGCCCATAAACAGACGATTCCCATTCTAGCCCGTTTACGGCCCATATTGCGGTCCATTAATGGTCCATGAATAGTACGACCCATATTTGGCCAATCGATCATACGGCCCGTAGAAGGCCCATTGAATCTACGACCCGTAAAAGGCCCGTAGGCGGCCCATGGTCTCTACAGCAGATAGCAGGACCATGGTTACAACGGTTCGTATGTTGCCCATGGTTATTGTGGCCTAGTTTTCAAAAATAGGTTATTGCGGCCACTAGGAAACCGAGAAAAAATAACTGCAGAACTAGAAGCAAACAAATAAATAAGACTAACAAAATAAATAAGCAAGCAACTAACACTAGGATATTACGGCGATTACATAGATTACATCCACCAGGCATCAAAGTTCGCCACCAGTGCAAATATAGGGAACAAAGCAACATATTACATACACTGGTTGTCAAAGTTGGCGACCAGTGCAAATAAACACCGCAGCAAAACAAGTCCAGAACAGAAACCAATTCAGAAGAGCTCAAGAAACAATATCCTGGGTACCCACCATGCTGGCAAGATGCTTAGCAAGCTTATTAACTTTCTATTGTTTGGCGCTTAAATCCTCCAGCGCTTGTTGTTGCACCAGAAAGTATGCATCTGAATTCTCCAGGGACTTCCTCGATCCTTCGGCTTTGTTTCGCAGCACATCTGATCGATGTCTTTCAACTTGAAGTTGAGACTCAAGAAGACAGACTGATTCAGGCAGCGAGTTCGAAGAGCTTGTGCCAGCAGTAGTGGCCAGTAACTCGAACACTACATCAAGACAGGACTTTGGGGTTGTCTCACTATCTTCAAGATAGTTTTTATCAGCTTTCTTGGAGACCAACAGGGATGTCTCACTATCTTGAACCTTATCTGCATTACTTCCTTTACCATTGCATAATGGGTTACTCTTCTCCAATATTTTGTCCGCATTCTAAAAGAGAAACAAGCAGACACATCACAGGTTTACCATGTTGTATATGAAACTCATTTTGGTAAACCAGTTAAGTTGTAAGGTGGACAGGATAACAGCATGAAACAAACATATATCTATGCACTATGGTCACTGTATGGTCTATATCATTCTAGTTTATGTTGCCAAATCAAGATAGAGACAGTTCAAATCATATCTATTTAAGACAAAGCAGCATAGCCAGAATATAAGTGTGGGAAACTACACAACACTAACAACACTTGTAATGTGCATGGCATGAGAACATAACTGTTTATTCAATTGAAACTAAAATCAAGATAGAGCAAGTTACAACAGCAAACCAGTTAAAGAAACAGGTTTAAAACATACCTGTGGCGCCATTGGAGTTTCAATTGCATCATTCAAATTTTGGTATGAGTAAATACAGTGATGCAAGAGCAAAGGAGTATGAACCATAGCTACGGAACCTGACCTGAGAACAATACATCTTCTGCTTTAAGTGTTGACTTGGGGTTCAGAGTGGTGGTCCTCGTGCTTTGGGCGCTGCAGTTGCCTTACTAACTGCTCGTGTTTGGGTGCTCTATGGTGGAGACGGTGCTGTGTCAACTAGAACTGGGTTAGTATCTACTGGGGTTAGGGTTAGAAGGGGTGTAGCTGGTTCTCTGTCCAACTGGGTAGGGGTACAATCTGCATGAGTCTGGGTTATGTGTGGTGGGGCTGGTTCTTGGGCAAGTACAACCATGGTTCTATCTGCATCGACGGGTAGCACTATCTTTTCTGAAGGCCGTGTGTTTACTCCCATAGATACTGCCATCACCCCCTCCAATTGAAATGGCTGATAAACAAGAAAAGTAATTGAATGTACAGACATTGTATGATAGATAGGTGCAATAGATAATAGGGAAGAAAACAGGGCATGAAATAATTCACATTTATGTTGTCTAACCAAACAGGATAGCATGACACAATTTCACATATATGATGGCTAACTAAACATGATAGCATGACACAATTTCACATATATGATGCCTAACTAAACATGATAGAATGACATACTTCAAAATATGATGACTATGTAAACAGGATGACATGATATAACTATACGATGTGTCTATTAAAGTGGTTGGCATGCCATAATTCACATACATGCCGTCAATGGAAACATGATGGCATGATATAATTCATGGATAGAATGACATAATTCAAAATATGATGACTATGTAAACAGGATGAGATGATATAACTATATTATGTCTTTAGGAAATGGGTTGGCATGCCATAATTCAGATACATGCTGTCTATGTAAACATCATGGCATGATATAATTCAAATATATGTTTATATACTAAGCAAGTAAGCAGAGGGCAATCGCGTATATGATGTGTAAACTAAGCAGATGGCATTCAATATTGTGTATATGATGTAAAACTAAGCATTGCAAGACAACATATGCATGATATGAGTAATATAACCCTGCCAAGTTTGAGCATACACTTCAGGGGGAAAATAAGACTGGTCATCTATCTCTGAATCCTCCTCTGAGGAGCTATTTGTAACCAGCAAGATATCTGCTTTAGCAGGTAGCATTGTTTGCTCTGAAGACCTTGTTTTCACTCCAGATTTTTCCATCACCAATTCAAATGGCTGATGCAGAGGAAGAGTAGTTGAATATACAAACATTGTCGACAAATGGAATACGTAATACAAAAAAAGGATGGCATGATATAATTCACATATATGATGCTTGGCTAAAATACATGGCATTGCATAATTCACATATATAATGCCTCACAACAAGATAGCATTGCATAATTCACATATATAATGTCTTGCAACAAGATGGCATTGCATAATTCACATATATGGTAATTAGGCACTAAACAAGTGACATTCACACAAAGCATGTCTAAACTAAGCAAATGACATAGCAATGCAAAACACCATATGCACAATATGAGCAATATAAACCTGCCAAGTTAGAGCATGCACCTTGGGGGGGGGGGGGGAATAGGACTGGTCATCTGTCTCTGAATCCTCCTCTGAGGAGCTATTCGTAACCAGCAAGACATGCCCTTCGTCAGATAGCATTGTCTGCTCTGAAGACCTTGTTTTCACTCTAGATTTTTCCATGACCGTCTCGAATGGCTGATGCACAGGAAGAGTAATTTAATGTACTAACATTATTAACAAATTTAATACGTAATAAAAAAAAGGATGGCATGATATAATTCACATATAAGATGACTGGCTAACCAGGATGGCATTGCAAAATTCACATATATGATGCCTAGCTAAACAAGATGGCATTGCATGATTCACATATATGATATAGAAACTAAACAAATGGCATTCACACAAAGCATGTCTAAACTAAGCAGATGACATATTTTATGTATAAAGTAAGCAATGCAAGGCGCCATATGCATGATATGACCAACATCAGCATGCCAAGTTAGAGCAAAAGACCTCAGGGGGTAAATATGAGTGGTCTTCTCCCTCTGAATCCCCCTCTGAACAGTTATCTTCCTCTTGATTACAGTCTAGAATGGGGGAGGGGAGTTGCTTTTGTGCCCACCATGGAGCAACGTCTGCATGAAATTTTATTGCCATGCAAGGCTCGTCTCTTTTGCTCTACATGTTCAGTACCATTGTGTACAATAACTGACATGCATAGGAATAAAACATAGTGAGATTATGTAAGGAGTGCATGCACAAATCCAGAGTGATGGTAGCAACCTGTGGATAGACCCAAAACCAATGATAGCAAGCAGATAATAGCTTCAGTTAAAAAATACAGATAATGGCTCCTTTAATGTTTGTTTCCCACCCAACATGAAACTCATAGTAGACCCCCGAGATTAACTAGATAGTAGACAGATACTATTGATTGCTACCCCAATATGTACCCCACAACCATTTAAAAACTCATGTTTGAGCATTAGTTTGGACCTGACTCAGATTTTAATCGGTGAACAGGACGATAAAGTAGCATGTCATATTAAGCGATGCATAACATAAGCAGACATGAAAGAGTGCGACCTCTCTTGCAGACCCTTGTAGTCCTCAAGGTCATCTGCTCAGTTGATGATGGTAATGCAGTTGTCGTGGCTGCCGGCGGTAGGGAAGAAGATCTAAGGCGGCGAAAGACAGTCTGGAGGGCGGATCCGTGCTGTGGTGAACCCTTCCATTATTGGAGCAGCTGAGCTGGGGTGGACGACAGCGCAGTAGGAGCAGGACAAGCCACACAAGGTTTTCTTTGACACATATCTGTAACAGAAGTAATTCTGTAAGGGCTTGTTTGAATTGGAGGTTTCTAACAATGCAGGGATAGGAAATACACAGGAATAGGATAGGAATGCACGTGCAAAACAAAGAATTTAAAAACACAGGATTTCTATCAATCTGGGTGTTTGGTTCACAAGAATTGGAAGATCACAGGAATGCAAAGAAGCATGGTGAAATTAAGTCAAACCACAAGAAAATGTACAGTTATAATGCTATTATGCTACTATCTCTTAGTCTTGTGCTTCATGAATTGGAATTTGAAAAGGAGGCCAAGTGGATATTAAAATTCCTTTGTTTTTCTTTGAAGGAGACACTAAAGGAACAAATCCTACAGTTTTCCTTTGCTCCATTCCTTTGAACCAGATGCATGAATAGTAGTACCATAGGAAACTTTCCAATTCCTATGTTTTTCCTTCACTTTTCCTTTCAAGCACTGGCGATTCTAGTAGGCAGGCTTGAACAGGCAAAGCCTACACTCCAAAAATGTTTTTGTGCTACTTCTACTACTTTGGACCCAGGCCACTGCCCTACTAGCTCAACTCCCAGGCCTATCTACAAATGCACAACTCAAACGCTCAGAAATAAATAATGATGGCTTTTGAGAGAGTCCATCACGGATAGCTAAGTTGCCTGGCACCTCACTGCTTGTCATATAGTAGGAGAAACTAATCGTATTTCACATTACTACGCGTGCTCAGTGGATAATATATATAACATGTTGAGTAAAAAATCGATGCAACAAGTGTACAACCTCTTTGGCAAAGCCATGTCGATCTCAGCATCATTGGGTTGGTTGCTGAGGTTGCTGTGGCTGTTGTGGCTATCGGAGGAGGGGAAGAAGATCTTAGGCATCTGGAGATGAAGCTGAGGGTACTGCTCCGCTGTGATGGAGGGTTTCGTCATTGGAACAGCTCTGGTGAGTTGTATGACGGCGAGGCTGAAGCAGGACAAGAGAGACAACATTAACCTGAGTAGAATTCTAATAGCATCTCCAATAGATTATGTAAAATACATAACCACAAAGTGTTAGATATAAAATACATCAGCCGGTCATCTCTGAACTTAACTGTCGAAACTGAATTTAACTGTCGAAACTGAATTTTACTGTCGAAACTGAATTTTGCTGTCAAAACTGAATTTTACTGTTGAAACTGAATGCACTAGTAGCAGAAAAGCAGTGCACTAATAGTTTTAGCCACTTGAGCACTAGTGGCAGAGTAGCAGTGATCTAAATCGGTAGCCGCTCCGGTAGGGAACGTACTACCAGAGAGCAGCCGGGGCAGCTGGTCGTGCAGGAGCAGCGGCGCCCAGAGCAGTAGCGCGTGCGAGAGCCGGGGCAGCTGGTAGTGTAGCAGCATCTTAGGTAGTAGTAGCAGGAGCTCGAGTGAGAGCCAGAGCTGCTGCTCATGCAGTAGCAGCACGATCAAGAGTAGAGCAGCAGTGCAAGCAAGAGCAAGAGCAGAGCAGTAGCGCGAGCGAGAGCCGAAGCAGCAGCAGCAGGGCCAGCAAGAGCCGGAGCAGCAGCAGCTCCTATTGATGTGGACGTCGCTGCCGATGGAGCGACGCCGTGGAGGAAGTGGCCGGTGACACCATCGTAGAAGGAGCCGCGCCATGGTGACTCGGGACCGAGCGCCGGCAGCACCGTGAGATCGAATCAAGAAGAAAATGCAGCATTAGTGTAGAACCTCTTTGGTGGCGCCGATTAGGCCTCAGCTTCATCCGAGGAATTGGTGATGGTGCTGCGTTTCTGGTGGTGCAGTTGAAGACAGCGCTGTGGGAATGGAGGTGTGATACTTCTCCAACGTATCTATATTTTTTGATTGTTCCATGCTGTTATATTATCATTCTTGGATGTTTTACAATCATTTTATAGCAACTTTATATCATTTTTTGGGACTAACCTATTGACATAGTGCCCAGTGCCAGTTGCTATTTTTTGCTTGTTTTTTACTTCGCAGAATATCAGTACCAAACGGAGTCCAAATGCAATGAAACTTTTTGGAGATTTTTTTGGACCAGAAGACACCTTGGGAGCCAAGGAAGTGGACGAGGGAAGGCCCGTGGGGACCACAACCCACCAGGGCGCACCAGGAGGCCCAGGCGCACTCTAATGGGTTATGGGGCCCACATAGCTCCGTTGCACCACCTCTTTGCCCTATAAATTCCAAAATATTCCAGAAACCCTAGGAGAGTTGACGAAACACAATTCTAGCCGCCGCAAGTTCCAGAACCACAAGATCCAATCTACACCATCACGGAGGGGTTCATCATCCTCATTGGTGCCTCTCCGATGATGCGTGAGTAGTCCACCATAGACCTAAGGGTCCGTAGGTAGTAGCTAGATGGCTTCCTCTCTCTTTTTGCTTCTCAATACAATGGTCTCTTGGAGATCTATTTGATGTAACTCTTTTTGCGGTGTGTTTGTTGGGATTCGATGAACTTTGAGTTTATGATCAGATCTATATCCATGAATATTATTTGAGTTTTCTTTGATCTCTTATATGCATGATTATTTATAGCCTCATATTTCTTCTTCGAATCTTTGGTTTAGTTAGGTCAACTAGGTCGATTTTTCTTGCCATGGGAAGAGGTGCTTTGTGATGGGTTCAATCTTGCGGTGTCCTCTCCCAGTGACAGAAGGGGCAGTGAGGCACACATGTATCGTTGCTATTAAGGATAATAAGATGGGGTCTATTCCTACATGCATAGATCTTATCTACATCATGTCATCGTTCTTGTTGCATTACTCCATTTTTCCATGAACTTAATACACTAGATCCATGCTCGATAGCGGTCGATGTGTGGAGTAATAGTAGTAGATGCAGGCAGGAGTCGGTCTACTAATCTTGGACGTGATGCCTATATATTGATCATTTCCTTGGATATCGTCATAATTATTCGATCTTCTATCAATTTCCCAACAGTAATTTGTTTACCCACCGTGTGCCATTTTCTCGAGAGAAGCCACTAGTGAAATCTACGGCTCCCGGGTCTATATTTTATCATATTGCTTTCCAATCTATTTTTCATCGCATTTGTTTTCAGATCTATTAATCTAAAAACCCAAAAATACTTTGCTGCACTTTTTATTTGCATATTTTATTTTGCTTTTTATTCAGATCTATTTATCCAAACACATACAAAACAATCTATCTTTTTACTGAGGAGGAATTGACAACCCCTCTTACGCGTTGGGTTGCGAGGATTTGTTCTTTGTGTGCAGGTACCATTTACATAGTGTTGCTTGGTTCTCCTACTGGATTGATACCTTGGTTTCATAACTGAGGGAAATACCTACCATAGCTGTACTGCATCATCCCTTCCTCTTTGGGGAAATACCGACACAGTTTCAAGCCGCATCAAAAGGAATTTCTGGCGCCGTTGTCGGGGAGACATCATCAACATCTATCAGGTTCCTAATCACAAATATAATCTCCTTGCAATTTACATTATTTGCCATTTGCCTCTCATTTTCATCTCCCCCACTTCACAAAATTTGCCATTTATTTGCCTTCCCTTTTTCGTTCGCCTTTTTCTCGTCAGATCTATCTTTTTGTTTGCAATCTTGCTTGCGTAGTCACGATGACTCAAGAAAACACCAAGTTGTGTTATTTTTCCAATACCAATAACAACAATTTTATTAGTACTCCGATTGCTCCTCCCGTCACTAGTGCGGAATCTTGTGATATTAATGCCGCTTTGTTGAATCTTGTTATGAAAGATCAATTTTATGGTACTACTAATGAGGATGCCGCATCCCATCTAAACACATTCGTATAATTGTGTGATATGCAAAATAAAAAATATGTGGACAATGATATTGTGAAGTTGAAATTATTTCCTTTCTCTTTGCGGGATCGTGCAAAATTTTGGTTCTCTTCTTTGCCTCGCAATAGTATCGATTCTTGGGATAAGTGCGAAGATGCTTTTATTACTAAGTATTTTCTGCCCGCGAAAATTATTTTCCTTAGAACTCAAATCATGAATTTTAAGGAACTTGAGCATGAACATGTTGCACAATCTTGGGAAAGAATGAAATTGATGCTAAGAAATTGTCCTACTCATGGTTTAAATCTTTGGATGATCATACAAAATTTTTATGCGGGATTGAATTTTGTTTCTTGAAATCTTTTAGATTCTGCCATGGGTGGTACATTTATGGAAATTACTTTGGGTGAAGCTACTAAATCGCTAGATAATATCATGGCAAATTATTCACAATGGCATACCGAAAGAGCACCTACTAGTAGAAAAGTTAATTCGGTTGAAGAAATTAATACTTTGAGTGAAAAAGTTGATGCTCTTATGAAATTGGTTGCTAGTAAAAGTGCTCCTATTGATCTTAATGATGTGCCTTTGTCTACTTTTATTGAGCAAAATAGTGATCCCGTAGATGTGAATTTTGTCTCACGAAACAATTTCAACAACAATGCTTATAGAGGTAATTTTAATCCTAAGCCTTTTCCTTAAAATTCCTCTAATAATTATGGTAATTCTTCTTACAATAATAATAGGAACCCCTCTGATCTTGAGAGTAATATTAAAGAATTTATCAATGCTCAATTTTTTTTCAATACTATGATAGAAGAAAAGGTGAATAAGATTGATGATATGTCTAGAAGCATTGATAGAATTTCTCATGATGTAGAAAATCTCAAGATTAAAATTTTCCACCCAAGGTTGATATCAATGAATCAAATAAAGCTTTATATGTTTCTATGGATGAAATTAAGAAAATAACCGCTATGCTTAGAGCTAAAAGAGAATTTTCAGAAAGAGCGTTTTCTAGTGATTGCTTTCATAAAATAACCGCTATGCTTAGAGCTAAAGTAAGAAAATAACCCCATCTTTTTATCCTTGATGGCAACAATACAATATGTGCCTTGCTACCCCTTCTGTCACTGGGTGAGGACACCGCAAGAGTGAACCCAAAACTAAGCACCTCTCCCATTGCAAGAAAAACCAATCTAGTTGGCTAAACCAAACTGATAGTTCGAAGAGAAATACAAAAATATCTTAATCATGCATAAAAGAGTTTAGAGAAGACTCAAATAATATTCATAGATAATCTGATCATAAATCCACAATTCATCGGATCTCAACAAACACACCGCAAAATAAGATTACATCGGATAGAACTCCAAGAACATCAAGGAGAACATGGTATTGAAGATCAAAGAGAGAGAAGAAGCCATCTAGCTACTAGCTATGGACCCGTAGGTCTATGGTAAACTACTCATGCATCATCAGAAGGGCAGCAAGGTTGATGTAGAGGCCCTCCGTGATCGAATCCCCCTCCGGTAGGGTGCCGGAAAAGGCCCCAAGATGGGATCTCATGGGAACAGAGGCTTGCGGCGGCGGAAAAGTATTTTGGTGGACGCTTCTAATGTTTGGGGAATATTTGAGAATATATAGAGGTGGAATTAGGGTTGAAGGACACCCGAGGGGCCCACAAGCCCTCAGGGAGCCCCCCTGGGGTGCACCCTAGAGGCTTGTGGCCTCCTCGGGACTCTTCTGGCCCTCTCTCCAAGTCACGTAGGTGTCTTCTGGTCCAAAAAAAATCATCCTAAAGTTTTATTCCGTTTGGACTCCGTTTGATATTCCTTTTTCATAAAGTCAAAAACAAGGAAAAAACAGAAACTGGCACTGGGCTCTAGGTTAATAGGTTAGTCCCAGAAATAATATAAAATAGCATATTAATGCATATAAAACATCCAAAACAGATAATATAATAGCATGGAACAAAAAAATTATAGATACGTTGGAAACGTATCAAGCATCCCCAAGCTTAATTCATGCTTGTCCTCGAGTAGGTAAATGATAAAAATAGAATTTTTGATGTGGAATGCTACCTAACATATTTAACAAATGCAATCTTCTTTATTGTGGCAAGAATATTTAGATCCATAAGATTCAAAACAAAAGTTTAATATTGACATAAAAACAATAATACTTCAAGCATACTAATAAAGCAATCATGTCTTCTCAAAATAACATGGCCAAAGAAAGTTATCCCTACAAAATCATATAGTCTGGCTATGCTCCATCTTCATCACACAAAGTATTTCATCATGCACAACCCCGATGACAAGCCAAGCAATTATTTCATACTTTTAATGTTCTCAAACTTTTTCAACTTTCACGCAATACATGAGCGTGAGCCATGGATATAGCACTATAGGTGGAATAGAATATGGTGGTTGTGGAGAAGACAAAAAGAAGGAGAAAGTCTCACATCAACTAGGCAAATTAATGGGCTATGGAGATGCCCATCAATTGATATCGATGCAAGTGAGTAGGTATTGCCGTGCAACGGATGCACTAGAGCTATAAGTGTAGGAAAGCTCAAAAAGAAACTAAGTGGGTGTGCATCCAACTTGCTTCCTCACGAAGACCTAGGGCAATTTGAGGAAGCCCATCATTGGAATATACAAGCCAAGTTCTATAATTAAAAATTCCCACTAGTATATGAAAGTGAATAAATAGGAGACTCTCTATCATGAAGATCATGGTGCTACTTTGAAGCACAAGTGTGGAAAAAAGATAGTAACATTGTCCCTTCTCTCTTTTCTCTCATTTTTCATTTTTTCATTTTTTTTGTTTGGGCTTCTTTGGCCTCTTTTTTTTATTTGGGATTATTTGGCCTCTTTAATTTTTATTATAAAGTCTGGAGATTCATCCCAATTTGTGAGGGAATCATAGCTTCCATCATCCTTTATTTACTTACAACTCAAGAATTACAACTCGATACTAGAACAAAATATGACTCTATATGAATGCCTCCGGCGGTGTACCGGGATGTGCAATGATCAAGAGTGACATGTATAAAAAATATGAACGGTGGCCTTGCCACAAATACTATGCCAACTACATGATCATGCAAAGCAATATGACAATGATGGTATGTGTCATAATAAAACGGAATGGTGGAAGTTGTATGGCAATATATATCGGAATGGTATGGAAATGCCATAATAGGTAGGTATGGTGGCTGTTTTGAGGAAGGGCATATGGTGGGTTTAATGCACTAGTGAAAGTTGCGCGGTACTAGAGAGGCTAGCAATGGTGGAAGGGTGAGAGTGCGTATAATCCATGGACTCAACATTAGTCATAAAGAACTCACATACTTATTGCAAAAATTTATTAACCATCGAAACAAAGTACTACACGCATGCTCCTAGGGGGATAGATTGGTAGGAAAAGACCATCGCTCGTCCCCGACCGCCACTCATAAGGAAGACAATTAAAAAATAAATCATGCTCTGACTTCATCACATAACGGTTCACCATACGTGCATGCTACGGGAATCATAAACTTTAACACAAGTATTTCTACCAATCCACAATTACTCACTAGCATGACTCTAATATCACCATCTTCATATCTCAAAACAAATGCAAGGAATCAAACTTCTCATATATTCAATGCTCTTTATATGAAAGTTTTTATTATATCCCTCTTGGATGCCCATCATATTAGGACTAAATTCATAACCTAAGCAAATTACCATGCTGTTTAAGGACTATCAAAATAATATAAGTGAAGCATGAGAGTTCAACAATTTCTATAAAATAAAGCCACCGCCGTGCTCTAAAAAGATATAAGTGAAGCACTAGAGCAAACTGCCTAGCTCAAAAGATATAAGTGAAGCACATAGAGTATTCTAATAAATTCATGATTAAAGCATGTCCCTCTCAAAAGGTGTGTACAACAAGGATGATTGTGGAAAACTAAAAAGCAAAGACTCATATCATACAAGACGCTCCAAGAAAAACACATATCATGTGGTGAATAAAAATATAGCCTCAAGTAAATTTACCAATGGATTGAAGACGAAAGAGGGGATGCCATCCGGGGCATCCCCAAGCTTAGCTGCTTGGTTGTACTTTAATATTACCTTGGGGTGCCTTTGGCATCCCCAATCTTAGGCTCTTGCCACTCCTTATTCCATAGTCTGTCAAATCTTTACCCCAAAACTTGAAAACTTCACAACACAAAACTCAACAGAAAACTCATAAGATCCGTTAGTATAATAAAATAAATCACCACTTTAGGTACTGTTGTGAACTCATTATAAATTTATATTGGTGTTATATCTACTGTATTCCAACTTCTCCATGGTTCATACCCCCCGATACTACCCATAGATTCATCAAAATAAGGAAACAACACATAGAAAATAGAATATATAAAAAACAGGACACTCTATAGTAATCTGGAAATTTCGTATACTTCTATAAATCCAACAATTCTGAAAAATTAGGAAAATTTAGGCACTTTGGATATCAATCTTGTGTAAAAAATTCAGATCAAAACCACGTTTCTGTGATTTTTTAAATTGCTGGCAATGAGCACAAAAGTTTTTGTTTTTCAGCAAGATCAAATCAACTATCACCATAGACCATCCCAAAGGCCTTACTTGGCTCAAACACTAATTAAAACACCAAAACACAATTACTACAGAGGTAATAATGTGTATTTATTGAAAAACATAACAAAAAAACATAAAACATAAAAATAAAATTGGGTTGCCTCCCAACAAGCGCTATTGTTTAACGCCCCTAGCTAGGCATAAAACATAGATCTTAATCATTGAAGTAGAAGTTAGGGAGATCATCCATGCTCATCTCATACTCCCTCCTCTCGGCAGCAAGCTTTCTTTGTGGCAAGCAAAAATAATCAAATGGGCTAAATTTAATAGGGTAAGGATCTATAAGATCAAGTTTGGGAGGAATAGGATCCTCCTTCGGCCCCTTGTACTTGATAATTATTTCTTCATTATAAACATTCCTTTGAGTGAATTCTCTAAGTCTATCTCTTAGCACAAACCCAAATCCGTTATTTTGTATAGCAAAATTTTCATTGTGTTGAGAAATCTTATCAACCAAAACATCAGGAGGAACTTTCTTTCTTAAGTTTTCATTATAAGCAGCATAATCTAGAGATTGCAATCTCATTATTTCTTCTTGATTAAAAAGGATCTCCTCTATGGGAGGACAACCACTATTGATATTATCATGAGCAAATATTTCACCCGCTTCTTTTAAAATAAACCTAAACTCATGAGCTAGGAATATGGTGGCAATACGCTTAACGGAATGGTGATGAAAATTAGAGAATTCTAGGAAAATCCTTTGTATACACGGATGCATGTGAACAAATTGTCTTTCAAGTTCAATTACAAGCAAAGATATTGCATCTGCAAGGCTATTAGTTTTATTAAGGATTGACCCTCCTAGCATGGGTATCGTACTCTCACAAATAAAGAAATCTTGAATAACACCTTTCAATAATATTACCGCTACCCACGCGGAGTTTTTAGTATGCATGATAGTAGGTTCTTCATGAGGATCATTATTAGCAAAGTCATCAAAGTTTCCCCCAAGATTATTACTATCTTTTCAACGATAACCTCCCTAGATTCAGACATGATGGCAAGAAACCAATCTAGCACACAAGCAAACAAAAAGCAAACGAAAAGATGAACAAAAGAAGGCGAATAAAAAGGCAAATATTTTTGTGTTTTTCTGAAAACATTTTAGAAGTGGGGGAGAGGAAAACGAGAGGAAATGGCAAATAATGTAAGTGCAAGAGATGAGAGTTTGTGATGGGTACTTGGTAGGCTTGATGTAGAACCTCCCCGGCAACTGCGCCAGAAATTCTTCCTGCTACTTCTTGAGCTTGCGTTGATTTTTCCCTTGAAGGGAAAGGGTGATGCCGCAAAGTAGAGATAAGTATTTCCCTCAGTTAAGAACCAAGGTATCAATCCAGTAGGAGGAACAAGCAAGTCTCCAATCTATGCACCTGCACAAACTATCAAACACTTGCACACAACGCGGAAAAGGGGTTGTCAATCCCTTCACGATCACGAACAAGAGTGAGATCTAATAGAGATAGGTATAAAAGATAAATAAAAGAGCAAACTAAAGTAAATATAAATAAATTGCAGCAAGGTATTTTTGGATTTTTTGGTTTATAGATCTGAAAATATATGATGGAAAATAGACCCGAGGGCCATAGGTTTCACTAGAGGCTTCTCTCTTGAAAGAAAACATACGATGGGTGAACAAATTACTGTTGAGCAATTGATAGAAAAGCGCAAAGTTATGACGATATCTAAGGCAATGATCATGAATATAGGCATCACGTCCGTGACAAGTAGACTGAAACGATTTTGCATCTACTACTATTACTCCACACATTGACCGACTCCTGCCTGCACTTAGAGTATTAAGTTCATAAGAACAGAGCAATACTTTAAGTAAGATGACATGATGTAGAGGGATAAACTCAAGCAATATGACATAAACCCCATCTTTTTATCCTTGATGGCAACAATACAATACGTGCCTCGCTACCCCTTCTGTCACTGGGTGAGGACACCACAAGATTGAACCCAAAACTAAGCACCTCTCCCATTGCAAGAAAACCCAATCTAGTTGGCCAAACCAAACCGATAGTTCGAAGAGAAATACAAAGATATATTAATCATGCATAAAATAGTTCAGAGAAGACTCATATAATATTCATAGATAATCTGATCACAAATCCACAATTCATCGGATCTCAACAAACACACCACAAAATAAGATTACATCGGATAGAACTCCAAGAACATCGAGGAGAACATGGTATTGAAGATCAAAGAGAGAGAAGAAGCCATCTAGCTACTAGCTATGGACTCGTAGGTCTGTGGTAAACTACTCACGCATCATCGGAAGGGCAGCAAGGTTGATGTAGAGGCCCTCCGTGATCGAATCCCCTCCGACGGGGTGCCGAAAAAGGCCCCAAGATGGGATCTCACGGGAACAGAGGCTTGCGGTGGAGGAAAAGTATTTTGGTGGACGCTTCTGATGTTTGGGGAATATTTGAGAATATATTGAGGTGGAATTAGGGTTGGAGGACACCCGAGGGGCCCACAAGCCCTTAGGGCGCGCCCCCCCTTGGGGCACGCCCTAGAGGCTTGTGGCCTTCTCGGGACTCTTCTGGCCCTCTCTCCAAGTCACGTAGGTGTCTTCTGGTCCAAGAAAAATCATCGTAAAGTTTTATTTCGTTTGGACTCCGTTTGATATTCCTTTTCTGTAAAAGTCAAAAACAAGGAAAAAACAGAAACGGGCACTAGCTCTAGGTTAATAGGTTAGTCCCCAAGAAAATATAAAACAACATATTAATGCATATAAAACATCCAAAACAGATAATATAATATCATGAAACAATCAAAAATTATAGATACGTTGGAGACGTATCAGTATGGTAAACTTACTTAGAACAAGAATTAAGCCACCATATGAATCAATCATGAGGGCATCCTATGGATAAAAAACTAAAGATGACAATACTTGAATCTCTGCATTATGCCTAGCTAGGGGCAAAAAATGATAGCGCTTGTTGGGAGGCAACCCAATGAATAAAATTTATTTTTGCCTTTTTGTTTCTGTTCTTGAGTGTTTGCATAATTATGCCTCTTTTATGGTTGTTTTTTTTATGTTTTAATTAGTATTTGTTCCTAGTAAAGCCTTTGGGATAGCTTTGGTGATAGTTGATTTGATCCTGTTGAAAAACAGAAACTTTTGCGTCCAGTAATAGATTTGTTTAAACTCACAGAAGCGACGAACAATTTTGAATTTTTTACACAAGATTTAAATACAAATTTCCTATGTTTTCGTAAGTTTTCAGAATCTTTGAAGTTAAATAAGTATGAGAACAATTTGCATCTTTACAGATTGTTCTGTTTTTGATAGATTCTGTTTTCTTTGCATTGTGTGCTTATTTTGATGAATCTATGGATTGTATCGGGGGGTATAAGCCATGGCAAAGTTAGAATACAGTGGATATAATGCAATAACAAAATTGTAATGGGTTTGCAACAATACTTAAAGTAAAGATTGGTTTTCTTATACGAACGGATCTCACGAAGGTTTTGTTAAGTTTTGTGTGATTGAAGTTTTCAAGTTTTGGGTGAGATCAGGATGGATGAAGGAATAAGGAGTGGCAAGAGCCTAAGCTTGGGGATGCCCCATGGCACCCCCAAGTTAATATTCAAGGAGAACCAAGCAACTAAGCTTGGGGATGCCCCGGAAGTCATCCCCTCTTTCTTCTAACGACCATCAGTATTTTACTTGGAGCTATATTTTTATTCGTCACATATCATGAGTTTTGCTTCGAGCGTCTTGTATTATATGAGTCTTTGCTTGTTTTGCTTTTTAGTTTGTCACAAGTATCCTTGCTGGATACACCTATTTGAGAGAGCCAAAATTATGCTATGATTTGTTAGAATTGCTCTTTATGCTTCACTTAAATTTTTTGAGCTATGGAATTGCTCTAGTGCTTCACTTATATTTTTTTTAGCATGGTGTGCTTTAATATTTTTGAAGAAATACTCTCATTCTTCACTTAGATTAATTTGAGAGTTAGTAAATTTTTGAAGAAATTCTCTCATACTTCACTTATATTATTTTGAGAGAAGAAAATTTTTATGCTCATGTTCTTCACTTAGATTTATTTGAGCTTGTCAAAAGCAATTGCAACATATGAAATTAGTCCCAAAGTGATAGATATTCAAGAGGGATATAATAAAAACTTTCATGAAGATCATTGGACAAAATAAACTTGATTCTTTTTAATAGTTTTGAGATATGATGATAGTAATATATGAGTCATGTTGGTGAGTAATTATGCTTTAGTAAGAATATTGGTGTTAAGGTTTGTGATTCCCTATGCAAGCACGAAAGTCAATAGTTATGCAATGAAATTACATCGTACTTGTGGTGCATTATTCGGTGTTAGTTATGCTCAATGCTCTCTTATGTGAATTTTCGTTTCTTGGTTGGTTGCTTCTCAATCTTTTTGCTAGCCTCCACTCGTACTAAGTAGAAATACTACTTGTGCATCCAAAATCTTTAGACCCTGTTTTGCCATATGAGTCCACCATACCTACCTATATGCGGTATTTCTGTGCCATTCTAAGCAAATTTGTATGTGCCAACTCTAATTTTTTTCAAAATGAATTTCCTTTTTGTGTGCCCATACCGCTCATGAAGCGGCAGGGGGTGGCCAATATTTTCCATGCTAGATGTGTTATTCTCAAGATGAGTGTTTATTTACTTGTCATTGCACGAGAGTATGGCGGTAATAGGGATGCCCAGTCCCGAAATGAAAAATAAATTTACTTTATGTTGTCAAATAACAAATTCCTTGGAAAGTGTTGGTATGGACGGTAGCCATGAAATGTGAAAGTATGGTGGAAAAAGGAATAAACTTTATTTTCTGTTTGGGAACCGCCTATGATATATCTAGCATGGAAAGTGTTGGGAATTACTCGGTCGTTTTCGTTGACGGGAAAAGCATGCCTCTCAAAAAAAAATATCTCTCAATTTAAGCTTTGAGCTTCGGCACCTCTACAAATCCCTACTTCCCTATGCGAAGGGCCTATCTGTTTACTTTATGCAATTTTTATTTTAATTTGAGTCTCCATCTTCTCTCAAAAAGCACCAACTAGGGAGCACTATGATCATACTTGTGCATTGTATATAGCTAATATTCGAGTGTGTTTCATGAATGGATCAATGATTGAGCATGATGGGCTATGGATAACTTTCTTTAGTGTTGATATTTTGAAAGACATATTTGCTTGTTGATATGCTTGAGTATTGAAGTTATCATGTCAAATATAGACTATAGCTTTGAACCATCTAAAAGTCCAAATGTCCATGCTACAAAAGAAAAAGAATATGTGATAAACATGTTAGGCAGCATTCCACATCAAAAATTCTGTTTTTATCATTTACCTACTTGAGGACGAGCAGGAATTAAGCTTGGGGATGCTGATACGTCTCCAATGTATCTATAATTTTTGATTGTTCCATGCTATTATATTATCATTCTTGGATGTTTTACAATCATTTTATAGCAACTTTATATCATTTTTCGGGACTAACCTATTGACATAGTGCCCAATGCCAGTTGCTGTTTTTTTGCTTGTTTTTTACTTCGCAGAATATCAGTACCAAATGGAGTCCAAATGCAACAAAACTTTTTGCTAGAAGACACCTTGGGAGCCAAGGAAGTGGACGAGGGAAGGCCTGTGGGGACCACAACCCACCAGGGCGTGCCAGGAGGCCCAGGCGCACCCTGATGGGTTGTGGGGCCCACATAGCTCCGTTGCACCGCCTCTTCGCCCTATAAATTCCCAAATATTCCTGAAAACCTAGGAGAGTCGACAAAACACAATTCCAACCGCCGCAAGTTCCAGAACCACGAGATCCAATCTACACCATCACGGAGGGGTTCATCATCCTCATTGGTGCCTCTTCGATGATGCGTGAGTAGTCCACCATAGACATAAGGGTCCGTAGGCAGTAGCTAGATGGCTTCCTCTCTCTTTTTGCTTCTCAATACAATGGTCTCTTGGAGATCTATTTGATGTAACTCTTTTTGCGGTATGTTTGTTCGGATCTGATGAACTTTGAGTTTATGATCAGATCTATATCTATGAATATTATTTGAGTTTTCTTTGATCTCTTATATGCATGATTATTTATAGCCTCGCATTTCTTCTTCGAATCTTTGGTTTAGTTAGGCCAACTAGATCTATTTTTCTTGCCATGGGAAGAGGTGCTTTGTGATGGGTTTGATCTTGCGGTGTCCTCTCACAGTGACAGAAGGGGCAGCGAGGCACGCATGTGTCATTTCTATTAAGGATAACAAGATGGGGTCTATTCCTACATGAATAGATCTTGTCTACATTATTTTATCGTTCTTATTGCATTACTCCATTTTCCCATGAACTTAATACACTAGATGCATGTTGGATAGCGGTCAATGTGTGGAGTAATAGTAGTAGATGCAGGCAGGAGTCGGTCTACTAATCTTGGATGTGATGCCTATATATTGATCATTTCCTTGGATATCGTTATAATTATTCGATCTTCTATCAATTGCCCAACAGTAATTTGTTTACCCACCGTGTGCTATTTTCTCGAGAGAAGCCACTAGTGAAATCTACAGCCCCCGGGTCTATCTTTTATCATATTGCTTTCTGATCTATTTTTCATCGCATTTGTTTTCAGATCTATTAATCTAAAAACCCAAGAATACTTTGATGCACTTTTTATTTGCATATTTTATTTTGCTTTTTATTCAGATCTATTTATCCAAACTCATACAAAAAAATCTATCTTTTTACCGAGGAGGGATTGACAACCCCTCTTACGTGTTGGGTTGCGAGGATTTGTTCTTTGTGTGCAGGTACCGTTTAGATAGTGTTGCTCGGTTCTCCTACTAGATTGATACCTTGGTTTCATAACTAAGGGAAATACCTACCGTAGCTGTACTGCATCACCCCTTCCTCTTTGGGGAAATACTGACGTAGTTTCAAGCCGCATCAAGGTGGCGCGATAGACGAGGTGAACGCCAGGGCACCTCCTTGGAGGTGGAGGACGGGGTGGCTGAACCGGCGGGACAATGAGATCAAGGATGGATCCTCATCCGGTGCGGTGGATGAGCTGTTGCGGTGGACGATGTCATCGGGGAAGAGGCTCCGGCTGGGTGGCGGACGGAGGAGGGTGTGGGGCTTCGCGGGTTTTCTCGGCCTCGGTGTATGAATGGGGGGGGGGGGGGGGGGGGGGATGGGAGGAGGGAACCATGGCTTAGGGACGCGCTTGTCCGAAATGTGGGGTAAGTTATGAAAGTACCCCCACCGATTTGAACTAGGCGGTTCTTTTCGTTTAGGGGTATCATGGGAATTTTGAGTGTTGGGATTTTACAGGAGGTGGGAGTTTTCGCGTGTGTTGTAATTTTGGGATAGCAAGGCATGAGCTGAGATGGAACGAGTTTTTAGAGCACAACGAGACAAAGAGATATCTTAAAATTTCAGGATAACAAGGCGTGGGTTGAAGAGGCTGGAGTTTCGCAGCACGATAGACAGAGATGCTAGCTTGAAATTTCGGCATAACAAGGCGCGGCTTGAAATTTCGGGAGAACAGGCTTAACGTGTACAAAAAAACACAATTCGCACCCCACTAGAGAGAGCCATGTCCCGTTTTACTATATTACTAGAAATGCCATTAAAAAACAACAACAACAACAACAACAACAACAAACTAAAAAAATCGGGACAACAAGCTTAACGTGTATAGTACAAAATCAATTTGCACTTCCCTCAACAATAAAAAAACAATTCGTATTGTCTACCATATGGACTAAATTTGAGTACATTTTCCCTATTTGAATGGGATTGTACTCAGGTTAGTTATACAACCATCTAAATATTATCTTCACAACACATGACATGAATATAGGAGTAGTAAATTCCCATATAAATATGAACTACATGTACATACGATCTCGAATTCAAATATATGTATCCATTTTATGTTGAATTCAAATCATAGTACATGTATGCTCTAGCTAGATGTTCGGAATCTAAACCATGTATGATACTATGTACAATGTGTTTAACACGCATAACACACACACCATTTAGATATGTGCTGAGAAAGCCACCCATCATCTCCAATTTGAATAGCATGTCCATGCATGGATGCAATGTGGCCAAACGATGCCTGCCATCGGTATCTCAAATTCAAATCAGTTTGACCTTGTTTAATGTGTATACACTATAGCATGCTCATTTCAAAACCACACCATGCATATCTCAATTATATTCATGCATGCATGGGTTTCAAACATCATGATCTCTTATTCAAATATTTGAATTCAGCTTTACATTGATTATGACCTCACCAAGTCTTTTACACCCACACAGTCGTCTTCTCTTTGTAGTTGTACCACTAACTTTCTCTCGTGCATGCATGCACACACACTACCACTCGGCATTATCCATCGCACACACGCAATCTTTTTCTTCAGGTCGGTCTCCCATGCATGCACACACACACACCTCCCCCTCTTCATCATTTCGGCACTCTTTATCTCTCATGTGCATGCGCAACGATCGATGTTCCTCTATGTGTGTGTATATATAGCTAGGTCTTTCCCAGTCTTCCACACAAACCAATCGATCTATATCTCTAGTCAGGTCTCACCCTGCTCTTTCCCATGTACACATCAATCAAATCTACCTCTCTATATAGGACTACATAGCTAATACACACACATTATCTATCCATCATCTCCCTCTCATCATCCATGCCTTTCGCTTCATCTCTCAGACGCGCGTACAGTGGCGAAGACAGGGGCAGCAAGGGCCCTGGCCCCCCTAACATCACTATATTGAGGCTAATATGAATGTGATCAGTATATCAATTGTTGGTAAAATGGTTTAAGTTGATGAATTGGCCCTCCCCATAAAGGATTAGCAATGCTTGGCCCCCTAGATCATTTAATTTGCATGGCTCCGCCACTGCGCGCAACCGCGCATGTTCTCGCCCCCTCTCTTTAAATATCGATCTCGCACTTGTGCACTCCTTCCCAGTCTCCCTCCACTTGGCCCCTCGCACCATCTTCCAGCACCCCCATATCCCAGTGCTTGTACGCTCGTAGAGCTCTTCCCTCTATCTGTCTCTATCGATATCTCGTGCGGTTGACTCCTCCCCTCCCTTCTCGTATATCATATATCACCCCGGCCCCATGCACATACATGTATGTATATAGGCCTCTCCTTCACAGAAATTGCATTGACACGTATTCCCTCACCATATCTCAGTATCTCTCTCACACATAGACTACGTGTACGAAAGAGAAGAGGTGCACACACGCACTCGTTCCCACATACAAACGCGCGGGTGCACGGTGGAGCACATTTGTACAAAAAATGAGCATGTAGAAAGGCTTTAGACAATGTGCCACTAGTCTATATCTATACCCCTATATAATGTGCGAATAGCTTTGAAAGATGGTCGTTGGATGAAGCCAATCCGACGGTGCAGAGATGGCAAATCCGAGCACTACTGGCCGTTGGAAATCATCTACATTCCACCAGATTCTGCCACATGTACAATCTAGAAGACTCCATGGTTGAACTTAAGCATAATGCACAAACCTCAAAACACAAGCACTTCTCCTATGTTCTAGAATCTTCCGTATCATAATTGCCATTATTTGTTTTTACTTTATGCTTTACAATGCACAATTCCATGAATCTTAAAATAGATTAACTTTTTTTATAAAAACTAATTGATTTTGAATGAGATGAACTATAATAATTAAATGAACATCTACATCATGCATATATGACTCAAAGCTTACATGATATAGTGTGGTATTTATTCATAATTTGGTTGCCAAATCTCATGCGTGCAATGCACGTGTACCTTACTAGTACTTCCAGTATGTGCAAAACACGTAAATTAGAATTCCAATGGCACGCTAGACAGTGTCTCTCCCTTTTTCAGTTAATATATTATGATTAAAATGATGTGGGGGGCATCCATGAAGCCACGTGGCACATGTGGAGGTATTGTCGCGACCTTCTTGTGTGGATTGATCACAGTGACGTGCTCCTAGTTCTAGAAGAATGTACTCATCCTCGCTCTCTCACGCACACTGGCGGAGTGCGTGCATGAAGCGAAGATGTGCACGCACGCACTCATTCCCTCGCACGCACACGCGGGTACACGGTGGAACACATTTTTGTACGAAGATCCACCCCATGTGATAATTTGACGCGTGTAAAGTCGTTCACTTAATGGATGGCCAATTAATACAGCGCATGCAAATTGAGTGGACGCGAAGGAGGAAGTAGTTGAGAATGACATCACTACTCCACTGCATGCATGCGAGTAGTTAAATCATGGGTTGCTACTTCCATTGGTCCCCTTCGTATTTTGTGTGAATTTTTGACCATAATTTTAAGTAACGCAATATTGAAAGCACAAGTGCTCCCTGGGTGATTTTGGTAATTAATGTCAACATATCTCTTGTTGGACTAATATCTTCATCTAGTATATCTCAGAAAGTTCAACAATGGCGTGGCATGAACAAGAGGATGTGGAACCCCTTCAAGATACTAAGGACAAAGATTGGAAAAATCTCAAGACTCTTCATTTCTATTTTAGTGATCCAAGATCACATTGAGTCCACAGGAAAAGCCAATACTATTAAAAGGGGATGAGGTGTTGCTTAATGGTCTACTTGCTCAAAATGCTTAGTGATATGCTCCAAAGCCCTCAACCACTCTCTCATTTCCAAATATGTCCTAAACCTAAAGTCAAACTCGGCCCCACCGATTTGATCTATCCGGTGCCACCGAGTTTCTTTGACATAGCCACTGCCAGAAACCCTAATAAATTTGGTCACACCGATCGGGATCTCGGTCTCACCGAGATAGCCCTGCAAACTCTCTGTTGCCTGTTGTAATTATTTCGGTCTCATCAAAATATGCAATCGGTCCCATCGAGTTTGCCTGACCAACTCTCTATTTAACTCATTGCTGAAATCGGTCCCACCGAGTTCATGCAATCGGTCACACCAAGATGAGGTTTTGCCCTAACCCTAGCACATCGGTCCCACCGAGTTGATCATGTTGGTCCCACTAAGAATCCTAACGTTCACATTTTGAACTAAATCGGTCTCACCGAGTTCTTCTATTCGGTCTGACCGAGTTGGGTCAAATGTGTGTAACAGTTGGATTTTGTGTGGAGGCTATATATACCCCTCCACCCCCTTCTCTATTCAAGAGAGAGCCATCAGAATGTGCCTACACTTCCACTACTCATTTTCTGAGAGAGAACCACCTACTCATGTGTTGAGATCCAGACATTCCAATCCAACCAGAAGAATCTTGATCTCTAGCCTTCCCCAAGTTGCTTTCCACTCAAACCATCTTTCCACCATAGCCAAATCTGTGTGAGAGAGTTGAGTGTTGGGGAGACTATCATTTGAAGCACAAGAGCAAGGAGTTCATCATCAACACACCATTTATTACCTTTTGGAGAGTGGTGTCTCCTAGATTGGTTAAGTGTCACTTGGGAGCCTCCGACAAGATTGTGGACTTGAACCAAGGAGTTTGTAAGGGCAAGGAGATCGCCTACTTCGTGAAGATCTACCCGAGTGAGGCAAGTCCTTCGTGGGCGATGGCCATGGTGGGATAGACAAGGTTGCTTCTTCGTGGACCCTTCGTGGGTGGAGCCCTCCGTGGACTCGCGCAGCCGTTACCCTTCCTGGGTTAAAGTCTCCATCAACGTGGATGTACGATAGCACCACCTCGGTGTCTTCATTGCGTTTGTACACTCCAATCCCATCCCTTTACTTTCTTGCAAATAGCATGCTTTACTCTTTCCGCTGCTCATACTCTTGTCATGGTTGCTTGAAATGTATTGTGACTGCTTAAACTTGTGCTAAAACTCCACCTCAACTTGAAGAACTTAAAAACTGCTACTTTTGCTTGTTGAGGGTCTAATCACCCCCCTCTAGACACCTCTTCTCGATCCTTTCAAATATTTATGCATGTCATAACAAGTAATAGGATCTAAAACTATGTTCGAATGCGATTCCAATGATATGATTTTTGGTGACATGCATTAACATTTTCTTAGTTAATTTTTTGGTCAAAATTTGGCACAAAATAAAAAGGGGGCCAATAAACCAGGAGACAGGCAACATGATCAATTTTTGCTTGGGTTACTGTTGGTGGCCTTTGTATTTAAATATGGACGGAGTGGAGTAGTACTCTCTTTATCTTAGCCTCGTAGGGCTCTCCCAGCGCCTATGCTCGCCTCCCCGCCTCGCCCACCGGATCCCGCCATGGAGGATCCCACCATGGATAATCCCTTAGATCTGAGGATCCAGCGGGCTGCCCTCTCGCGCGGCCCGCAGCACTGCCGCCTTTGAGCGAAACCCACATGTGTTTCATAGGGGATCCATTGCTCTGGAATCCCATATCGATGGCGCTGGAGGACATGCCAGGGCTGTTGTCGGTGTCAAAACCGACAGACCTCGGGGTAGGGGGTCCTGAGCTGTGGATCTAGGATCGATGGGGAACAAGGGACGATGAACACCATGTATACCCAGGTTCGGGCCCTCTCGAAGAGGTAATATCCTACGTCCTGCTTGATTGTATTGGATGTATAGTATGGTTACAGAGTAGATCTACATCGAGATCAACATGAGCTAAACCCTAAGGTGATGAGGTGATGAATATAGATCTAGCCCTAAAGACTACAACCCTTTGTTTATATAGACACAGGTAGGGTTAGGGTTAACGGAGATAGATTACAATAAGGAGTAAAGAGATCTTGCCTATCCTTGACTTGGAGGGCACACCACGGCTTCATAGATCTCCTGTCGCTATGCGGCCTCAACAGTCCGGCCCATATTCAATGGGCAGGCGCCCCGAGGACCCTTTAGTCCATAACTCCCTCAGTAGCCCCCACACTTGCCTCCAACGCCAAGGCTTGTATCCGGCATCCGCTCACCCAACAGTATTCGGCTTGCGAGGCGAGTTCTTCAGTGTGCTTTGTTCATGTTCGGAGCCAAGTGATGTCCGGAATCTGAAACGGCAGTTTTACTTAAGATCGAAGGCAAAAACAAAAAACCGTTCAAGTGTAAACAGTGCCTTCATCTGACAACTTTTTCTTTTCAATGAAGAGTCGCATCCGGCCATAACGCCGAGCGGTTTGTATTTCTCAGAGTGTGGCTCGAGGCCCACCCACGTTTGACATGTCCCATCAAGGTGGGGATCATGCCCTGCCTTTCAGGGGATATGATCAATGACTTCGATTATCCACCCCACACATAATGTTGCGAGCGTATCGGGAAGTGGAGAGGCCAACGGCGTGAAAAAAGGAACTCGCGGCTTGTTAACAGCCTATAAAGGGGGAACTACAACAGTCAGCATCCCACACCTTCTTTCACCTTCCGCACACGTAGATCTTCAGAGCTCTAGCGCCCCTTTTCTTTGCTTCCACGGCAAATCCCACCCCGTCTCCTTCAGCCATGGCCGGATCCGGCGCCAAAGGGAAGTGGGATGCCTCCATTGTCACAGATAGCGACATCGTGAAGTTGAAAGAGGCCGGCTACTTGTCGGCCGACATTGCTCATTGGGCCCTCGAAGCGGGCCAGATCGTCCCCACGCCCAGGCCGGGCGAAAGGGTCGTATTCCTCCCCCATTTCCTTAGGGGGCTTGGATTTCCCCTGCACCCCTTTGTGAGGGGGTTGATGTTCTTTTACGGGCTAGATTTTCACGATCTAGCCCCCAACTGCCTCCTCCACATCTCGTCTTTCATCATCTTTTGCGAAGCTCTCCTCCGAGTCCGACCACACTTTGGCCTATGGCTGAAGGTGTTCAACGTCAAGCCCAAGGTGGTTGGCGGCGAACATGCAGACTGCGGTGGGGCCATGATCAGCAAACTGATGCGGGTCCCGTGGCCGGAGGGCAAGTTTATCGACACCATTAAGGTGTGGCAAAACGAATGGTTCTACATCACCGAGCCAAAAGGAGTCGGCTGGGCGGCGGCTCCCGTATTCAGATCCAGACCCCCTGCCAGGCTGGCCTCATGGACCACCAAGAGCCCGGACTGTGGGTCCGCTGATGACTTGAAGGCGCTGCAGAAAGGCGTCGTCAGCGTAATGGAGACCGGCGTGAAGCTGGTTAACGTGATCCAGATCATGTTCAAGCGTCGACTCCTCCCCTGTCAGGAGAGGGCCAAGCCAATGTGGGAGTATGACCCCCCAAAGATCCAGCCACCGTGCAACATCTTTTCGGCATGACCCACAAAAAAGTGTGGGGTTTGCTGTTCAAGCCGTAGAAGGACTGGCCGGTCGAGGAGGAGGACATCGGCCTCGACGCTGTGACCCCTCCGAAGAAGGTGAGCAACATTTGTCTTATCATGAGTTTGAATACTCGCACCATATGATTTGATCCGAACCTCTTTATGTGGATTTTGATGGGCTAGCTCGCCAAGGCCGAGAAGATCTGCGGCCCAGCACCGCTGCTAGAAGGGCCCCGATTCGAACAGCTAGAGAAGCTGTTGGTCGTGGTGCCGTACAAGGCGCCCGACAAGAAGGGCAAGAAGACGGAGGTGCTAGAAGCCAGGGAGGGCCTCCGTCACAGAGCCTGTCCGGACAACCGGTCTGGAGACACTGCGGCCCCATCCATGCAGGAGGGGAATGAGGAGGAAAGCGCCTCCTCGCACTCTAAGAAAAGGGCATCAGCCAGCGACGTCGAGGAGGTTAAACCTTATCCGGCCTCGAAGAGGCGGTGCCGGCCTAAGCTGGTCCTGTCTGGCAGCTCGTACTCCGACGAGGGGTCTGAAGCGTCCGAAAAGGTTCCGGAGAGGAATCCCAGGGTTAAGCCCCCTGCGGCCAGGTACATACCATGGCATTTTCAATTGCGTTATTCTTTAGTAGTTCCTGGTAGAACATAGATTGATTATTTCTTGATGGTGCAGCCCTCTGTGTGACCACCCCGCTGAGCAAACCTCGGAGGGACGTCCCTGCCCGCCGAACTGGCGGACAGTGGTGTTGGGAAACGTTGCATGGAAAACAAAAAAAATTCTACTCACACGCAATGAACTATCCATGGAGATGCATAGCAAAGAGAGGGGAGAGTGTGTCTATGTATCCTCTTAGACCGTAAGCGGAAGCATTTCACAATGCGGTTGATGTAGTCGAACTCTCTTCGCGATCCAACCGATCGAGTACCGAACGTACGGCACTTCTGCGTTCAGCACACGTTCAGCTCGGTGACGTCCCTCGCCTTCTTGATCCAGCAAGACGTCGAGGTAGTAGATGAGTTCCATCAGCAGAACGGCGTGGTAACGGTGATGGTGTAGTGATCTCCGCAGGGCTTCGCCTAAGCACTACGAAAATATGACCGGGGGTGTAAACGGTGGAGGGGGGCGCCGCACACGGCTAACAATTGATCTGGTGTGTGCTAGGCGCCCCTCCCACATATACATAGGTGGGCGGGGGAGGGGAGAGGCTAGGGCACTCCCTAGGGCTAGCCGCCGGCCCCCTAGGGGCCCTGCCTTGCCCTGTGCCCCCCTGCCATGTTTTCCCAAGGTGGAAGGAAAGAGGGGGGAGAGGGAAGGAAGGGGGAATCCTATTCCACTCTTTCCTTTCCCTTCCCCTCTTTCCTTCTCCTCATAGGCCGGCCCATATGGGGGGCGCACCAGCCCCTTGTGGCTGGTGCGTTTCCCCTCTTGGCCCATAAGGCCCATATCTTTTGCTGGGGGTGCCCGGAACCCCTTCCGGTGACCCGATAAGTACCCGGTGACCCCCGAAACACTTCCGGTGTTCGAATACCATCGTCCTATATATCAATCTTTACCTCTCGACCATTTTGAGACTCCTCGTCATGTCCGTGATCTCATCTGGGACTCCGAACAACATTCGGTCACCAAATCACATAACTCATATAATACTATATCGTCAACGAACGTTAAGCGTGCGGACCCTACGGGTTCGAGAACTATGTAGACATGACCGAGACACCTCTCCGGTCAATAACCAATAGTGGAACCTAGATGCCCATATTGGCTCCTACATATTCTATGAAGATCTTTATCGGTCGAACTGTTATGACAACATACGTAATTCCCTTTGTCCATCGGTATGTTACTTGCCCGAGATTCGATCGTCGGTATCTTCATACCTAGTTCAATCTCTTTACCGGAAAGTCTTTTTACTTGTTCTGTAATACATCACCTCGTGACTAACTCCTTAGTCGTTTGCTTGCAAGCTTATGATGTGTATTGCCGAGAGGGCCCAGAGATACCTCTCCGATACTCAGAGTGACAAATCCTAATCTCGATCTATGCCAACTCAACAAATACCTTCAGAGATACCTGTAGAGCATCTTTATAATCACCCAGTTATGTTGTTATGTTTGATAGCACACAAGGCATTCCTCCGGTATCCGGGAGTTGCATAATCTCATAGTCGAAGGAACATGTATTTGACATTAAGAAAGCAGTAGCAATAAACTGAACGATCATATGCTATGCTAACGGTTGGGTCTTGTCCATCACATCATTCTCCTAATGATGTGATCCCGTTATCAAATGACAACACATGTCTATGGTTAGGAAACCTTAACCATCTTTGATCAATGAGCTAGTCTAGTAGAGGCATACTAGGGACACGGTATTTGTTTATGTATTCACACATGTATTTAAGTTTCCGATCAATACAATTCTAGCATGAATAATAAACCTTTATCATGAATAAGGAAATATAAAATAACAACTTTATTATTGCCTCTAGGGCATATTTCCTTCAGTCTCCCACTTGCACTAGTGTCAATAATCTAGTTCACATCACCATGTGATTTAACACCTATAGTTCACATCGCCATGTGACCAACACCCAAAGAGTTTACTAGAGTCAATAATCTAGTTCACATCGCCATGTGATTAACACCCAATGAGTACTAAGGTGTGATCATGTTTTGCTTGTGAGAGAAGTTTAGTCAACGGGTCTGCCACATTCAGATCCGTATGTATTTTGCAAATTTCTATGTCTACAATGCTCTGCATGGAGCTACTCTAGCTAATTGCTCCCACTTTCAATACATATCCAGATTGAGACTCAGAGTCATGTGGATCAGTGTTAAAGCTTGCGTCAACGTAACCCTTTACAACGAACTCTTTATCACCTCCATAACCGAGAAATATTTCCTTAGTCCTCTTAGGTAACTAAGGATAATTTTGATCGCTGTTCAGTGATCTACTCCTGGGTCACTATTGTACCCCCTTGCCAAACTCATGGCAAGGTACACAATAGTTCTGGTACATAGCATGGCATACTTTATAGAACGTATGGCTGAGGCATAGGGAATGACTTTCATTCTCTCTCTATCTTCTACCGTGGTCGGGTTTTGAGTCTTACTCAACTTCACACCTTGCAACACAGGCAAGAACCCTTTCTTTGACTGATCCATTTTGATTTTTTTCAAAATCTTGTCAAGGTATGTGCTTTATGAAAGTCCTATTAAGCGTCTCGATCTATCCCTATAGATCTTGATACCCAATATATAAGTAGCTTCACCGAGGTCTTTTATTGAAAACTCTTATTCAAGTATCCTTTTATGCTATCCAGAAATTCTATATCATTTCCAATCAATAATATGTCATCCACATAAAATATCAGAAATGCTACAGAGCTCCCACTCACTTTCTTGTAAATACAAGCTTCACCATAAGTCTGTATAAAACCATATGCTTTGATCACCTCATCAAAGCATGTATTCCAACTCCGATATGCTTGCACCAGTCCATAGATGGATTGCTAGAGCTTGCACACTTTGTTAGCACATTTAGGATCGACAAAACCTTTCTGGTTGTATCATATACAACTCTTCTTTAAGAAATCCATTAAGGAATGCATTTTTGACGTCCATTTGCCAGATTTCATAAAATACAGCAATTGCTAACATGATTCGGACAGACTTAAGCATCACTACGGGTGAGAAAGTCTCATTGTAGTCAAACCTTTGAACTTGTCGAAAACCTTTTGCAACATGTCGAGCTTTGTAGACAGTAACATTACCATCAGCTTCCGTCTTCCTCTTGAAGATTCATTTATTCTCAATGGTTTGCCGATCATCAGGCAAATCCACCAAAGTCTACACTTTGTTCTCATACATGGATCCTATCTCAGATTTTATGGCCTCAAGCCATCTGTCGGAATCTGGGCTCATCATAGCTTCTTCATAGTTCGTAGGTTCGCCTTGGCCTAGTAACATGACTTCCAGAATAGGATTACCATACCACTCTGGTGCGGATCATGCTCTGGTTGACCTACGAAGTTCAATAGTAACTTGATCTGAAGTTTCATGATCATCATCATTAGCTTCCTCTCTAGTTGGTGTAGGCATCACGGGAACGAATTTCTCTGATGTACTACTTTCCAATTCGAGAGAAGGTAAAATTACCTCATCAAGTTCTACTTTCCTCCCACTCACTTCTTTCGAGAGAAACTCCTTCTCTAGAAAGGACCCATTCTTGGCAACAAAGATCTTGCCTTTGGGTCTGTGGTAGAAGGTGTACCCAATTGTTTCCTTAGGGTATCTTATGAAGACGCACTTCTCCGATTTGGGTTCGAACTTATCAGGCTGAAGCCTTTTGACATAAGTGTCGCGACCCCAAACTTTTAAGAAACGACAACTTAGGTTTCTTGCCAAACCACAGTTCATACGGTGTCCTCTCAACGGATTTAGACGGTGCCCTATTTAACGTGAATGCAGCTGTCTCTAATGCATAACCCCAAAATTATAGTGGTAAATCGGTAAGAGACATCATAGATCGCACCATATCTAATAAAGTACGGTTACGACGTTCGAACACACCATTACGCTGTGGTGTTCCAGGTGGCGTGAGTTGTGAAACAATTCCACAATGAAGGCCAAACTTGTAACTCAAATATTCGCCTTCGTGATCAGATCATAGAAACTTTATTTTCTTGTTACGATGATTCTCCACTTCACTCTGAAATTCTTTGAACTTTTCAACTGTTTCAAACTTGTGTTTCATTAAGTAGATATACCCATATCTGCTCAAATCATCTGTGAAGGTCAGAAAATAACGATACCCGCCGCGTGCCACAATACTCATCGGACCGCATACATCGGTATGTATTATTTCCAATAAGTCATTAGCTCATTCCATTGTTCCAGAGAACAGAGTTTTAGTCATCTTTCCCATGAGGCATAGTTTGCAAGTATCAAATGATTCATAATCAAGTGATTCCAAAAGTCCATCTGTATGGAGTTTCTTTATGCGTTTTACTCCAATATGACATAAACGGCAGTGCCATAAATATGTTGCACTATCGTTATCAACTTTGCATCTTTTGGCATCAATACTATGAATATGTGTATCACTACGATCGAGATTCAATAAACCATTTACATTGGGTGTATGACCATAGAAGGTTTTATTCATGTAAATAGAACAACAATTATTCTCTGACTTAAATGAATAACCGTATCGCAATAAACATGATCCAATCATATTCATGCTCAACGCAAACACCAAATAACATTTATTTATTTAGGTCCAACACTAATCCCGAAGGGAGAGGGAGTGTGCGATGGTGATCTTATCAACCTTGGAATCACTTCCAACACACATCGTCACCTCGTCATTAACTAGTCTCTGTTCATTTTGCAACTCCTGTTTCGAGTTACTAATCTTAGCAACTGAACCGGTATCAAATACCCAGGGGCTACTATGAACACTAGTAAAATACACATCAATAACATGTATATCAAATATACCTTCGTTCACTTTGCCATCTTCTTATCCGCCAAGTATTTGGGGCAGTTCCACTTCCAGTGACCATTTCCTTCACAGTAGAAGCACTCGGTTTCAGGATTGGGTCCAACTTTGGGCTTCTTCACGGGAGTGGCAACTTGCTTGCCATTCTTATTGAAGTTCCCTCTCTTTCCCTTGCCCTTTTTCTTGAAACTAGTGGTCTTGTTAACCATCAACACTTGATGCTCTTTGTTGATTTCTACCTTTGCCGATTTCAGCATCGCGAAGAGCTCGGGAATCATTTTCGTCATCCCTTTCATATTATAGTTCATCATGAAGTTCTAGTAGCTTGGTGACAGTGACTAGAGAACTTTGTCAATCAATATCTTATTTGGAAGATTAACTCCCACTTGATTCAAGCGATTGTAGTACCCAGACATTCTGAGCACATGCTCACTGGTTGAGCTATTCTCCTCCATCTTGTAGGCAAAGTACTTGTCAGAGGTCTCATACCTCTCGACACGGGCATGAGTCTGAAATACCAATTTCAGCTCTTGGAACATCTCATATGCTCCGTGGTGTTCAAAACATTTTTGAAGTCTCGGTTCTAAGCCGTAAAGCATGGTGCACTAAACTATTAAGTAGTCATCATATCGAGCTTTGCCAAACGTTCATAACGTCTGCATCTGCTCCTGCAATAGGTCTCTCACCTAGCGATGCATCAAGGACATAATTCTTCTGTGCAGCAATGAGGATAATCCTCAGATCATGGACCCAGTCCGCATCATTGCTACTATCATCTTTCAACTTATTTTTCTCTAGGAACATATCAAAAAATAAGGGAGCTATATCACGAGGTATTGATCTACAACATAGATTTGCAAACACTATCAGGACTAAGTTCATGATAAATTAAGTTCAATTAATCAAATTACTAATGAGCTCCCACTTAAATCAGCATCCCTCAAGTTGTCTAAGTGATACATGATCCATATCAACTAACCCATGTCCGATCATCACGTGAGATGGGGTAGTCATCAATGGTGAACATCTCTATGTTGATCATATCTACTATATGACTCATGTTCTACCTTTCGGTCTCCAGTGTTTCGAGACCATATCTGTACATTCTAGGCTCGTCAAGTTTAACCCAAGTATTCTGCATGTGCAAAACTGTCTTACACCCGTTGTATGTGAACGCAGATTCTATCACCCCCGATCATCACGTGGTGTCTCGAAACGACAAACTATAGCAACGGTGCATACTCAGGGAGAACACTTTTACCTTGAAATTTAGTGAAGGGATCATCTTATAATGCTACCTTCATACTAAGAAAAATAAGATGCATAAAAGATAATCATCACATGCAATCAAAATATGTGACATGATATGGCCATCATCTTGTGCTTTTGATCTCCATCTCCAAAGCATCTTCATGATCTCCATCGTCACCGTCTCGACACCTTGATCTCCATCATTGCATCGGGGTCGTCTCGCCAACTATTGCTTCTACAACTATTGCTAACGCATAGCAATAAAGTAAAGCAATTACATGGCGTTTGCACTTCATACAATAAAGAGACAACCCTAAGGCTCCTGCCGGTTGTCGATATTACAAAACATGATCATCTCATACATCAACATATATCACATCATGTCTTGACCATATCACATCACAACATGCCCTGCAAAAACAAGTTAGACGTCCTCTACTTTGTTGTTGCAAGTTTTACGTGGCTGCTACGGGCTTCTAGCAAGAACCGTTCTTACCTACGGCAAAAACAACAACGGTGATTCATCAAGTTTGCTGTTTTAACCTTCTTCAAGGATCGGCCGCAGTCAAATTCGATTAAATTAAAGTAGGAGAAACAAACACCCGCCAACCACCTTTATGCAAAACTAGTTGCATGTCTGTCGGTGGAACCGGTCTCATGTGCGTGGACATGTAAGGTTGGTCCGGGCCGCTTCATCCCACAATATCGCCGAATCAAAATAAGACGTTGGTGGTAAGCAGTATGACTATCATCGCCCACAACTCTTTGTGTTCCACTCGTGCATATCATCTACGCATAGACCTGGCTCATGATGCCACTGTTGGGAAACGTTGCATGGAAAACAAAAAAAATTCTACGCACACGCAATGATCTATCCATGGAGATGCATAGCAACGAGAGGGGAGAGTGTGTCTATGTACCCTCATAGACCGTAAGAGTAAGCGTTTCACAACGCGGTTGATGTAGTCGAACTCTCTTCGCGATCCAACCGATTGAGTACCGAACATACGACACCTCCAAGTTCAGCACACGTTCAACTCGGTGGCATCCCTCGCCTTCTTGATCCCGCAAGATGTTGAGATAGTAGATGAGTTCCGTCAGCACGACGGCATGGTGACAGTGATGGTGAAGTGATCTCCGCAGGGCTTCGCCTAAGCACTACGAAAATATGACCGGGGGTGTAAACGGTGGAGGGGGGCGCCGCACACGTCTAACAATTGATCTGGTGTGTGCTAGGCGCCTCCCTCCCACATATATATAGGTGGGAGGGGGAGGGGAGAGGCCAGGGCATGCCCTAGGGCTGGCCGCCGGCCCCCTAGGGGCCCTGCCTTGCCCTACACCCCCATGCCATGTTTTCCCAAGGGGGAAGGAAAGATGGGGGGAGAGGGAAGGAAGGGGGAATCCTATTCCACTCTTTCCTTCTCCTCATAGGCCAGCCCATATGGGGGGCGCACCAGCCCCTTGTGGCTAGTGCGTTTCCCCTCTTGGCCCATAAGGCCAATATCTTTTTGTCGGGGGTGCCCGGAACCCCTTCCGGTGACCCGATAAGTACCCGGTGACCCCTTAAACACTTTTGGTGTCAGAATACCATCGTCCTATATATCAATCTTTACCTCTCGACCATTTCGAGACTCCTCATCATGTCCGTGATCTCATCCGGGACTCCAAACAACATTCGGTCACCAAATCACATAACTCTTATAATACTATATCGTCAACGAACGTTAAGCGTGCGGACCCTACGGGTTCGAGAACTAGGTAGACATGACCGAGACACCTCTCCGGTCAATAACCAATAGCAAAACCTGTATGCCCATATTGGGTCCTACATATTCTATGAAGATATTTATCGGTCGAACCGTTATGACAACATACATAATTCCCTTTGTCCATCGGTATTTTACTTGCCCGAGATTCAATCTTCGGTATATTCATACCTAGTTCAATCTCATTACCGGCAAGTCTCTTTACTCATTCCATAATACATCACCTCGTGACTAACTCCTTAGTCGTTTGCTTGCAAGCTTATGATGTGTATTAGCGAGTGGGCCCAGAGATACCTCTCCGATACTCGGAGTGACAAATCCTAATCTCGATCTATGCCAACTCAACAAATACCTTCGGAGATACCTGTAGAGCATCTTTATAATCACCCAGTTACGTTGTGACGTTTGATAGCACACAAGGAATTCCTCCGGTATCCGGGAGTTGCATAATCTCATAGTCGAAGGAACATGTATTTGACATTAAGAAAGCAGTAGCAATAAACTGAAGGATCATATGCTATGCTAACGGTTGGTTCTTGTCCATCACATCATTCTCCTAATGATGTGATCCCGTTATCAAATGACAACACATGTCTATGGTTAGGAAACCTTAACCATCTTTGATCAACGAGCTAGTCTAGTAGAGGCATACTAGGGACACGGTATTTGTTTATGTATTCACACATGTATTTAAGTTTCCGATCAATACAATTATAGCATGAATAATAAACCTTTATCATGAATAAGGAAATATAAAATAACAACTTTATTATTGCCTCTAGGACATATTTCCTTCAAGTGGATCATGTTCCACACCTCCTCTAATCCCCGAAGAAGTTGAGGAGGTGTTGTCATGAAAGGCCCCTCCTCCTCTGAACGCAGGGGAGGAGGTCGATGCCACCATGGCCGAGGCCGACGCCTCGGTCGTTGAAGACCAGGGGGATGCATCCCTCCTGGCTAACGCGGGGAGAGGACCCGAATCATCCGAACCCCTACCGCATTCGGCTCCGAGCCCCCGAGGGAGCCAATTCCTCCTTTCGATGGGGAAGGTGCCGGGGGTCCGGCACCCGCGCCGGACACCTCAACTCGGGTGGCGGTGGGCTGGCCGGACGCGCTGGCGGAGTTGGTGAGCAACTCTGTTGTTGTCGACGAGCACCGTACCCTTATGGGTGCGGTTATACATGGTGTTCGGTCCATTCATTCTGGACTGAACGATGCTATTCAAGGCCTGCTAACAGGCTTTGAGGTAAGTCAAGTAATGCTCTTTATCCTGTAAATCGGTTGTGATCTATAGTTTGGGTAGGCCGTGTACATAGCAGCCCCCGAGACTCTACAAAAACTTCGGAGAAGTTTGTAGAGGATCAAACTCTGTAGGCCAAGTAATAATGTCGATGTTTCTTTTGCTGACGCAGACATCTTCCATGGCTGTGGCTGCTAGTGCTGCGGCACTAAAGGAGATGGACTAGAAGCTCGGGCGCTCCAACGGGGAGCTTGACCTTGTCAACAAATGGCTTGATGAGTTACAAGGTAAGATTTTCATTAGTGTACGTGATCACTTGTTGCCGGGTACATATACACCGGACTGTGTGCTGATCATTCAATGTGCGGCTATTTTAGCTACCGCCGCTGAGGTTGAGGGCTTGAAGGAGGCCCTAAAGAAAGCCGAGGCTGACGCGGCCGCCAAGAAATTTGCCACCGAAAAGGCGGTGGCTGAGCTAGAAGAAGCCAAGCTTTCCAACCAAAAGCACGAGGCTTGAGTGGTCGAAGTGCAGGTGGAGCTCAAGGATGCTGCCAAGAAGCTGGAGGCCCTTGAAAGGGGGAAGGGGGAGCAGTTCTCCATGCTATCCAAGGTGGAGAAATAACTCCAGGAGGCGAGGACCGACGTGCGAGGTATTCGGTAGGAGCTCTGCCAAGTGGGGCAAATTGCGAATGGTAAGAAATACTTACTGCAGAGTGTGTTCGGAGGCAATAGGTTCGCCTTGCTGACGCGAGTCTGGCGCTCCGCAGGTGTCTTGGCCGAACTCCCGAAGAGTGCGGCAGCTGCAGCGAAGCACTATGATACTCACGAGGAGGACTCCATGCAGTGGCTCTTTTGGTCATAGTTTCTAGATTCCGAGCGTCCTCCCCTCCTCAGCAACCAAATGAAGCAGCTGATGGAGATGCATCGAATGTCCGAGCTGGCCGTGAAGGACCTCTGTGTCAATCGGTGGCCCGCTGAGCCCATTCCGTATACCTACTTTGGCCTTGTGCAGAAGCTGGAGGAGGCGCCACTCTGAATTGATGCCGTGAAGTGCTCAGCGTGCCTTGAGGGGGCGAGACTTGCGTTTGCGAAGACCATGGTGCATTTGCCGAAGAGTAATCCAATGGACATAGCCACTGGTCCTCCGCCCAAGGGAAAAGAGCATCGCCGCCTTGAGCAATACTTTGCACAGGTGATGAATGGCACGCGGGCGATAGAGGGCTAGTGTTCAAAAGATGTAATGCTTGAATGACTATATTAAGTTTTTACCAATTGGACCTTGTGCTTTATGATGTGTCCTCCTGACTTATTTTATATTGTCATGATTTTAATTTTGAGTCCTATGCGGCCGTACGTTTATTCTAAAAGCTACCAGTCATCGGCTTCAGCCCCCAGGTGAATACCACGAGGGGTGTTTTTTCTCCGCACTATTATCCTTAGCCGACGTCTTGGTACCCGGAGGCGGTAGTGCGTGAGCGAAACTAGGCAATCAGACTATTCGGCTTTATTGCTTTCACTTAGCCTTAGGAACTAGACGGTGGGGGCTAAGGACTAGCCCCCCTGTGTGTTGTGATGTACTTGGGGGCCAATGCCTACCCTATCCGATCACATGGTTTGTGTTAAGACAAACCCTTCGTGTGACACGTCAAAATCGCCAACGATTTTTAGAGTCAAACCTCGTCATCGGATCGCTGATCATTTCGCGCTTACTATGACGGTCAGTTTTCGGCTTTCTCCTCCTGAGGTACTTCACTGGCAAGCCAGAAGTACAATCGTAGGGGTTCTCCCTTTGCCCTCTTAGCAGAACATGCGGAACATAAGGGGCAAACACAGGAGCCGGGCAACCCAACTATTGACCCAAGACATAGTTCGGTACTTGATGCATATAGTGCAATATCAGAGATGCCGAACACTCTACGGGAAGCAGTATTGGACTTGGGGTGCCGAAATGATGGGGAAATCGAGCTCTAGGTTAGTTAACCGATCATGTTTTCATGCTGGGCTGTTCGAAGAGCGAGGGGAGAATCAAAAGGGAAATAAAAAAATCGCAAAAATGCGGATATCCAAACACCATAAAGGGCGTTTTTATTATTTCTCGTAGGCTCAAGACGTTTAACCATACAATTCAAACGGCCAAGGCATTATTTGTAAAAAGGAAAAAGTTTTACAGAGTAAAGGTTTACGCAGGGCCTTGATGTGTGAGTCGAAGCCTCGACTGTGCCCTGCTGCACGTCTGCGCCTTTGCTTCTGAGAGGTGGAGGTTGGGACCTTCGATGAAACCTTGAGGGGCGGGGGTTCTGCCAATGAAGCTTTGTGCTTGGGGGGGGGGGGGTTCCGGAATTGGCCCCCGGGTCATCCGAAGACAAGGTAATTCCGAAGTTCGGGTTAGCCGAACATATGCTTCAGATTTATTGATATATGCCTCACGGCTGCCCATGGTATTTTGAGTGCGAAATTGTGCTGACGAGGCACATGGAGCGCGAAGAATGTGGGCGTGCCGTGGGGCGTGCATCCCTATTTGCGGTGAATGCATGCGGGTTCCCATGACGGGGAATGGGTTCGAACCCGTTTACTGTTGTCGCTGGCCTTTTCGGCTGGTCGGCATCTGGACCTGTATGGGCTGGTTTGGTCTTCGGCCGCTAGGGCCACAGTGTGCTCTTCGGTTTGAAGTGAGCGTTCTGTGTTGCCGTTGATAGTTATGACGCCCGAAGGACCAGGCATCTTCAACTTGAGGTACGCATAATGTGGAACGCCATTGAATTTGGCGAACGCCGTTCGGCCGAGGAGAGCGTGATAGCTGATGCGGAAAGGTGCAATGTCGAAGATCAAGTCCTCGCTTCGAAAGTTGTCCGGAGAGCCAAACACTACTTCAAGCGTCACAGTGCCTGTGCAATGGGCCTCCACTCCCGGGAAGACCCCCTTGAAGGTGTTGTTACTGGGTTTGATCCTTGACGGATAGATCCCCACCTTCCTCATCGTGTCTTCGTATATTAGATTGAGGCTACTGCCCCCGTCCATTAGGACTCTAGTGAGGTAGAATCCATTGATGATGGGGTCGAGTACTAAGGCTGCGGATCCTCCATGGCGTATGATGGTCGGGTGATCCCTGCGATCGAAAGTGATCGGGCAGGCTGACCATGGATTGAACTTCGGCGCTACCGGCTCGACGGAATATACGTCTCGCAGCGCTCGCCTCCTTTCCTTCTTTGGTATGTGGGTTACGTAGATCATGTTCACCGTCTTGACCTCGTAAGGGAAGGGTTTCTGGTCTCCACTATTCGGCCTGCGGGGCTCGTCATCATCCTCGCTTCGTGGGCTTTTGCCCGAGTCTTCGGCTGTAAGCTTGCCGGCCTGCTTGATCACCCAACAGTTACGGTCTGAGTGGTTGGCGGGCTTCTCTGGAGTGCCGTGGATCTGGCAAGTCCTGTCCAGGATTGCGTCTAGTCTGGATGGGCCATCGCCATTGCCTTTAGGGGCTTTCTTTCGGGGCTGGCATTTTTTGATTGGCTGTTCACGGCTGTAAAAGCGGGTCATGAGAGAAGTAAGGGCTGCCATAGTTCTTGGTTTGTCCTGGCCGGGCTGTCTTACGAGCCGTTCATCCTTGACACTATGCTTGAAAGCGGCCAAGGCTTCGGCATCCGGACAATCGACAATCTGGTTTATCTTTGTCAGGGATCGGTTCCAAAATTGTCGGACAGATTCTTCGTGCTGTTGTGTGATGCGATTTAGGTCATCAGCGTCCGGAGGCTGGACATAGGCGCCCTGAAAGTTCGCTCGAAAAGCATCCTCAAGCTCTTCCCAACAGCCTATAGAGTCTTCGGGAAGGCTATTCAACAAGTGTCGAGCCGGACCTTGAAACTTTAGTGGCAGATATTTGATGGCGTGGAGGTCATCTCCTCGCGCCATGTTAATGTGGAGGAGGAAATCCTCTATCCATACGGCCAGGTCTGTGGTTCCGTCGTATGGTTCAATGTTCACGGGCTTGAAGCCTTCTGGGAATTGGTGTTGCATTACCCTCTCTGTGAAGCACAGGGGGTGTGCGGCGCCCCGAACTCGGGCTACATCACGTCGGAGGTCTTCGGCCATCCGAGTCCGCTGCTGCTCCCGGATTCTATCATTTCGGTTTAGCCAATCATAGTGTCCTTCCCGGTAAGCGGGCGTGTCTTCTCTGGGTCCGTAGATGTACCTGGTACGGCCTCCTCGAGCGTCTAGGTCATAGCGGAGGTCGTACTCATAGGTGGGCCGCACTTGATCCTTGCCGTAACGGTGAGGTGGGGCGGCTGGGTGCTCGGCCTTGTCTGCTTCTCTGTCCCGCCCTCTAGGGGGACGGTCCGGCTGTTCGGCGCGTGTATATGTCGAACGTGTTGGCTCTAAGGCCTCGTCATCGAATTGCGGCAGCAACCTTCGCTTGGGATAACTTTTGATTGGTTGTTCGTGGCCGTACCCTTCTTCATCGGCTAGGACTTTGGTCCATCGATCGTTAAGGGTGTCCTGTTCGGCCTTGATTCTGTGCTTTTGTTTCTTCATGCTGCGGGTGGTGGCTAGAAGCCTCCGTTTGAACCGTTCCTGCTCCAGCGGATTTTCGAGGACGATGAAATCATCCTCCCCGAGACTGGCCTCTTCTTTGTAGATTGGGAGGTAGTTACTGTCTTCAGAGTCATCCGGGTTTTCTTGGTTGAGCGGGTCCTCCTGCCCCACGGGGTCATCCTGATGATGTTCGTAGGCTGCGGCTGCGGCTCCGGCGAGGTCATCCGTATTATTCGTGGTGTCGTTCTCCACAGAGTCCATGTTGCTCGCATGGCTTCGACGTGGCTTTGATCGACGATGCTGTCTTCGGTGTTTGGGCGGCTCATCTCCGGGCTTGTCTTGGTCCTGATTGGGAGTGCCATCGCCGTGCTTGGGGGTGTCCACCATGTAAATATCGTAGGTGGATGTGGCCGACCAGCGGCGATGACGCGGGGGGGTGTGGGGGGGGCGACATCCATGTTTTCGGCATTTTTCGAATTATAATCTAGCATATCGGTTAAATCATCGACAGTGCCTACCAAGTGGGTGGTGGGTGGGTCGTAACATTCCATGTGGTACGCCTCGAAGGGTTGATGATTTGGGCTGGGCTGGTCCTCATGGATGGTCATTTTCTGGATTCTGTCTAGCGCCTCGTTTCACATAGCAAGGGTTGCCGGATTCGAGGGCTCTAGGCCAAATTTCAGTGGGGGGCAGTCAGTGCCCTGGCCGGTCCTTGGTTTCCACAGGCCGAGCTAGGCTCGGGGTGCGGTGCTGAATCCTTGAGGGGGTCCGGATCGTCACTGGAGATCAAGGACGGGCCTTGGTTTTTGTGTGTGGTTTCCACACCGGGGTTCAAGATCGAGCTACTTCGGGCCGTGGGTGACCCCAGGCCATTGGCTACTGCTTCGTCGTAAGGGCTCAAGGCCATAGGAGCATTGTGAAGGAAAGGTTCGGCCGAGATTGACTCTTGGCTTCCGCCTCCTGATTCTGCCTCGAAGGTCGAGGGTAGGCCCTCCGCAGACATGATGGATCCGGCCAAAGGTGGAGTCCAGCCCCCGCTTGAAGCGGAGCCCTCCTGGTTCGAAGCTGTTCGGAGGGCGGGGGCCGATCTGAAGATCGGATCGGAGGGGGCCCCAGAGCGGGCATGGCGAGGCCATCGAGGGTGCGAGAGGGGGTGATGTCTACTATGCAACCTTCTTCTTGTAGACTCGTGTTGGGCCTCCAAGCGTAGAGTGTTGTAGGACAGTAGCAAATTTGCCTCAAGTGGATGACCTAAGGTTTATCAATCCGTGGGAGGCGTAGGATGAAGATGGTCTCTCTCAAACAACCCTGCAACCAAATAATAAAGAGTCTCTTGTGTCCCCAACACACCCAATACAATGGTAAATTGTATAGGTGCACTAGTTCGGCGAAGAGATGGTGATACAAGTGTAATATGGATGGTAGATATAGGTTTTTATAATCTGAAAATTATAAAAACAGCAAGGTAACTAGTAACAAAAGTGAGCAAAAATGGTATTGCAATGCTTGAAAACAAGGCCTAGGGTTCCTACTTTCACTAGTGCAAGTTCTCTCAACAATGATAACATAATTAGATCATATGGCTATCCCTCAACGTGCGACAAAAGTCACTCCAAAGTTCCTATCGCAGAGAACATAAGATGAAATTGCTTGTAGGGTACGAAACCACCTCAAAGTTATTCTTTCCGATCAATCCATTGAGCTATTCCTATAAGTGTCACAAACATCCCTAGAGTTCATAGTAAAATAACACCATATGACACACATCAATCAACCCTAATGTCACCTAGATACTCCAATGTGACTACAAGGAACCGTGGGTCAATTATACGATATGCATCAAACAACTTCAGATTCATAATATTCAATCCAACACAAAGAACCTCAAAGAGTGCCCCAAGATTCCTACCGGAGAAACAAGGACGAAAACATGCATCAACCCCTATGCATAGATTACCCCAATGTCACCTCGGGAATCCGTGAGTTGAGTGCCAAAACATACATCAAGTGAATCAATAGAATACCCCATTGTCACCACGGGTATCCCATGCAAGACATACATCAAGTGTTCTCAAATCCATAATAGTATTCAATCCGATAATAGTGAAACCTCAAAGGTAAAACTCAATTGATCACAAGAAGGTAGAGGGGAAAGAAACACCATATCATCCAACTATAATAACAAAGCTCGCGGTACATCAAGATCGTGCCAAATCAAGAACACGAGAGAGAGAGAGATCAAACACATAGCTACTGGTACATACCCTCAGCCCCGAGGATGAACTACTCCCTCCTCGTCATGGAGACTGCCGAGATGATGAATATGGCCACCAGTGATGGTTTCCCCCTCCGGTAGGGTGCCAGAACGGGCTCCCGATTGGTTTTTCGTGGCTATAGAGGCTTGCGGCGGTGGAACTCCCGATCTAGGTTTATTTTTGGAGGTTTTAGTATTTATAGGAGGTGTTGGCGTCGAGTACAAGTCAAGGGGGCCCACGAGGCGACGACAAGGTAGGGGGGCGCGCCCTCCACCCTTGTGGTTGCCTCGGTACTCCTCTCCGATATCTTTTCATTCCAGTATTTTTTATATTTTCCAAAAATATTCTCCGTAAATTTTCAGCTCATTCCGAGAACTTTTATTTCTGCACAAAAAATGACACCACGGTAGTTCTGCTGAAAACAGCGTCAGTCCGGGTTAGTTCTAATCAAATCATACCAAAATCATATAGAATTGTTGTAAACATGGCATGAATACTTCATAAATTATAGATACGTTGGAGACGTATCAGCATCCCCAAGCTTAATTCCTGCTCGTCCTCGAGTAGGTAAATGATAAAAGAAATAATTTATGAAGTGTGAATGCTAGCAAGTGCATAAGTTTGATCAATGATAATTTCAATCACTTTTTCTAGCATCATTATATATCATAAACAGTAGCTCATCTCATAAAACTTCTCATGATCAAGTAGCAAGCTATTCACATGTTAAAGTATAGACCATAAACTTTCTTGAAAACTAACAAACTATGTTCTCAGTCATCAAACAATTGCAATTCATCTTATTTTCAGGAAGGGTCTATGTAAGAGCTTTGATTTAGCAAATTCCACATACTCAACTATCATATAGTCTTCCATGATTGCTACCACTCAAAGCATATTTTTAGAACAAATAGCATCCATCGAACACAGAGAAAGATAGGGGCTTAGTGTTTCGCCTCCCAACTTATTTATCATATAGATAATTGTCAACAATAATAATTCATGATCAAATATATTTTAATGGCCATATATGCTTAGATCTTTCTCCATCACACGATGCTTGCCAACTAAAGAGTAGGTCGGAATGAGAAGCAATACTACTGACTCTTGCATAAAAGTAAAAGATAGGCCCTTCGCAGAGGTAAGCAGGGATTTGCAGAGGTGCCAGAGCTTGAAGTTTTTTTTTTAAAACATAGGTGAAAATAATTTTGAGAGGCATGCTTTCATTGTCAATGTAACGACCGAGAGTTCTCACTATCTTCCATGCTAGACACATTATAGGCGGTTCCCAAACAAAATGGTAAAGTTTTTACTCCCCCTCCACCAACAATCACACTCCACGGCTGATCCGAAACAACGGGTACCGTCCATACCAACAACAGTCCTGGGGGAGTTTTGTTTAATTATTTGAAATTTTGTTTTTGATCTTTTGATCATAGGACTGGGCATCCCAATTACCAGCCACTCTCTCATGAATGATAAGTGAATAAACACTCATCGTGAGAATAAACCACCTAGCATGGAAGATACTGACAGCCCCTAGTCGCTACATGAGCGATTCGGGCATACAAAACAGATTATTATTTGAAAGTTTAGAGTTTGGCACATGCAAGTTTACTTGGAACGGTAGGTAAATACCGCATATAGGTAGATATGGTGGACACTCATGGAAGAAACTTGGTTCAAGGATTTTGGATGCACAAGCAGTATTCCCGCTTGGTACAGAAATTTTGGCTAGCAAAAGATTCTAAATAGAAAGCACCAAATGTTGGAGGATCCATAACAATATAACTTCTATACAAATATACCCAAACATAACTCATTATGTTGTATTCCTTGTCCAACTTCAACTAATTTGATCAAGTTTGAAAATAATTAATGGGGCTCACAATCATAGAAGATGTCCAAGATAGTATATTTATATGTGAAATTTCTCTTCCTTCAATATTCTTTCATGAATTGTTCAAGTGACCAATACTATGTTTGCTAAATTTCAATAAATTTACCACCTCTACTTCTTATATGTGAAGTCTTTACTCCCCATGGTATAAGCATATGAAGCATATATAATTTCATATTTATGATATTCAATTCATTCAACCATTTACTCATAGGATATAAGTGAAGCACGAGAGTAAATGACAAACTACTCCAAAAAAGATATAAGTGAAGATCAATGAGTAGTTGAATAATTATGTAGCTATATGAAGACTCTCTCTCATAAATAAAATTTCAGATCTTAAGTACTTTATTAAAACAGCAAGCAAAACAAAATAAAATGACATTCTAAAAATAGCACACATCATGTGAAGAAGCAAAAACTTGGGCTTAACCAAGGCTAACCGATGATTGTTGATGAAGAAAGGTGGGATGCCAACCGGGGCATCCCCAAGCTTAGATGCTTGAGACTTCTTGAAATATTAACTAGGGATGCCTTGGGCATCCCCAAGCTTGAGCTTTTGTGTCTCCTGAATTCCTTTTATATCACGGTTTCCCTAAATCTTAAAAACTTCATGCACACAAAACTCAACAAGAACTTGTGAGAAAAGTTAGTATAAATCAAATGCAAAACATTATCATTCTCTACTGTAGCAAATCACTAAAATTATTATTTGACATCTCATACTAAATGCCTCTGCATATTTAATACTCCTATCCTCAAATAGAATCATTAAACAGGCAAACATATGCAAACAATGCAAACATAACAGCAATCTGTCTAAACAGGACAGTCTGTAAAGAGTGCAATTGTACTCATACTTCCCTAACTCCAAAATTTCTAAAAAATTACCACACTATATAAATTTGTTTTTACTCATTGTGTAAAAATTTCAAGATTTTATCATGTCTCACTTTCTAGAAGAATTCAGACAACGATAGAAAACTTTCTGTTTTCAAAACAGCAACATATAGACTTGCAAAATAAGCATGGTAAAGGCTATACTTGACCTTTTATTGAAATAAAAGATGAAAAACATTACTCTAAATAACAGCAAGCAAATCTAAATAAAATAAAATGACGCTCCAAGCAAAACACATATCATGTGACGAATAAAAATATAGCCCCAAGTAAGGTTACTGATAATGTTGGAGACGAAAGAGGGGATGCCTTCCGGGGCATCCCCAAGCTTAGTTGCTCGGATCTTCCTTAAATATTACCTTGGGGTGCCTTGGGAATCCCCAAGTTTAGGGTCTTGTCACTCCTTATTCTCCTCATATCGATATCTCACCCAAAACATGAAAACATCAATCACACAAAACTTAACGGAACTTCGTGAGATGGGTTAGTATGATAAAACAAATCATTCACTTTGGTAATGTGAAGACAAGATTCAAAAATTTTATCACATGATACCTACTGTACCCTATGATTTATACAATTTATATTGAGCAATATAAGCCATAGAAACTACAAAACAAGCAAACTATGCATCGAAAACAGAATCTGTCAAAACCAGAACAGTCTGTAAAGATCTGAATTAATCTCATACTTCTGTTACTCCAAAAATTCTGAAAAATTAGGACAACGTAGAAAATTTGTATATTAATCCTCTGTAAAAAATTTAGAGTGTTTAAACGTTCCAGTAAAAGATAGAAATTTCTGTACTAGACACAAAAGTTTCCGTTTTTGCACAGAATCAAATCAACTTTCAACCACACTATCCCAAAGGCTTTACTTGGCACTTTATTGAAACAAAAGCTATAAAACATGATTACTACAGTAGCTTAATCATGTGAACACACAAAAACAGTAGGGGTAAATGTTGGGTTGTCTCCCAACAAGCGCTTTTTTTTAATGCCTTTTTAGTTAGGCATGATGATTTCAATGATGCTCACATAGAAGATAAGAATTGAAACATAACGGGAGCATCATGAAGCATATAAATAGCACATTTAAGTCTAAACTACTTCCTATGCATAGGTATTCTATGAGCAAACAATTTATGGGAACAAGAATCAACTAGCATAGGGAGGCAAAACAAGCATGACTTCAAGATTTTCAACACATAGAGAGTAAACTTGATATTATTGAGATATGTAAAAGCATATGTTCCTCTCTCATAATAATTTTCAGTAGCATCATGAAGCAATTCAAGAATATAACTATCACATAAAGCATTCTTTTCATGATCCACAAGCATAGAAATTTTATTACTCTCCACATAAGCAAATTTCTTCTCATTCGGAAAAGTGGGAGTATCATATGAAACTTGAATACTATAAATTGTTTCCACATTAAAAGAGTAATGTCCAGTAAAAGGATATTCAAAATTATGACAATAATTATCACTACTTTTTATAACATAAGTATCATCACAATAATCATCATAAGTAGCAACTTTGTTCTCATCGTAGTCAATTGAAACCTCTTCCGAAATAGTGGAATCATTACTAAATAAAGTCATGACCTCTCCAAATCCACTTTTATAATTATAATAAGATTCAACACCCTCCAAAATAGTGGGATAATTATCTAAAGTTGACACTCTTCCAAACTCACTTGCATAAATATTGCAATCATCATAAATAGGAGGCATGCAATCATCATAGCAAATTTGCTCATGCAAAGTAGAGGGACTAAAAAGATCATCTTTATCAAACGTAGCATCGCCAAGCTTATGGCTTTGCATATCATTAGCATCATGGATATTCAGAGAATTCATACTAACAACATTGCAATCATGCTCATCATTCAAAGATTTTATGCCAAACATTTTAATGCATTCTTCTTCTAACACTTTGGCACAATTTTCTGATCCATCATTTTCACGAAAGACATTATAAAGATGAAGCAAATGAGGCAACCTAAATTCCATTTTTTTTGTAGTTTTCTTTTATAGACTAAACTAGTGATAAAACAAGAAACTAAAAGATTCAATTGCAAGATCTAAAGATATACCTTCAAGCACTCACCTCCCCGGCAACGACGCCAGAAAAGTGCTTGATGTCTACTACGCAACCTTCTTCTTGTAGACTCGTGTTGGGCTTCCAAGCGCAGAGTTTTGTAGGACAATAGAAAATTTCACTCAAGTGGATGACCTAAGGTTTATCAATCCGTGGGAGGCATAGCATGTAGATGGTCTCTCTCAAACAACCCTGCAACCAAATAACAAAGAGTCTCTTGTGTCCCCAACACACCCAATACATTGGTAAATTGTATAGGTGCACTAGTTCGGCGAAGAGATGGTGATACAAGTGTAATATGGATTGTAGATATAGGTTTTTATAATCTGAAAATTATAAAAACAGCAAGGTAAGTAGTAACAAAAGTGAGCAAAAACGGTATTGCAATGCTTGAAAACAAGGCCTAGGGTTCCTACTTTCACTAGTGCAAGTTCTCTCAACAATGATAACATAATTAGATCATATGGCTATCCCTCAACGTGCGACAAAACTCACTCCAAAGTTCCTATCGCGGAGAACATAAGATGAAATTGCTTGTAGGGTATGAAACCACCTCAAAGTTATTCTTTCCGATCAATCCATTGAGCTATTCCTATAAGTGTCACAAACAGCCCTAGAGTTCGTAGTAAAATAACACCATATGACACACATCAATCAACCCTAATGTCAACTAGATACTCCAATGTCACCACAAGTATCCGTGGGTCAATTATACGATATGCATCAAACAACTTCAGATTCATAATATTCAATCCAACACAAAGAACCTCAAAGAGTGCCCCAAGATTCCTACCAGAGAAACAAGGACGAAAATGTGCATCAACCCCTATGCATAGATTACCCCAATGTCACCTCGGGAATCCGTGAGTTGAGTGCCAAAACATACATCAAGTGAATCAATAGAACACCCCATTGTCACCACGGGTATCCCACGCAAGACATACATCAAGTGTTCTCAAATCCATAATAGTATTCAATCCGATAATAGTGAAACCTCAAAGGTAAAACTCAATTGATCACAAGAAGGTAGAGGGGAAAGAAACACCATATGATCCAACTATAATAACAAAGCTCACGGTACATCAAGATCGTGCCAAATCAAGAACACGAGAGAGAGAGAGAGAGAGAGATCAAACACATAGCTACTGGTACATACCCTCAGCCCCGAGGGTGAACTATTCCCTTCTCGTCATGGAGACCGCCGAGATGATGAATATGGCCACTGGTGATGGTTTCCCCCTCCGGCAGGGTGCCGGAACGGGCTCCCGATTGGTTTTTCGTGGCTACAGAGGCTTGCGGCGGCGGAACTCCCGATCTAGGTTTATTTCTGGAGGTTTTGGTATTTATAGGAGGTGTTGGCGTAGGGGACAAGTCAAGGGGGCCCACGAGGCGACGACAAGGCAGGGGGCGTGCCCTCCACCCTTGTGGTTGCCTCGGGACTCCTCTCCGATATCTTTTCGGTCCAGTATTTTTTTTATTTTCCAAAAATAGTCTCCGTAAATTTTCAGCCCATTCCGAGAACTTTTATTTCTGCACAAAAAATGACACCACGGTAGTTCTGCTGAAAACAGCGTCAGTCCGGGTTAGTTCTAATCAAATCATACCAAAATCATATATAATTGTTGTAAACATGGGATGAATACTTCATAAATTGTAGATACGTTGGAGACGTATCAGGGGGTAGTGAACCCGGCGAAGACCAGATCGCCCCGCGTGTCCGCAACGTATTCCAGATTACCGAATCGAATTCGGTGTTCAAGAGCGAAGTTGTCAATCTGATCTAAATGGCCAGTCGGGTTGGCGTGCAGTACGATGCTGCCGAACGCGAAGAGTTGTCCGGGGACGAAGAAGTCCCCGGATCTGATGCCTTCTCCTATGATCAGGCGAGCCATCGATCCTTTTGGCGGCCCCATAGTGGAACTCTCAATGAAAGCACCAATGTTGGTGTCAAAACCAGCAGACCTCAGGGTAGGGGGTCCCGAGCTGTGGATCTAGGATCGATGGGGAACAAGGGACGATGAACACGATGTTTACCCAGGTTTGGGCCCTCTCGAAGAGGTAATACCCTACGTCCTGCTTGATTGTATTGGATGTATAGTATGGTTACAGAGTAGATCTACCTCGAGATCAGCATAAGCTAAACCCTAAAGTGATGAGGTGATGAATATAGCTCTAGCCCTAAAGACTACAACCCTCGGTTTATATATACACCGGTAGGGTTAGGGTTACCGGAGATAGATTACAATAAGGAGTAAAGAGATCCTGCCTATCCTTGACTTGGAGGGCACACCACGGCTTCATAGATCTCCTATCGCTATGCGGCTTCACCAGTCCGGCCCATATTCTATGGGCCGGCGCCCCAAGGACCCTTTAGTCCATAACTCCCTCAGCTACATTTTAGGTGGTGGGTAGCAAGGGCAAATCGGATCGAGGAAGCGTCGCATCGATTGGAGACAAGTTCGAAGGAGCTGCGCCTGACGAAGCACAAGGTAGAGGCACAAGTCGATCTCAGGGGAGAGATGGTGAGGGATGTCAGCATCTGGCATTGTCGCGTTGACTTCGAGCTGGGGCTAATGGCAGAGATCATATTCACGTAGTCGACTGCGGAGGAAAGAACACGCATGCCTGCGGGATGGGATGACCAGCCGGTGCAACTGTTCAAATGGGTGGTAGGAGAAGCCAAATCGCGGAGCCAGCTGCGGCGGCAGCGTTGGGGATGCATCGCAGGCGAGGTGAGTTGCCCTGCTTCCCCGCCAGCGATGGAGTGACCTACTCAGTTGCTGCTGGAGTGAACTTGCGGCGCCATGGCAGTTTGCAACCGTGACAATCACTCCATCTATATGTATTGTATTTCTGTGAAAATACTTGGTCATTCGAAAAAAGATGGTAATTGATTTATCATGAGTTTTTGAATGCTTGGTCATGACAATCACTCGAAACCACAACCACAACTCTCCATCATGTAATACTTGACGGTCAGTCGCACCAACAGACGGTCGATCGGACCCGCGTCTCACCGAAGGGACACATATCGGCTTGGTCTGACATCTACGACCAGTTACATCACTCACTTGTGCGACCGCATTTGAGCAGTAGTACTTGAGATTTGTGTTCCAGGAAACTCATCGGGAGCTGTTTCGGGCCTCGAAACCAAAATCATCAATTAATCTTTAGCTTGTTCCCGTCACGTTCCAAAGTGGTACTACCATGCTATAATTAAGTGCAAACCTGTTCACACCTACGTATCGAACCTGAACGTGTTCCCACTATGTAGGTTTTAGTACTAGTGCTAGTTGGTTATAAAAAGGGGAACTACCTAGCCGAAAATTACTCTACCTTCCTCCTCATAAGTCTTTATTGTTCGTCTATACTTGCCATGGCCGGTGTGCAGAGCTCTAGGTCGAGAACTACTAGTAACAAGGGAGCGGTGACCAAGGAAGTGGAAGAAAAGAGGGCTCGCCGCCTCGAAAGATCTCTCACGGGCAGGCGATGGCTCCCAGGAGCGCCCTAGCCGCGGAGGCGAACATGCGGAGCTGGTGGTGTTGGAGTCATTATCCCTCGACGACATGCCCGCTCAGCTCAATAAGCAAAAGGAGTTGACCGACAGCTTGGTGAAGCTGCTGAAGGAGAGCCTCGACGACATGCCCGCTGAGCTCAATAAGCAGGAGGAGTTGACCGCCAGCTTGGTGACGCTGCTGAAGGAGAGCATTGCCTCGGGTAAGAAGGCGACCGGTGAAATCCTGCAACTTCAGGAGGACAAGGCGTAGCTCCGCCATGAGCTCGACCTGCTGAAGGAGGAGAACACCGGCTGGAAGAAGCTGCATGAGAAGAGGAGTTCCTCGGTGAAGATGTTGAACGCCCTCGTCATGGAACAGAAGGAGGAGTTGGCGAAGCTCCGCATCGAGCACCCGGCTGCTGTCAAGCTACGTAATGTGGCTGTGGAAGAGATGATCAACACTCGCCTAGATAAATCCCGCGTCATGGAGAGAATGAAGAAGATGGCGGAGGAGATGCGCGAGGAGATGAAGGTCGTGGAGGCGATGAAGAAGCAGTTAGGACTCCGCGGCTAGCAACCCTTCATGAAGTAGAGAGCAGTGCCCTGAACTTGTGTCTACGTCTTCCTTCTTTTTTATCTTCCTTCTTCTTTTGCTCCTGTGTTTCTTCTTTTGCTTTGGGTGTTTCGACGCATGTGTCACATTCTTTGCGAGTCACGAATAGAACAATGCTAACAATGAGCGGCACCATGGGATCGATAACCAGCAAATTACTCCCTCCATTCCTAAATATTTGTCTTTTTAGAGATTTCAAATGGACTACCACATACGGATGTATATAGACATATTTTAGAGTGTAGATTCACTCATTTTGCTCCGTATGTAGTCACTTGTTGAAATCTCTAGAAAGACAAATATTTAGGAACGGAGGGAGTAGATCATTTTTTATCGCCATATCGCACTGGGATGCCGTGTTTCGCGCTCCTCCATCGTACTAGTACTCGAGTGGAAAACTAGAGTATACCGCACGGTTCTTTGCTCCTCCTCAGGTCGTCGACAACCATTATACGATTAGTCAAATCACAAGGCCCCACCTTCTAGCAGTAATGAGCCATCAAATCACAAAGGCCCTTGCCTCTCGTCAAACCGACCAGGCGAGACTGCCCCGCCCTCTAGCCTTTTAAATGTACTTTTGTACAGTAGTAGTATGGATTGCGCCATGGAGCAAAACTACAAGATGAAATTAAAGAAAAGGTCGTACATATACAGAGTGCTCGTCGCCAAATTATGCATATTACTATTTAAAAAGCTAGTACATGCTTACTAGATGGGGTGCTAAAGTCTATTAAAGAAATTAGCATACCTATTTAATTCTTTGACAACTAAACTCCTTCATGCTTTGGGTAAACTTCTCTCATTTAAGTTTTTTTAGAATTACTTATCTCATTTAAGTGTTTTGCGTATGTGGCATGCTTAGAGCGTGGTTAATAGTATAGCCAACTGCTGGCAATATGATGTTGGCCATATCAAATAGTACGTATATAATGTAAAGAAACGAGTGGTAGTACTACCAACTACAAGATGAACTGTAAGAAATACTAGTATGTATGTACTGAAGAGTTAATGTAACGAGAAAGAACATAACATAGTTTTGCTGGGGGCTCAGCACAACACACCCCTGAAATAAAACTAAGCACCCTGAAATTAAACTAAGAAACTAATCCGGTAGACACTGCATTACAATCACCATGAGCAACGACACTGCCACCTTACTCGGACTCCTCATCCACGTCCACGTCCTCGACTTCGTCCTTGTCCCTCTTCCTCTTGGCCGATACTTCTTTGCTTGAACGGCACACTAGGCATCCATTGCAGCATACTGGATGTGGTCTTTATCTATTTCATTCCACTCCCATGCAAGATGAAAATTGTGGTGAGGTTTCGTCAGTTTACTGTAAGAAGGATCAACCATGGCTCCTACCAGGGTCAGCATTGAAGGCTGACGGGAGGACACCAGCCTATTCTTATGGAGTTCGAAGGGCTGGCCTACAACGAGGCCTATCCGACCCAGGACTTTCTTGTCGTTATGAAAGTCTACAGTAATGAATTTGACTCTGTTATCCGCGAGGAAGTTCTTGAAATCCTCGCAATTAACGTCGGCATGGCATATGTGGTAGACCAAGCACAAGTTATGCATGCAAACCTGGATCACGGTGGGCTTCTTCTTCTCTTCCTCCTTTAGATTCTTCTCTTTTCCCAGGACTGTGGTGTACTCAACATCTAGCCCAGCGATCCACTCATCACCATCTGACTTTTTGAACATGCGTTTGAAGCGAGCAAGGCATCCTTTCACCGCGCGGAAGAACGGGTGTAGATGACGTCGAACTAATCACCAGTGATGGTTCTAACCTTGTACTCACCGCCGATCATGGAGATTTGGGACGCCATGGACTTTGGAGGAGGGTTAGGATTAGTGGAACTGCTGTAATGTGAAAGGACGGGATGACTAAGAGCAACTACCGTAATGTTAAAGGACGGCCCGGGACGAGTAGGAGCGAGCTGCTAGCGGTTTTCCGATTGTAAAAATGCTGAGTGGGGTGTGTGAATGGCAGGGTAGTGGCTTGCCCGGTGGATAAATGGCTTCATGCACAGTACTATGGGGGCCCAATTAGATGTCATGTCTACTAGACCCACTTCGTAGGCCTGAGAGTATAGCATATGCATGTTCGCACGTCAAGCATCGGGAAAATTACAGGTGATACGAAGCTTTCCATGCTCCCATGATACGGGCTTCCGAGAGCCCTTGGATCTGAGATTGAACAGTTACATGGCGTGATTCTAGACCTATGGGTGAATATCCTATCCTGGAGGGTTATTCTACAAATGTTCAGCAATTTAGCATGCGACCATTCAATCTTAGATCCAAGGGTTGTCAGCAGCCCGTATCATGGTCGCGCCTACCACGACCGTCGCCTCGCTCGCGCGGTCGCGCCCTTGGAGATTTCAGACGGCTATAAATGAGCACATTTTTGCCTACTTCGCATGCATGAAACTACTTCCTCCGTCCAGGTGCGTTAGGTGATAAGTCTCCAACGTATCTATAATTTTTATTATTCCATGCTGTTATATTATCATTCTTGGATGTTTTACAATCATTTTATAGTCATTTTATATCATTTTTTGGTACTAACCTATTGACATAGTGCCCAGTGCCAGTTGCTGTTTTCTACATGTTTTTACATCGCAGGAAATCAATACCAAACGGAGTCCAAATGGAGCGAAACTTTTTGTGGATTTTTTTTGGACCAGAAGACATCCAGTGGGCCGGAGAAGCACCTGGGGGTGCCCCGAGGGGGGCACAACCCACCAGGGCGCGCCTGGGCTCCAGGCGCACCCAGGTGGGTTGTGCCCACCTCGGTGGCCTCCCGTACCACCTCTTTGCTCTATAAATACCCCAATATTCCAGAAACCCTAGGGGAGTCGACGAAAATCAATTCCAGCCGCTGCAAGTTCCAGAAACACCAGATCCAATCTAGACACCATCTCGGAGGGGTTCATCATGTCCATTGGTGCCTCTCCAATGATGCGTGAGTAGTTCTTTGTAGACCTACGGGTCCGTAGTTAGTAGCTAGATGGCTTTCTCTCTCTTGTTTGATTCTCAATACAATGGTTTCTTGGAGATCCATATGATGTAACTCTTTTTTGCGGTGTGTTTGTTGGGATCCGATAAACTTTGAGTTTATGGTCAGATCTATGTTTTTATCCATGAAAGTTATTTGAGTCTTCTTTGATCTCTTATATGCATGATTGCTTATAGCCTCGTATTTCTTCTCTGATATTTGGGTTTTGTTTGGCCAACTTGATCTATTTATCTTGCAATGGGAAGAGGTGCTTTGTAATGGGTTCGATCTTACGGTGCTTGATCCCAGTGACAGAAAGGGAAACGACACGTATGTATCGTTGCTATTAAGGATAACAAGATGGGGTCTATTTCTACATAAATAGATCTTGTCTACATCATGTCATCATTCTTATTGCATTACTCCGTTTCTCCATGAACTTAATACACTAGATGCATGCTAGATAGCGGTCGATGTGTGGAGTAATAGTAGTAGATGCAAGCAGGAGTCGGTCTACTAATCTTGGACGTGATGCCTATATAATGATCATTGCCTGGATATCGTCATGAGTATTTGAAGTTCTATCAATTGCCCAACAGTAATTGTTTTCCCACCGTTTGCTATTTTTCTTGAGAGAAGCCACTAGTGAAACCTACGGCCCCTGGGTCTCTTCTTTAATATATTTGCCTTTGCGATCTATTTTTATTTGCTTTTGTTTTTATATCTATATTTCCAAAAACCCAAAAATACCTTGCTGCACTTTATTTTATTTTGCATTTATTCGAGATCTATTTATCCATTCTATTACAACTTTCTCCTGTCCACTAGCCATTTCTGGCACTGTTGCCCGAAAGGGATTGACAACCCCTTTAATACGTCGGGTTGCGAGTATTTGTTATTTGTGTGCAGGTGCCGTTCACGTAGTGTTGCGTGGTTCTCCTACTGGTTTGATAACCTTGGTCTCATCACTGAGAGAAATACCTACCGTCGTTGTGCTACATCATCCCTTCCTCTTTGGGGAAATACCGATGTAGTTCTAGCAGACATCATTAGGCTATCTGATGTTGGCATGTCATACATAGTCATCACTTATAGTCACTCATACAACAAGGTTAGATATATGGTTGGCTATAAGAGTATTTTTTTTACTTCTCTCTATCTCTTTCTTCGTAGTATTTATTGCATTTTCCAAGGAGTAAGTAGCTAGGGTCTTGCACAAGAGCCCACTCCCGCCATTTTTCCCATGTCTCTCTCCTCGACATATAAGCAAAAGTGCCATGTAAGTGGGCTATAAGCCCATTATTGTAGAGTACACTTGTTCTTAGCACCTGTTGTATACCATGGAGGGGGTCAGGGGAGACTCACCCCGGTTGTAGCGCCGCAGTAATAATGATAATGGCCAGTCAAATCACAGGGCCACACCTATCCAGCAGTAACGAGCCGTCAAATCACACAGCCCTACGTTTGTAGCAGTAAGTTCAATCTGCTACCCCCTCATCTTCTCGCCTCTCTATCGAACCGACTAGGCGGAACTGCCCCGCCTACCGCACGGGAAAAGCCCCGCTCTCGACTTTTAAATATAATTTTGTATCCATGGATTGCGCCATGGAGCAAAGCCAGAAGAAAATGGCGGTACACATGTATACAACACGCCCGTCGCGTGCGCGTCGCACCCCAGACGGTCGGTCGGTCTGGCACGCCGCTCACCGAATGGAACCTGCGTCATATTGCGTTTGCACACACATGTGGGACCGCAATTGAGAACTGACCATAAGCACACTCCCCCGTCCCCTCAAGTCGGCTGAGTTAATAGAAGAGAGAGATGAGCGATAGTACTAGAGCAGTGTTGTACACACGTTGGTGCCTGGACGATCCCTGCACGACACGGGAGATCAGCTCGTCCATTTATGTGACCAGACTCCAGCAGACGGCTGAATTAGCTATTGTCTACATATCATGCAGGCTATGTTGTACAGGGCTTTAGTTCTGATGAGAAATCTAAAAAAAGGTTTCTTGTCATCTCGCAATATTAGGTGTCATGTGCTTCGGATCACTGCGAGGATTAAACAGCAACAACAGAGTTCCTCCAAGGCGCTGGTCATTTGGGGCACATGCACGAAGACTACTAGGCTACCATCTAGGTTAAGCCGGCTATGTTAATTAGGACATCTATCGATTGACCCCTTTTCTACGAGTTTTTCTTTAATTTTAGCTTTGATCCTCGTCTAGCTTGTTCGTCGGGATTCATGTTGTCCCCTTGGGGCAGTGAGGTTACAGTTTCTTGTCATGTGGCATTTTTTCATGTTATATGTTAATCCGGTGCTTCAGATCAAAATGACAACAACTGCTCCTCCAGGGCACATGCATGAAGACTTCTCGACAGTCATTGACGAGGTCAAGCCAGCTCCGGTAGAAAAAAGAAAACTACTCCACTATATAGGCAGGAGCCTCCGCGCTTGCTTGTTAGTGTTGGTCTCTTCACACTCTCTCGTCCTCTCCAGATCTAAACATGACAGAGGTGGCCACACTCTCTCTTTGCTCACTGTTGGTCACAGATTCGACCAGATCCCCTCTGCCGGGGAAGGTGAGAAGGTGCAACATTCACACGGTTGTCCTCGGCGACGGCTCTGACCCACTGCCGATGCGTCCCGATCAGCGTGCCTTGCCGTTCTCTCCCACGCAGCGCCGGCTAGGGAGGGCCTCCGACCCCTTCTTCCTCGCTGCCATAGTGTGGGCAGATCTGGCCTCCCGCCGCCCACCTAGCGACATCCCGGCAACCCTCAGGTATAACTTCCTTCGAAACCGACCTTGCTCTACTGCCCCAGCTCCTCACTTCACTGCATTTGTATCTTTTACTACTTCTCAGGCCCCCTCGTAGAATGGATCGATCGGCTGTTCGAAAGCCACCTAAATTTTTACCGTTAAGAGGTAAAACTACTTCATGCAGTCGAATCTAGTAGTACTACTTCATGCAGTCGAATCTAGTACTACTTGGTTCAAACATGGGAGAAAGGGGGTGGGGGTGGGGGAGATTTGTTACCTGAATCTAGGACTTGGTCGAAAGAGGAAATAATGGGGGCGAAAAGTAGCAGAGACTGGCTATCCAACTGGTCTCTTGGTCTAATAGGGAAATAAAGGGAAACACAGTACAAACTCGATATAAACTGATCTATTGGTTGAAAAAGGAAAGAAAGTGGGGACTAGGGGACAAGTCAACATAGTATGACCAACACTAGATTTGCTGGCCTCACACAGTAAATGGTGGCTATACCGAACAAAAATGGGACCAACCCAGGTATCCTGTTTGGATGTTTGTTGCCCCGAGCCCCTCTTATGTAATGCCACTGGTAAAATGTACTAGCAGTACCACTGTTAAAGTAAGGACACGTTAAACCAATGTTGTTTTTAATGTAATGCCTCCAGTAATATGAATCAGGCACTATTTTGCATGTCCTGCTAAATTTCCCATTAAGATAAGTTGCTTCTTTGTGTTAGAAATGCAACTGTCCTAGTCCGCCTACTCTCCCGTGCCCAAATACCAACTCTTTAGCAGCTGTTAATGTAATGTTGCTGGTAAAATGAAGCAATGGCACCATTAAAATAATGTCGTATTTAATGGTTGTCATAGTTAATCCTAATGCCCACACTAATATCTAGCAAATGTTGCTGCTTTAGAAATTACTACTGTCCTTGTAGGATCGCCATTCAGATAAGGAACATGCTTCTTTTAATTTGATGTATGTTTCATCACTCGTTAGTCACCCTCCTTTCCACCTTTTTGTGCAAACAGAGATATACATTTCACACTTGATCTTAGTTGAACTGCACAAAATGATATCCAAATTATAGTTGAACATTCCAAGAGCTTCACGACCAACCTTTATGTTGCTCAATTTTATTGCAACTAATGAAGAAGAAGCCGCTAGCTCATGGGAGCAAGTACTTGCTAACTGCATGATGCAAACATTGCTTCATTTTAGGTGAACTACACAAAAAGGTCCCATGAATTGAATCATCCATGTTGGTGCCTGGTGTCATCCCTTCTACGATGGCATTGACTACAGATATGGTTCCCATCACGAGCTATGTTCCTTTTTTGTCTGACCGTTTGCCAAAGATCCTACATGTTGACTCTGCTCTTGTGCTACTGTTTTGGCACTGCCATGATAAAGCAGTAATGTTATTATTTTGCACCTTAATCTAGTGGCACTATTAATTTGAGGCAATGTTTTGGCACCACTAGTGCCACTGATTTTTTATTTTTTTTTATCAAAAGAGGGAGTTTCCTCCGATTTCATTAAAGAAACCCAACCATAGAGAACAATATCCGACAACATCTTAGTGTAAACGAGCAGTTATGCAACTACTACTAGAACGGAATGATTACTAGCAGGAGACAAGTTCGCCACATAAGCTAGGCAGGTAGGGGGACGCAGCCCCAGCTCGACCAAGTTTGGATTACAACCCAAAAGCTACCATAGAAACATCAGGGGGGAACATAGGGACTAAAAGAGCCAGCTTCAGCATCCTAGTCTAAGCACCCCTGGCCTCCATCCTTGCGACACACGGTACACCTCGCTTGCCACCTGCTCCACCCTAGTGCCACTGATAAAATGAAGTAATAATACAGTTAAAATAGATCTACTGTCCTCTCTATCATTTCATTTCCAATGTAGATAAATAAAGTACTTCTCTTTGTTAGTATATGTTTCATCAACTAGTCGCATTGTTAATGTTTAAGTGTTTCTGCAAACTAGGGTGTGACGACCCACAAGTATAGGGGATCAATCGTAGTCCTTTCGATAAGTAAGAGTGTCGAACCCAACGAGGAACAGAAGGAAATGACAAGTGGTTTTCAGCAAGGTATTTTCTGCAAGCACTGAAATAGTCGGTAACAAGTTATTTGATAGCAAGATAATTTGTAACGAGCAAGTAATGGTAACGGTAAATAAAGTGCAGTAAGGTAGCCAATCCTTTTGTGGCAAAGGACGGGCCAAAACGGAGCCCTAAACTAGGGTTTAAACTTCTGTCACTCTAGCAACCCATCATCTAATAACTACTCCACAATGCATTCCCTTAGGCCCAAATATGGTGAAGTGCCATGTAGTCAATGTTCAGATGACACCACTAAGGGAATCACAACATACATATCATCAAAATATCGAACACATATCAAGTTCACATGATTACTTGCAACATGACTTCTCCCGTGACCTCAAGAAATAATTACTCACAAATGATAATCATGCTCAAGATCAGAGGGGTATTAAATAGCATAATGGATCTGAACATATAATCTTCCACCAAATGAACCATATAGTAATCAACTACAAGATGTAATCAACACTACTAGTCACCCACAGGTACCAATCAGAGGTTCTAGTACAAAGATTAAACACAAGAGATGAACTAGGGTTTGAGAGGAGATGGTGTTATTGAAGATGTTGATGGAGATTGCCCTCCCAAATATGGGAGAGTTGTTGGTGATGATGATGGCGATGATTTCCTCCTCCGGGAGGGAAGTTCCCCCGGCGGAATCGCTCCACCGGAGGGCAAAAGTGCTCCTGCCCAAGTTCCGCCTCGAGACAGCAGCGCTTCATCCCGAAAGCCCCCCTCTGATTTTTTCTATGTCAAAATGACCTATATACTAGAAGATGGGCACCGGAGGTGAGCCGAGGAGGGCACAACCCACCCTGGGCGGGCCCAGGCGTGCCCTGGTGTCTTGTGCTCACCAGGGTGGCCCCCTCCGGTAGTTATTTGCTCCAGTATTTTTTATATATTCCAAAACAATTCTCCGTAAATTTTTAGCTCATTTTGAGATGTGCAGAATAGGTAACTCTGACGTAGCTTTTTCAGGTCCAGAATTCCAGCTACCGGTATTCTCCCTATTTGTGTAAACCTTGGCTATTATGAGAGAAAAGGCATTAGAATTACTCCAAAAAGCATTATTATGCATAAAAATATTATAAATAACAGTAGGAAAACATGATGCAAAATGGATGTATCAACTCCCCAAGCTTAGACCTCACTTGTCCTCAAGCGAAAAACCGAAATCGAAAAACATGTCCACATGCCTTGGGAGAGAGAGAGAGGTGTCTATAAAAACAAAATACGGACATAGAAGCATCACGCTTATTATTATAATATCAAAGAACTTTAACATAAAACTTTATCACACAACTTTTATCATATAACTCCTCATGAACAAGTAACAATTCATCACAATATCGAAGTATAAAGCATGAACCTTATTGAAAATCAACTAAACTATGTTCTCGGTCAACTTTGCAACTACAATTCATCATATTTTCAGGAAGGGTCATGTATCGGAGCCTTTAGGCAAGTCCACATACTCAAGCATCATTCAACCTTCTATGATTGCTAACACTCACAGCATACACATGAAGAAAAAGTTTTAACCGGAAACATAGAAAGATAGGGGCTTATAGTTTCGCCTCCCAATGTATTCACCTCAAGGGCGATGTCAACAATAATAACTCATGCCCACTCATATCCAACTGGATATATGTGCGTAGATCTTTCCTCACCACATGATGCTTGCAAAAGGAGAAAATAAAAATGAATCGGGAAGAATACTTTGACTCTTACATAAAAGTAAATGCATAAAAGTAAAATATAGGCCCTTCGCAGAGGGAAGCAGTGGTTGCCATGCACTTTTTGTTTGTATGCCAAATCCCTTAATGCAAAAGAACATCACATTATATTGCCCCTTATGATAGCAACCTTTATTATGCAGTCCGTCACTTTTATTACTTTGCCATCATAAGTTCATACAACGCTCAATTTTATCTTACAATAAATGATCCAACACATTTAGAAGCAATTTTTATTGCCTTATTGCACCGATGACAACTTACTTGAAGGATCTTACTCAATCCATAGGTAGGTATGGTGGACTCTCAAAATAGGATTTTGGGTTTAAGGGTTTTTGGATGCACAAGTAGTATCTCTACTTAGTGCGGAGTTTTTGGCTAGCAAAGATATTGAGCAAGCACCACATGTTGAAGGATCTATGACAATATAACTTCTATGTGGATAAGAACAAACATAAATCATTACGTTGTCTTTCTTTTCCAACGTCAACAATTTTGACACATAATATTTAATGGGGGCTCACAATCATAAAAGACGTCCAAGATAGTGTATTTGCATGTGAATCTTCTCTTCCCTTATTAATTATTTCATGAATTGCATCATTAACAATTGCTATGTTTGTCAATCTCCAATAAATTTTACCACTTATACTTTTCCTTATGTGATGTCATTACTTACCATAAGATTAGCATATGATCTTTTTCATTTATTTTCCTTTCTTTTTATTGAAACAAAAGAGTAAAGAAACAAAACTCAAACTACTCTTTATTATATATCTCGCACACGATTACATAGATAGATAGATCACTAAGCAAGCACTCGAAAAAGAAAGGTTCAAACTAAACTTTTATTCAACTAAATCAAAGGATAACTAAAGATCAAACTAAAATAGATAAAGGGAAAGATAGTGGTGGCGATACGATACCGGGGCACCTCCCCCAAGCTTGGCACAAGCCAAGGGGAGTGCCCATACCATGAACTCAAGTCTCCATTGGTGGGGAAGATGATGATGGATGAGGGAGTTATGGACTAAAGGGTCCTTGGGGCGCCGGCCCATTGAATATGGGCCAGACTGGCGAAGCCGCATAACGATACGAGATCTATGAAGCCGTGGTGTGCCCTCCAAGTCAAGGATAGGCAGGATCTCTTTACTCCTTATTGTAATCTATCTCCGGTAACCCTAACCCTACCGGTGTCTATATAAACCGAGGGTTGTAGTCTTTAGGGCTAGAGCTATATTCATCACCTTAGGGTTTAGCTCATGCTGATCTTGAGGTAGATTTACTCTGAAAATCATACTATATATCCAATACAATCAAGCAGGACGTAGGGTATTACCTCTTCGAGAGGGCCCGAACCTAGGTAAACACCGTGTTCATCATCCCTTGTTCCCCATCGATCCTAGATCCACAGCTCAGGACCCCTACCCCGAGGTCTGCCGGTTTTGACACCGACATTGTTGCTTTCATTGAGAGTTCCGCTGTGGGGTCGCCCAAAGGATTGATGGCTCACCTGATCATAGGAGCAGGCATCGAATCTGGGGACTTATTTGTCCCCGGTCAACTCTTTGCGTTCGGCAGCATCGTGCTGCACGCCGACCCAACTGGCCGTTTGGGTCAGATTGACAACTTTGCTCCTGAACACCGGATTCGATTCGGTAATCTGGAATACGTTGCGGACACGCAGGGCGATTTGGTCTTCGCCGGATTCGCCGCCCCCTTCCCACCCTCATCGGCCTCGCCATGCCCGCTCTGAAGTCTCCCTCCGATCCGATCTATAGATCGTCCCCCGCCCTTCGAACAGCTTCAAGCCAGGAGGGCTCCGCTTCAGGCGAGGGCCAGACTCCACCTTCGGTCGGGTCCGTCATGTTGGCGGAGGACCTATCCTCGGCCTTCGAGGAAGAATCAGGAGGCGGAAGCCAAGAGTCAATCTCGGCCGAACCTTTCCTTCACAACTCTCCTCTGGCCTTGAGCCCTTACGACAAAGTGGTAGCCAATGGCCAGGGGTCACCCCCGGCCCGAAGTAGCTCGATCTCGAACCCCGGCGTGGAAACCACACACAAAAACCAAGGCCCATCCTTGATCTCCAGTGACGATCCGGACCCCCTCAAGGATTCGGTACCGCACCCCGAGCTTAGCTCGGCCTGTGGAAACCAAGGACCGGCCAGGGCACTAACTGCGCCCACCCCGTTACAATGGAATTTGGCCTAGAGCCCTCGAATTTGGCAACCCTCGCTATCTTAAACGAGGCTCTAGACCAAATCCAGAAAATGACCATCCAGGAGGACCTGCCCTTCGCCCACAATCATCAACCCTTCGAGGCGTACCACATGGAATTTTATGTCCCACCCACCACCCACTTGGTAGCCAATGTCGATGATTTAACCGATATGCTAGATTATAATTCGAAAAACGCCGAATACATGGATGAGGACGGCGGAGCCACGGCTAACACCGATGTCGCCCCCCCCCCTCGGTCACCGGCCGCTGGTCGGCCACATCCACCTACGATATTTACATGGTGGACACCCCCAAGGACGGCGATGGCACTCCCAATCAGGACCGAGACAAGCCCGGAGATGAGCCGCCCAAACGCCGAAGACAGCGTCGTCGATCAAAGCCACATCGAAGCCATGCGAGCAACATGGACTCTGCGGAGAACGACACCGTGAATAATACGGATGACCTCATCGGAGCCGCAGCCAACGAACATCATCAGGATGACCCAGCGGGGCAGGAGGACCCGCTCAAACAAGAAAACCTGGATGACTCCGAAGACATCAACTACCTCCCACTCTCTGAAGAAGAGGCCAGTCTCGGGGATGACGATTTCATCATCCCCGAAGATCCGCTGGAGCAGGAACGGTTCAAACGGAGGCTTCTAGCCACCGCCTGCAACCTGAAGAAACAAAAGCGCAGAATCAAGGCTGAACAGGACACCCTCAATGATCGATGGACCAAAGTCCTAGCCGCCGAAGAAGGGTACGGCCATGAACAACCAATCAAAAGTTATCTCAAGCGAAGGTTGCTACCGCAATTCGATGACGAGGCCGTAGAGCCAACACGTCCAACATATACACGTGCCGAACAGCCGGACCATCCCCCTAGAGGGCGGGACAGAGAAGCTGACGAGGCCGAGCACCCAGCCGCCCCACCTCACCATTACGGCAAGGATCAAGTGCAGCCCACCTACGAGTACGACCTCCGCCATGACCTAGACGCTTGAGGAGGCCGTACCAGGTCCATCTACGGACATAGAGAAGACCCGCCCGCTTACCAGGAAGGATACTATGATCGGCTAAACCGAAACGATAGAATCCGGGAGCAGCAGCGGACTCGGATGGCCGAAGACCTCCGACGCGATGTAGCCCGAGTTCGGGGCGCCGCACACCCCCTGTGCTTCACAGAGAGGGTAATACAACACCAATTCCCAGAAGGCTTTAAGCATGTGAACATTGAACCATACGACGGAACCACAGACCCTACCGTATGGATAGAGGATTTCCTCCTCCACATTCACATGGCGCGAGGAGATGATCTCCACGCCATCAAATATCTGCCACTAAAGCTTAAAGGTCCGGCTCGACACTGGTTGAATAGCCTTCCCGAAGACTCTATAGGCTGTTGGGTAGAGCTTGAGGACGCTTTTCGAGCGAACTTTTAGGGCACCTATGTCCGGCCTCCGGACGCTGATGACCTAAATCGCATCACACAACAGCCCGAAGAATCTGCCCAACAATTTTGGAACCGATTCCTTACAAAGAAAAACTAGATTGTCGACTGTCCAGATGTCGAAGCCTTGGCCGCTTTGAAGCGTAGTGTCAAGGACGAATGGCTCGTAAGGCAGCTCGGCCAGGACAATCCAAGAACTATGGCAGCCCTTACTTCTCTCAGGACCCGCTTTTGCGCAGGCGAAGACAGTTGGCTCGCTCAAAAAAACGCCAACCCCGACACGCCCGGTACCTTCGAGGTTCGGGACAGAAATGGAAAGCCCCGACGCAGCAAGAATAAACGTCGCCATAATGACAGCGAGGGCGAGGATACGACAGTAAATGCCAGATTCCGAAATCAGAAGTCCCGTCCCAGAAAGAAAGCCCCTAAAGGCAACGGCAACGGCCCATCCAGACTAGACGCAATCCTGGACAGGACTTGCCAGATGCATGAAACTCTAGAGAAGCCCGCCAACCACTCCAACCATAACTGTTGGGTGATCAACCAGGCCGACAACTTATAGCCGAAGAATCGGGCTAAAGCCCATGAAGCAAGGACGATGACGAGCCCTGCAGGCCGAATAGTGGAGGCAAGAAACCCTTCCCTTCCGAGGTAAAGACGGTGAACATGATCTACGTAACCCACATACCAAAGAGGAGAGGAGGCGAGTGTTGCGAGACTTATATTCCGTCGAGCCTGTAGCATCGAAGTTCAATCCATGGTCAGCCTGCCCGATCACTTTTGATCGTAGGGATCACCCGACCAGTATACGCCACAGAGGGTCTGCAGCCTTAGTGCTCCACCCCATCATCGATGGATTCCACCTCACGAGAATCCTAATGGACGGAGGTAGCAGCCTCAATCTGATATACGAAGACACAGCGAGGAAGATGGGGATCGATCCGTCAAGGATCAAACCCAGTAACACCACCTTCAAGGGGGTCATTCCGGGAGTGGAGGCCCACTGCACAGGCACTGTGACGCTTGAAGTAGTGTTCGGCTCTCGGTACAACTTCCGAAGCGAGGACTTGATGTTCGACATTGCACATTTTTGCAGCGGCTATCACGCCCTCCTCGGTCGAATGGCGTTCGCTAAATTCAATGCCGTCCCGCATTACGCGTACCTCAAATTGAAGATGCCCAGTCCTTCGGGCATCATAACTATCAACGACAATACAGAACGCTCACTCCGGATCGAAGAGCACACTGCGGCCCTAGCGGCCGAAGACCAAACCGGCCCATACAGGTCCCGATGCCGGCCCGCCGTAAAGGCCGGTGACAACAGTAAATGGGTTCGAACCCGTTCCCCGTCATGGGAACCCGCATGCGTTCATCGCAAATAGGGGTGTGCGCCCCACAGCACACCCAAAATCTTTGCGCTCCACATGCCTCGTCAGCACAATTTCGCACTCAAAATACCATGGGCAGCCGTGAGGCCTCTATCAATAGATCCAAAGCACATGTTCGGCTAACCCAAACTTCAGAATTACCTTGTCTTCGGACGATCCGGTGGACAATTCCGGATACCCTCCCCAGCGTAAAGCTTCATTGGCAGGACCCAACCTCAAGGTTTCATCGAAGGTCCCAACCTCCACCTCTCAGAAGCAAAGGCGCAGACATGCAGCAGGGCACAGTCGAGGCTTCCACTCACACATCAAGGCCCTGCGTAAACCTTTACTCTGTAAAACTTTATCCTTTTTACAAATAATGCCTTGGCCTTTCGAATTGTACGGTTAAATGTCTTGAGCCTATGAGAAATAATAAAAACGCCCTTTATGGTGTTCGGATATCCACATTTTGCGATTTGTTTATTTTCCTTTTGATTCTTCCCTCGCTCTTCGAACCGCCCGACATGAAAATATGATCGGTTAACTAACCTAGAGCTCGATTTCCCCATCATCTCGGCACCCCAAGTCCGATACTGCTTCTTGCAGAGTGTTCGGCGTCTCGGATATTGCACTATATGCATCAAGTACCGAACTATGTCTTGGGTCAATAGTTGGGTTGCCCGGCTCCTGTGTTTGCCCCTTATGTTCCGCACGTTCGGCTAAGAGGGCAAAGGGAGAACCCCTGCGATTGTACTTCTGGCTTGCCCGGTCAAGTACCTCAGGAGGAGAAAGCCGAAAATTGACCATCATAGTAAGCGTGAATTGATCAGCGATCCGATGACGAGGTTTGACTCTAAAAATCGTTGGTGATTTTGCCATGTCACATCAAGGGTTCGTCTTAACACAAACCATGTGATCGGAAAGGGTAGGCATTGGCCCCCAAGTACATCACAACACATGGGGGGCTAGTCCTTAGCCCCCACCATCAAGCTCCTAAGGCTAAGTGAAAGCAATAAAACCGAATAGTCCGGTTGCCTAGTTTCCGTCACGCACTATCGCCTCCGGGTACCAAGACGTTGGCTAAGGGTAATAGTGCGGAGACAAAACACCCCTCGTGATATTCACCTGGGGGTTGAAGCCGACGACTGGTAGCTTTCAGAATAAACATACGGCCGCATAGGAGTCAAAATTAAAATCATGACAATATAAAATAAGTCAGGTGGACACATCATAAAGCACAAGGTCCAATTGGTAAAAACTTAATACAGTCATTCAAGCATTACATCTTTTGAACACTGGCCCTCTATCGCCCGCGCGCCATTCATCACCTATGCAAAGTATTGCTCAGGGCGGCAATGCTCTTTTCCCTTGGGCGGAGGACTAGTGGCCATGTCCATTGGATTAATCTTCGGCCAATGCACCATGGTCTTCGCAAACGCAAGCCTCTCCCCCTCAAGGCACGCTGAGCACTTCATGGCATCAATTCGGAGTGGCGCCTCCCACAACTTCTGCACAAGACCGAAGTAGGTATCCGGAATGGGCTCGGCGGGCCACAGATTGACACAGAGGTCCTTCACGACCAGCTCGGACATCCGATGCATTTCCATCAGCTGCTTCATTTGGTTTCTCTGGAGGGGAGGACGCTTGGAATCCAGAAACTGTGACCAGAAGAGCCGCTGTGTGGAGTCCTCCTCGTGAGTAGCATAGTACTTTGTTGCGGCCGCCGCATTCTTTGGAAGCTCGGCGAAGACACCTGCGGAGCGCTGATAACCCACAAGTATAGGGGATCAGTTGTAGCCTTTCTCGATAAATAAGAGTGTCGAACCCAACGAGGAGCTAAAGGTAGGGTTTGTATTCCCTTCAAGTTCTATCGACCACCGATACAACTCTACGCGCACTTAACGTTCGCTTTACCTAGAACAAGTATGAAACTAGAAGTACTTTGTAGGTGTGATAGGATAGGTTTGCAAGATAATAAAGAGCACGTAAATAAAATCTAGGGGCTGTTTAGATAAATAAATAACTAAGTTAGTTTTAGTAGAGAGCTTTTTGTCACAAGAAAGTTATTTGTCCCTAGGCAATCGATAACTAGACCGGTAACCATTATTGCAATTTTATATGAGGGAGAGGCATAAGCTAACATACTTTCTCTTCTTGGATCATATGCACTTATGATTGGAACTCTAGCAAGCATCCGCAACTACTAAAGATCATTAAGGTAAAACCCAACCATAGCATTAAAGTATCAAGTCCTCTTTATTCCCATACGCCATAACCCACTTATCCGTGTTTGTGTTTCTATCACTCATGCAACACAGACAATAAGCAAACCATGAACATATTGCAAACCCTACAGCGGGGATCCATCACGCTTGCGCGACACGGAGAGCACCATAGAACAGCACCAATAATAAAACATGCAACTCAAACCAATCATGATAATCAATTAACCCATAGGACAAAACAGATCTACTCAAACATCATAGGATAGCCATACATCATTGGGAAATAATATATAGCGTTGAGCACCATGTTTAAGTAGAGATTAAAGCGGGGAGAAGAGGTGTTACACCGCTGCATAGAGGGGGAGAGAGTTGGTGATGACAGCGGCGAAGTTGTTGGTGTAGATCGCCATCACGATGATGACCCCGGCGGCGTTCCGGTGCCACCGGGAGAGAGGGGGAGAGAGCCCCCCTCCTTCTTCTTTCTTGGCCTCCCCCCTAGATGGGAGGAGGGTTTCCCCTCTGGTCCTTGGCCTCCATGGCGGCGGAGGGGCTCCCGCCCCTCCGAGATTGGATCTCTATCTCTGTTTCCTTCTGTTTCTGCGTTCCCAGATTCTGGCCTTTCACCGTTTCTTAAATTCCCGGAGATCCGTAACTCCGATTGGGCTGAAATTTTAACACAATTTTTATCCGGATATTAACTTTCTTGCGGCCGAAGAAGGGCACCAGCCGCCTTACGGAGTGGCCAAAAGGGCCCAGGGCGCGCCCCCCTGCCTTGTCGACTCCTCGGGCATCGTCTCGCGTTGATTCTTTTTCCCAAAAATCACATATATTCCAAAAAAAATCTCCGTAAGTTTTTATCGCGTTTGAACTCCGTTTGATATGGATTTTCTGCGAAACAAAAAACATGCAACAAACATGAACTGGCACTGGGCACTGGATCAATATGTTAGTCCCAAAAATAGTATAAAAAGTTGCCAAAAGTATATGAAATTTGTAGAATATTGGCATGAAATAATCAAAAATTATAGATACGATGGAGACGTATCAGCATCCCCAAGCTTAATTCCTGCTCGTCCTCGAGTAGGTAATTGATAAAAAAGATAATTTTTGTTGTGGAATGCTACCTAGCATAATCTTGATCATATAATCTAATCATGGCATGAATATTAAGACACGAGTGATTCAAAGCAATAGTCTATCATTTGACATTAAGACAATAATACTTCAAGCATACTAATAAAGCAATCATGTCTTCTCAAAATAACATGGCCAAAGAAAGTTATCCCTACAAAATCATATAGTCTGGCTATGCTCCATCTTCATCACATAAAGTATTTCATCATGCACAACCCCGATGACAAACCAAGCAATTGTTACATACTTTTAATGTTCTCAAGCCTTTTCAACTTTCACGCAATACATGAGCGTGAGCCATGGATATAGCACTATAGGTGGAATAGAACGTGGGTTTGAGGAGAAGACAAAAAAGGGAGAAAGTCTCACATCAACTAGGCAAATTAATGGGCTATGGAGATGCCCATCAATCGATATCGATGCAAGTGAGTAGGGATTGCCATGCAACGGATGCACTAGAGCTATAAGTGTATGAAAGGTCAAACTGAAAACAAAGTGGGTGTGTATCCAACTTGCTTGCTCATGAAGACCTCGGGCATTTGAGGAAGCCCATCATCGGAATATACAAGCCAAGTTCTATAATGAAAAATTCCCACTTGTATATGAAAGTGACAACATAGGAGACTCTCTCTATGAAGAACATGGTGCTACTTTGAAGCACAAGTGTGGTAAAAAGGATAGTAGCATTGCTCCTTCTCTCTTTTTCTCTCATTTTTTCTGTTTTTTTGTGTGTTTTTTGGGCCCTCTTTTTTTTGGCCACTTTTTTTCGTCCGGAGTCTCATCCCGACTTGTGGGAGAATCACAGTCTCCATAATCCTTTCCTCACTGGGGCAATGCCCTAATAATGATGATCATCACACTTTTATTTACTTACAAGTCAATATTACAACTCGTGTAACACCCTGGATTTTGCCCAATTTTTTTTCCTTTTGATTTTGGTCTGGATTTGCCTTTCTGTGGCTTAGTGGTCTTGCAACCTGGAGGGATCATCCTTGATTCCTCTTCCCTAGTGGCTTGCCAACTTCAAAATCATTCCAAGACCTTGTCATTTCCATCTTGGACCAACCCCAATATTCTTTTTCTTGGGAAAATTCCTTTTTCTATTAAAGGAATAACCCTGTTGTCCTAGGTTGTGAAGCAACCCACATCTCCATCATTCCAAAGATTCCCAAATAATTCTCATAAATACTTTGGGACATATCTTCCTTAGATATGTCAAAACCCTTCCTTGCCATGTTGAAAAATCTTTTACAAATATTCCTTTTCTGATTTTGCCCTAGCTGCCAAGTTGAGAAGCAAGTACCCTTTATATTTGCTTGCTTGGTCTCAAACTTTTTGGCCATTCTTTCCTATCCATATCATTTCCACATGCCATAATTCAACTTCATTTGGATATTAAAACACCCTTGGCTAATTTGCAAAGTTTCTGGTCAACTGGGAGCTTTGTGAAGCAAGTGCTAGCTAGGAGCATCCAAATGAGTTGAAATTTTGCAAGCATCTTCATATGCTCAAATCATGACTCTACACCAAGTTTGAACCCTATCCAATCATCTGTGTGAGCACAGCCTCAAATCTTGTCTTCTGCTCAGATTTTCACATTGTGAAGCAACTATATTTTATATTGCTCCATAATTTCTGAAAATTTACCAGAGTGTTCTACTACCCATATAACCTATCTCCGCAAATTTTGGGATCATAATATTACCAATAATTCCCTAGAATTTTTCTAAGATTCTGGGCAGAGAGGTTCATTGTAAAGGAAGTACCATTTTGGCTTGTCCAAATGGCATGAAATTTTTATTAAACTCTCATATGACCAAATCATCATGATATACTAAATTTCAGCTCAAGTGGCTACTCCATGTGAGTGCCCCATCCAAATCAAGCTTCTGGACCAGATTGGTCAGTTGCAAAGCAACTATATTACATCTTGGTCCATTTCTATCCAAACTTCACAGGATTGTAGTTCTTCCTAACCTAAACCTCCCAGACATCTTAATTGCCCCTTATCTCTTCTCTGTTCATCACAGTGGTGTGGTCAAGTTTGCTACAGCAAACTTCAGGTGACCACTCTCATCTAACCACAGTTCCCCTCATCGAGCCATCACCCCCTTCAGACTGCTACTTGGAGGGACTACTCATTGGACATGATTTGGTCGGTCAGGGTGCACTGCATGTGCCAGTACACGCGGTGACCATGCGGATGGCATGCCAGCCAGCGCGCTCTAGCGATGGAACCTCTCGGTCTCATCCGTTTCCTCACGCCCTCGCCACCTAGCCATGTCCAAGGGCTTAGCCTCGCCGTCGCCCTCGCTCTAGACCAATCTCCCCCTCCAGATTCTTCCCCGGCGAGCCATCCCCATCGAGGAATAGTGAGCGCACGTGACACCATCGTCATTTTCCTCTGCCCCCTCCTCCTCGAGCCCTTCCGAAGCTCCCACGAGCCTCTCCACTTCTCTGCGAAGCTCCCCGACCCCGCTAACGTCCAGCCACGTCCTCCTGCGAGCTCCAGTGCGTGGCTAAGCTCGCCACGGTGGCTGAGCTTATCCGGCGAGCTCGCCGGGCTATATATAGCCTTTCCCCGAGCCCTCCGAGCTCACCCATGGCCTCCTCTCCTTCCCAGAAACCTCCCAAGCCTCTTCCCGGAGCTCGAGCCGCTCTCTTTGCCCTCCACCGCTGCCATGGCCGCTGGCCATGCCTGGCTAAATTAGCCTGAGGCAGGGCCCCTCTCTTCATTCCACCACCACCAGCAGTCCTACCGCGCCCCCTGGAGCCTCCCCGCCGTTTGTCTCCTCCTCCGACGACTTGTGGTGCCGTGACCAGACTCGGCCGAAGCCACCGTCCACCGCAGCCAACACCGCCGCTGTTCCCGAGCTTCCCGGTGACCGCGCCACCCTGGAACGGGACGGCCTCGTCACCCTGAACCCGTCGGTAGGCCGGGCGCCGCCTGAGGTGACCCGTGCCGCCGGCAATCGCCGTCGGGGCGAGCTCCTCCCTCGGCCAGGCGCGCGTACGCGGGAGGAAGAAGAAGGCCAGGCCAGGTGGGCCCCACGTCGCCCCGGCCCCACCTGTCAATGACCCATAGGCCGGGCCCAGCCACTTAAGAGGAAGCGCCTTTTTCCAGTAAGTACATTTTCTTTTAATGAAAGTGTACTCCTGTTCTGCTACGGGCTGAAATGCGTTTCCTCTATTCCGAAGGCGTATTTCTCAGAAGGCACAATCTGTTTTTGCAGCCAGGGACCTATTTGCAGAATGTATTTTTATAGATTGGTCCCTGATCTTTATCGAGTCGTATCTTTTCAACCACAACTCCGATCGAGGTGAATCCAAAGCCCACTTCTTCGTCCCTTCGAGCCCGACATGTTGGTATCATTTTCATAATGTTTTTACACTGTGAAAATGACCATTTTTTCCTTGCCCGTAAACAGCCCCTCTGAGAGAGAACTGTTTCCGGCAACTCCTTCCGCGACCATTCCACATTCCTTCTCGATGGTTCCTTCATCCCCAGGTAAGCCACAACTCTCATCTGCATAATTGCATTGCAATATCATAGTTTAACCATTTATTTTAACAACAAGTATGAGTTGTTTGTGAAGTGGATTGGATCATACAAGGCTTGAGTAAATTCTTGGATAGGTGACTACCATGTTGAGTACCGGATTGTAGTGACTAGTAGTTTACCCACTTGTTGATGCCATGATGTTGAGATTACCGTCTATGATTATTTTGGATTTCATCCGGCAGTTCATGGACATGAGTTAGTAGCAGTGGCTTAAGCATACTGGTTACCGGATTTCTAGCCAGATATCGTTTTGACGTGGATTACTATGATATCGGAATGTCAGCTATGACAGAGATATTATTCGGAGATAGGATACTTCATGGTTGATCTAGAGTCACCTGTCCGGACTTATCCGTGCAGCCACATTTGCCTGTATGGGACGGCCTTGACTTGGTCTGACCGCGTGCTCTTTCACTGGTACCGCTCGACAGGGAAGGTTATGCGTGCGCGCTACCCTGGCCCGGCAGGCGGCGATAACCTTGTGAGCCCAGTTGAGTTATATGGTACCAGGTCCCCGTTTGGGACAGTTTGTTAGCCACGACGATGGCAGGTGTCACGCGATGACACAGGGGCCACCCAGGGCAGGACTCCGGGGGAGGATGATTGCCGGTGGTACGATGGGAGAGTCACGGGTCAGGCGGGTTTCGTTGGAGCAACGCTGGTCCACCTGAATGGGATCACGAGGTCAGGTGCTCCATGGTGTGGGTAAAGTGCGCAACCTCTGCAGAGTGTAAGATCTATTCGAATAGCCATGTCCATGGTATTGGACAGTCCGTCCAGACCTCACTAGGTGGTCAACCATAGTAGTGATAATGATGGAAGAACTCGTCGTAAGATCAGAAGTACTCGATGGATCATGAGTATTCTGAGGGTTGTGAGGCAAACCGGAGGAGAGTAAGTTGGTCAGACTTGTTGTGCAGATGGAATCAGGTATATGATATGTCAGCCATGGGATAGCAATGGGATGAGTGGTTGCATGACCACATGATTGGACTTGGAACAGATTCAGATTGGATCCTAAGATTATTCGGAGTATGGATTGAATATGCTTTACCTTACTGCATTTACTTCAGTAGCTATCTTGCTATGATGTTGTCTTGCCTTAATGCTGATGTTTGCTGTGAGCTTGCGAGTACATTCAAAGTACTCACCTGGCGTGTCATGCCAGTTTGCAGGTCATGCCGTGATTGCTTGCTTGTCGAGGATTCCGAGTTTGCGAGCTAGGATACGCATTCTAGCGAGAGTCCCTGCGGAGTGGAGTCCATCACCGCCATCACTGTTCCGCTGCCGAGAGAGTTACTCCGCTGTTAGCATAGAGCTACCCCGGGCAGGCGTAGTGTCACCGGGCCGATGTAATCCACGTACCCTTTGTAACCATATCCATTGTAATAAAGAGCTGATTTGTTCTATGCCAACAGTGTCGTATTCCAGAGGACTTGTCCTTGGGCTGGAATACGGGGCGTTCCGGTCTTCTCTGAGCCGGGGTGCCACAGGCGTTGGTATCAGAGCAAGTCTGGCTATAGGACGCCCTAGAACGTGTGAGTGTTTGTAATCGGTAGTATAGGATCCAGTTGGTTTGCTGCACTTGTTTGTTGCATTTGTTTGTGCATAGCATACATATAGACTAGATATCTTATCACTAACGATGGATCTGGTGAGTGTAGGTGGCATCGGTTTCGATTCCCTACCTGCACTCTCTAGTTTGCATATTTGTTCCTTGGTGTGGTGTCATCTTCGTCCAAGCGGAGTGATGCCAAGGTGCTTGGTGGTGTCGATCCCTTGTCGGATTCATGCACCGGTGCCACACCAACTTATTCTCTTCCGACACCCCTATCGTTTAGTTGATAGACAAGTTCTATCCTGGATCATGCCATTCCACTAGCCGCTTCGGCAACCCTTACTGATCCTTGTTATCAGAAAAGGGCAATGCCTGCAAGCCTTTCTCTCCACCACTATTTCATTTCGCCACCTATTCTTTGGATGTGTACGGTTTTCTTTCGTACGCTTGATGATGATGTGGTCGTAACTTCTGTGTTCCGACCCCCGATCACCAAGTTCGTCCTCGCCACCGTGTCCATCTAGATGGAACCGGTGTTAAGCTCGTGTTTGGTGTAGCCTTGTTTACACCAATTTTCTTCCACACATTGATTCACTTTCGTGCACATTGCCACAACATGTTAGACTGTAATACTGGAGTTCTTGCGAGATTGTGTGATTAAGTAGGAATGCATATTATTGCTGTGAATAGCTGTAGAATGTGATATTGCTTGTGTGTGTGATCTTGCTGCTTTGTGTGCTTTTGTTTAGTCGTCTCTTTTATTTTTTTTATTTTTTGGTCCCTTGGTGTTACCTTATTTTCCCCTTATGGAGTTGCTCACCGACACTGAACCCAAAAAGTCAGAGAAGAGACAGCCATTTGGAAGTTCAGCTCAGCAATATGGAATTTTCAGTAGACTGTGTTATATAGGGAATATTGGGCCTGGATATAAATGATATCCTGGCTGGATTGGTTATCAGCATCAAGTATACATCAGTGCAACTTTCACAGCAGTAATGATCGCATCAGCAAGAAGGCAGATTATGTACATGATCCACAGTGCATTCCGTGCCAAAGGTATGATTTATATACAAGGTTTGAGTCTGTTATGTGTACAATTTGAACCCTGCTATGTCTTGGAAGCAAGCCAGCATGTGCTATGAACTTAGTACTCAGCAAGAAGGATGGCCGAATACCCTGCTGCCTACAACAAGTAACCGACAACAGTAACCTCAAGGTATATATATATATATCTGCACTTAGTCTGCATGTAATAAAGAGAAGCCTCAGGTGTAAGCAACCCAATCTTTCCCTACAAGCTACCTGAGAAGCATACGGCGCAAGGATTCCTGTGTCTTCCTCGAAACGACACATGGACATCTTTCGGTGCAAGGTACTCAGGCTTCTTCAGTAAGCTATCACAGCAAGCTTCCGGCATAAGGTACCGAGTCTTCCCCAGCAAGCCTTTAAGGGGGGAAGCGTCTGAGGTACGGTACCCAATCTTCTTCAGGAAGCTACCCCGGTAGAAGCTTCGAGCACAAGCTATTCGGACTTTCTCTGCCAGATACTCTCGATGGCTTCCAACACAAGCTAAGCAATCTTCGTCACTCCACAACAGCTTGGTCGGAAGACAAGAATCAGGCAGGACACAAGTCTACGTCGAAAATCAAGTGGCTAGTTACACATGTTCCATAGATATGGTGGACATGCTGCCAAGGTCATATGGGTTACTCATACAATGATGCCAGCCCGGTGAGGATCTGACTATTGCATGAGCTATGTAAGAAGAAGAGAACGCCAGCTATACACTTTAGCATGATGACCAACAACCTATGGAGCAAGCCAACCATCTGATATATGCCCTATAGCATTGCTCTGTGTTATTCCTGTATGTTCAAATTATTATGCTCACACTTGTATGCATAATAATGAGCTGTATGGGACACGAATGAACCCTTGCCCGTCTTTCTGACGGCACCATGCCTGTGTTCTGAGCTGTTTCCGGCCGTCCGGGGTGGATGCCAACTTTTATTTCTCTTGTCAGCAACTAGCCCGTGTTTTGAGCTGCTTTTCGGCCGTCTCGGGCAGCTATTGAATTTCTCTCCGTAGCAGTGACCCTATGCTCTGAGCTGTTCTTCGGCCGTCTTAGGGAACTGCTACTTTCTTTTTATTGACACCGTCTCATGCTCTGAGCTGCTTTTCAGCCGTCTTGAGTGGGGGTTGAGTTATTCCAGTAATGTCCCAGATCTGAGTTGTAAAGACCGTTCTGGTGGCTACTGGTTTATTTGTCGGTTTTATCCAAGGGTTCAGATGGTCGTTACCCTACAGCTACAACTTGTAAAGTAATGTGCCTGTCGGAATATTGCACCTGACAACACCTATGGTCACACGGAGAATCAAGAACACATAAGGCCAAGTTCTTTCAGCAAAGGATTCAGGCAAAGAGAACTATAATGAAAGAGCAAGGTTGTCCATACAGGTATGGTAATGGTACAAATACTCTGGATAGTCTGGCTCGGTACCAGTCACCATGGATACACACCCACGGGGTCTATTCCATTTGTAAGGACCCCATATAGAGACAACCCGCCCAGCCAACCAGATATGCTCAGAATTGTCAGAAGAGGGCAACCAAGCTGGTCAGGTCAGCTGAAAGATTAACTCAGCAGTTCAAATTCAGCAACCATGTTAAAGCATTACCCGGCCTACTATCCATATGGAGATGCTGACAGACTGAGTAATCAGAAGGAGGAATAACAGTCTCGAAGCATGTGTCCTCACAGATGGGAATCAGTTAAAGACTAACCTGCCGTGAGCATGATTCTGCTGCCAGTACCACTGTCAGTCAAGTCTAAGGATAATACCACAATGAGACCGTACACCTTTATGCTGGTCACGACAGGTGACAGTCAAATATTTGGTAGGAGCCTTATACTCAAGACAGTGAAGATACCCAAGATGACCCAGCAATCCGTGCGAGAAGTTAGATTCTGCCAGGAGAACGGTATGATTCACAGTACTATTTTAAGCCTGGAGGACACACATCCATTTGAAGTCACCCAATGCAATGAGTAAAAGATTTCGTGTCCACCAAGAGAATCTGTTCACAACTCAGTGAACGGTCGTTCGTATTGGACCTCGTCATGACACGTCCATGAGGAACCACCCTCGGACTTACGAGCAGGGCACATAGTTTGGTCAGGATAATTTATTGCCCCAGACAGGTCAGCAGACACAAAAGGAGTGAAGTCAGAGTAACATATGAGGTAAGATTTGCCAGAAAAAAGGTCCAGTGAAGCAAACCACCCCGAAGCAAGGCAATCAGTCATATGAAACTCAGTGGGAGCATATACAAAGGTAAAAAGGAAACCCGAGTTGGAAACGGTTTCCTCAAGTGGAAATATTCATGTTTGATCCCTGAGCAACCAAATCTCGAGGACGAGATTTCTTTAAGGAGGGTAGGTTTGTAACACCCTGGATTTTGCCCAATTTTTTTTCCTTTTGATTTTGGTCTGGATTTGCCTTTCTGTGGCTTAGTGGTCTTGCAACCTGGAGGGATCATCCTTGATTCCTCTTCCCTAGTGGCTTGCCAACTTCAAAATCATTCCAAGACCTTGTCATTTCCATCTTGGACCAACCCCAATATTCTTTTTCTTGGGAAAATTCCTTTTCCTATTAAAGGAATAACCCTGTTGTCATGGGTTGTGAAGCAACCCACATCTCCATCATTCCAAAGATTCCCAAATAATTCTCAAAAATACTTTGGGACATATCTTCCTTAGATATGTCAAAACCCTTCCTTGCCATGTTCAAAAATCTTTCACAAATATTCCTTTTCTGGTTTTGCCCTAGCTGCCAAGTTCAGAAGCAAGTACCCTTTATATTTGCTTGCTTGGTCTCAAACTTTTTGGGCATTTTTCCTATCCATATCATTTCCACATGCCAAAATTCAACTTCATTTGGATATTAAAACACCCTTGGCTAATTTGCAAAGTTTCTGGTCAACTGGGAGCTTTGTAAAGCAAGTGCTAGCTAGGAGCATTGAAATGTGTTGAAATTTTGCAAGCATCTTCATATGCTCAAATCATGACTCTACACCAATTTCAACCCTATCCAATCACCTGTGTGAGCACAGCCTCAAATCTTGGCTTCTGGTCAGATTTTCACATTGTGAAGCAACTATATTTTATATTGCTCCATAATTGCTGAAAATTTACCAGAGCATTCTACTACCCATATAACCTATCTCCACAAATTTTGGGCTCATTTAATCTTCCCAATAATTCCCTAGAATTTTTCTAAGATTCTGGGCAGAGAGGTTCATTGTGAAGGAAGTACCATTTTGGCTTGTCCAAATGGCATGAAATTTTTATGGAACTCTCATATGACCAAATCATCATGCTATACTAAATTTCAGCTCAAGTGGCTACTCCAGGTGAGTGCCCCATCCAAATCAAGTTTCTGGACCAGATTGGTCAGTTGCAAAGCAACTATATTACATCTTGGTCCATTTCTATCCAAACTTCACAGGATTGTAGTTCTTCCTAACCTAAACCTCCCAGACATCTTAATTGCCCCTTATCACTTCTCTGTTCATCACAGTGGTGTGGTCAAGTTTGCTACAGCAAACTTCAGGTGACCACTCCCATCTAACCACAGTTCCCCTCATCGAGCCATCACCCCCTTCAGACTGCTACTTGGATGGACTACTCAATGGACATGATTTGGCCGGTCAGGGTGCATTGCATGTGCCAGTACACGCGGTGACCACGCGGATCGCATGCCAGCCAGCGCGCTCTGGCGATGGAACCTCTCGGTCTCGTCCATTTCCTCGCGCCCTCGCCACCTAGCCATGTCCAGGGGCTTCGCCTCGTCGTCTCCCTCTCTCTAGACCCATCTCCCCCTCCAGATTCTTCCCTGCAGAGCCGTCCCCGTCGAGGAACAGTGAGCGCACGTGACACCGTCATCGTTTTTCTCTGCCGCCTCCTCCTCGAGCCCTCCCGAAGCTCCTACGAGCCTCTCCACTCCTCTGCGAAGCTCCTTGACCCCGCTAACATCCAGCCACATCCTCCTGTGAGCTCCAGTGAGCGGCTAAGCTCGCCACGGCGGCTGAGCTTATCCGGCGAGCTCGCCGGGCTATATATAGCCTTTCCCCGAGCCCTCCGAGCTCACCCACGGCCTCCTCTCCTGCCCAGAAACCTCCCAAGCCTCTTCCCGGAGCTCGAGCCGCTCTCTTTGCGCTCCACCGCCACCATGGCCGCCGGCCGTGCCTGGCTAAATTAGCCTGCGGCAGGGCCCCTCTCTTCACTCCACCACTACCAGCAGTCCTACCGCGCCCCCTGGAGCCTCCCCGCCGTTTCTCTCCTCCTCCGACGACTTGTGGTGCCGTGACCAGACTCGGCCGAAGCCGCCGTCCGCCGCAGCAAACACCACCGCCGTTCCCGAGCTTCCCGGTGATCGCGGCACCCTGGAACGGGACGACCTCGTCGCCCTGAACCCGCCGGTAGGCCGGGCGCCGCCTGAGGTGACCCGTGCCGCCGGTAATCACCGTCGGGGTGAGCTCCTCCCTTGGCCAGGCGCGCGTACGCGGGAGGAAGAAGAAGGCCAGTCCAGGTGGGCCCCGTGTCGCCCTGGCCCCACCTGTCAATGACCCAAAGGCCGAGCCCAGCCACTTAAGTGGAAGCGCCTTTTTGCAGTAAGTACATTTTCTTTTAATGAAAGCGTACTCCTGTTCTGCTACGGGCTGAAATGCGTTTCCTCTGTTCCGAAGGCGTATCTCTCAGAAGGCACAATCTATTTTTGCAGCCAGGGACCTATTCGCAGAATGTATTTTTACATATTGGTCGCTGATCTTCGTCGAGTCGTATCTTTTCAACCACAACTCCGATCGAGGTGAATCCAAAGCCCACTTCTTCGTCCCTTCGAGCCCGACATGTTGGTATCATTTTCATAATGTTTTGACACTGTGAAAATGACCATTTTTCCCTTGCCCGTAAACAACCCTTCCGAGAGAGAACTATTTCCGGCAACTCCTTCCGCGACCATTCCGCACTCCTTCCCGATGGTTCCTTCATCCTCAGGCAAGCCACAACTCTCATCTTCATAATTGCATTGCAATATCATAGTTTAACCATTTATTTTAACAACAAGTATGAGTTGTTTGTGAAGTGGATTGGATCATACAAGGCTTGAGTAAGTTCTTGGATAGGTGACTACCATGTTGAGTACCGGATTATAGTGACTAGTAGTTTACCCACTCGTTGATGCCATGACGTTGAGATTACCGTCTATGATTATTTTGGATTTCATTCGGCAGTTCGTGGAGATGAGTTAGTAGCAGTGGCTTAAGCATATTGGTTACCGGATTTCTAGCCAGATATCGTTTTGACGTGGATTACTATGATATCGGAATGTCAGCTATGACAGAGATATTATTCGGAGATAGGATACTTCATGGTTGATCCAGAGTCACCTGTCCGGACTTATCCGTGCAGCCACATTTGCCGGTATGGGACGGCCTTGACTTGGTCTGATAGCGTGCTCTTTCACCAGTACCGCCCGACAAGGAAGGTTATGCGTGCGCGCTACCCTGGCCCGGTAGGCGACGATAACCTTGTGAGCCTAGTTGAGTTATATGGTACCAGGTCCCCGTTTGGGACAGTTTGTTAGCCACAACGGTGGCAGGTGTCACGCGGTGACACAGGGGCCACCCAGGGCAGGACTCCAAGGGAGGATGATTGCCGGTGGTACGATGGGAGAGTCACGGGTCAGGCGGGTTTCGTTGGAGCAACGCTGGTCCACCCGAATGGGATCACGAGGTCAGGTTCTCCATGGTGTGGGTAAAGTGCGCAACCTCTATAGAGTGTAAGATCTATTCGAATAGCCGTGTCCACGGTATTGGACAGTCCGTCCAGACCTCACTAGGTGGTCAACCATAGTAGTGATAATGATGGAAGAACTCGTCGTAAGATCGGAAGTACTCGGTGGATCGTGAGTATTCTGAGGGTTGTGAGGCAAACCGGAGGAGAGTAAGTTGGTCAGACTTGTTGTGCAGATGGAATCAGGTATATGATATGTCAGCCATGGGATAGCAATGGGATGAGTGGTCGCATGACCACATGATTGGACTTGGAACAGATTTAGATTGGATCCTAAGATTATTCGGAGTATGGATTGAATATGCTTTACCTTACTGCATTTACTTCAGTAGCTATCTCGCTATGATGCTGTCTTGCCTTAATGCTGATGTTTGCTGTGAGCTTGCGAGTACATTCAAAGTACTCACCTGGCGTATCATGCCAGTTTGCAGGTCATGCCGTGATTGCTTGCTTGTCGAGGATTCCGAGTTTGCGACCTAGGATACGCGTTCTAGTCAGAGTCCCTGCGGAGTGGAGTCCATCACCGCCGTCGCTGTTCCGCTGCTGAGAGAGTTACTCCGCTGTTAGCATAGAGCTACCCCGGGCAGGCGTAGTGTCGTTGTGCCGATGTAATCCACATACCCTTTGTAACCATATCCATTGTAATAAAGAGATGATTTGTTCTATGCCAACAGTGTCGTATTCCAGAGGACTTGTCCCTGGGCTGGAATACGGGGCGTTCCGGTCTTCTCTGAGCCGGGGTGCCACAACTCGATACTAGAACAAAGATATGACTCTCTATGAATGCCTCCGGCCGTGTACCAGAATGTGCAATGATCTAGCGTAGCAATGACATCAAAAAATGGACAAGCCATGAAAACATCATGCTAACTATCTTACGATCATGCAAAGAAATATGACAATGAATGCTCAAGTCATGTATATGATGATGATGGAAGTTGCATGGCAATATATCTCGGAATGGCTATGGAAATGCCATGATAGGTAGGTATGGTGGCTGTTTTGAGGAGGATATAAGGAGGCTTATGTGTGACAGAGCGTATCATATCACGGGGTTTGGATGCACCGGCGAAGTTTGCACTGACTCTCGAGGTGAGAAAGGGCAATGCACGGTACCGAAGAGGCTAGCAATGGTGGAAGAGTGAGAGTGCGTATAATCCATGGACTCAACATTAGTCATAAAGAGCTCACATACTTATTGCAAAAATTTATTAGCTATCAAAACAAGGTACTACACGCATGCTCCTAGGGGGATAGATTGGTAGGAAAAGACCATCGCTCGTCCCTGACCGCCACTCATAAGGAAGACAATCAAAAACAAATCATGCTCCGACTTTGTCACATAACGGTTCACCATACGTGCATGCTTCAGGAATCACAAACCTTAACACAAGTATTTCTACCAGTCCACAATTACTCACAAGCATGACTCTAATATCACCATATTTATATCGCAAAACTATTGCAAGGAATCAAACATATCATATTCAGTGATCTACAAGTTATGTAGGATTTTATGACTAACCATGTGAATGACCAATTCCTGTTAACTCTCTAAATAGATATAAGTGAAGCAAGAGAGTTTAATTCTTTCTACAAAAGATATGCCCACGCTCTATCAAATATAAGTGAAGCGAAAGAGCATTCTACAAATGGCGGTTTTCTAAGTGTAGAGAAACAGGCAATCCAAACTTCAAAAGATATAAGTGAAGAACATGAAGCATTCTATAAAGCCATACTCAAAAGATATAAGTTAAGTGCAAAGAGCATTCTATAAATCAACCAAGGACTATCTCATACCAGCATGGTGTATTATTAAAATAAAAATAAAAATAAAAAGCACACGACGCTCCAAGACTTACGCATATCATGTGACGAATAAAAATATAGTTCCAAGTAAAATTACCGATGATCGTTAGAAGAAAGAGGGGATGCCTTCCGGGGCATCCCCAAGCTTAGTTGCTTGAGAGTCCTTGAATATTACCTTGGTGTGCCTCGGGCATCCCCAAGCTTAGGCTCTTGCCACTCCTTATTCCTTCATACATCATGATCTCACCCAAAACTTGAATACTTCAATCACACAAAACTTAACAAAACCCTCGTGAGATCCGTTAGTATAATAAAACAAATCACCACTTTCAGTACTGTTGAAAACTCATTCATATTTTATTTTTGCATTGTAGCTACTTTATTATAACTTCTCTATGGCTTATACCACCGATAAAATCGATAGTTTCATCAAAACTAGCAAAACAATGCATCAAAAACAGAATCTGTCTTAAACAGGACAGTCTGTAGCAATCTGAACATCTACCATACTTCTGTAACTTTAAAAATTCTAAAAAATTAGGAAACAATAAAAAATTTGTATAGAAGTATTTTGCAAAAAAAATCATAAGTGTTTGACTTTCCAGTAAAAAATGTAAAATCGCGCACTACAGCCAAAGTTTCTGTTTTTGCACCGCACAAACCAAACAAGCAATCTAATCATCCTAAAGGCAAATCTTGGCACATTATTTTTATAATACAATGGATTTATACAAGAGGATAATTATTTTTGTTGAAAAGTTTCTGTAATCAAGTTTCACAAAGTTTCCATGGGCATGAACAAAGTTCAAGGCATGCTCCCACTTTAACAATGCTCGTCTCTCTCACTTTCACTTTTCTTTTTGAAAAGTTTTAGGTTACCCACTTTATTTTTTTGTTTTTAAACTTTATAAAAGCACACAATAGAATAAAATTACTCTCTAAAACTTCCGGGTTTTCTCCCTGGCAGCGCTTTCTTTAAAGCCATTAAGCTAGGCATATAGTGCTCAAGTAATGGATCCACCCGGATCCCAAGGTATATCAAAGCCAATTTTAATTAACAATGATTTGTAATTTAGTAGTGAGCACAAAGTAAAATATATCATGTAATGAAGAAGTCTAACCCTCTTCCTATTCATCGGCATGTCATAAAAGAATAATTCATGCACACAAAGTAAAGGCCAATGCATAGTATAAACAGTTTCTTGCAATTTTATCGTATTGGAAACATAGAGAGGCGGAGATGTAGTTCCTATCTCATAATAATTGCAAGTAGGAGCAGCAAGCACATGCATATTATATTTATCAAAATCATCAAGTGCAATAGTAGAACGTAACCCATCAATATAGTCCTTAATAAGCGCAAACTTCTCCGATATAGTATAGTTGGGAGAATTCAAAAAGATAATAGGACTATCATGCATGGGTGCAATAGAAACAATTTCATTCTTAAAATAAAGAACTATAGCAAGTTCATCTCCATAAGCATAATTCATATTGGCATCATGGCCACAAGTATAGCAAGCATCAAGTTCATCAAAAAGGGATATTTCAAACGAATCAAAGGGATCATAGCAATTATCATAGCAATCATCCTTCGGTAAGCACGAAGGGAAATTAAACAATGTATGAGTTGAAGAGTTACTCTCATTAGAAGGTGGGCATGGGTGATCAATCCGCTCTTCCTCCTTTTGTTCTTTGCTCTCCTCGTCATCTTTTTCATCTAATGAGCTCATAGTTTCAACAATTTCTTCTTCCATAGATTCCTGCAAAATATTAGTCTCTTCTTGGACAGCGGAGACTTTCTCAATAAATGCATCAATATTGGCATTGTATTCATAATTCTCATAGCAATATATTAGTATAGCAAAATTTTCAGGCCTATAAACATCATCATCAAAAGCTTCATACTTCTCAAACAAAGATTCAATTTCATAAGCACCCTTAAAAGCAACAAATTCTTCTATTCGTTCCACATCATAGTAATCATATCTACCATTAGCATAAGAAGCTAAGGTTTCATTATCATTAAATTTACATGAAAAGGAAGATGTGGAGCCTTCATCCTAGAGCAACAAGTATAATCATATCTCAAGCATAGTTCCCGAGCATACCAATGCAACATATGAATTTGATCCCATAATAGTTTCCCTTTTTGAGTCAAGCGATAATCCCTAAAGTATTCGCGTTGATCCAACGTGTCTCCCATTATATAATTTAATGGGGTTTTCTCAGGATTATTAAAGTTGTGCATAATATCTTTCACATAATGAGCATCGAGGGTTTTAGGAGGTTCCCCATCTCCATGAGTAGCAACTACACCTAATTTTTTTGGTATTTCGTGTTCCATATCCATAACTAAAGATAGAGAACAACTTAGAACAGCAAATAAAATCTACTTAGTGAGAAAGCAAACAAGCACACACGAGAATATTCACCCCACGCTATTGCTCCCCGGCAACGGCGCCAGAAAAAGGTCTTGATAACCCACAAGTATAGGGGATCAGTTGTAGCCTTTCTCGATAAATAAGAGTGTCGAACCCAACGAGGAGCTAAAGGTAGGGTTTGTATTCCCTTCAAGTTCTATCGACCACCGATACAACTCTACGCGCACTTAAAGTTTGCTTTACCTAGAACAAGTATGAAACTAGAAGTACTTTGTAGGTGTGATAGGATAGGTTTGCAAGATAATAAAGAGCACGTAAATAAAATCTAGGGGCTGTTTAGATAAAGAAATAACTAAGTTAGTTTTAGTAGAGAGCTTTTTGTCACAAGAAAGTTATTTGTCCCTAGGCAATCGATAACTAGACCGGTAATCATTATTGCAATTTTATATGAGGGAGAGGCATAAGCTAACATACTTTCTCTTCTTGGATCATATGCACTTATGATTGGAACTCTAGCAAGCATCCGCAACTACTAAAGATCATTAAGGTAAAACCCAACCATAGCATTAAAGTATCAAGTCCTCTTTATTCCCATACGCCATAACCCACTTATCCGTGTTTGTGTTTCTATCACTCACGCAACACAGACAATAAGCAAACCATGAACATATTGCAAACCCTACAGCGGGGATCCCTCATGCTTGTGCGACACGGAGAGCACCATAGGGCAGCACCAATAATAAAACATGCAACTCAAACCAATCATGATCATCAATTAACCCATAGGACAAAACAGATCTACTCAAACACCATAGGATAGCCATACATCATTGGGAAATAGTATATAGCGTTGTGCACCATGTTTAAGTAGAGATTACAGCAGGGAGAAGAGGTGTTACACCGCTGCATAAATGTGGAGAGAGTTGGTGATGACGGCGGCAAAGTTGTTGGTGTAGATCGCCGTCACGATGATAGCCCCGGCGATGTTCCGGTGCCACCGGGAGAGAGGGGGAGAGAGCCCCCCTCCTTCTTCTTCTTCCTTGGCCTCCCCCCTAGATGGACGGAGGGTTTCCCCTCTGGTCCTTGGCCTCCATGGCGGCGGAGGGGCGGGAGCCCCTCCGAGATTGGATCTCTCTCTCTCTCTCTCTCTCTCTCTGTTTCCTTCTGTTTCTGCGTTCCCAGATTCAGGCTTTTCACCGTTTCTTATATTCCTGGAGATCCGTAACTCCGATTGGGCTGAAATTTTAACACGATTTTTTTCTGGATATTAGCTTTCTAGTGGCCTAAGAAGGGCACCAACCGCCTTATGGAGTGGCCACAAGGGCCCAGGGCGCGCCCTACCCCCTGGGGCGCGCCCCCCTGCCTTGTGGACTCCTCGGGCATCGTCTCGCGTTGATTCTTTTTCCCAAAAATCACATATATTCCAAAAAAAAATCTCCGTAAGTTTTTATCGCGTTTGGACTCCGTTTGATATGGATTTTCTGCGAAACAAAAAACATGCAACAAACAGGAACTGGCACTGGGCACGGGATCAATATGTTAGTCCCAAAAATAGTATAAAAAGTTGCCAAAAGTATATGAAAGTTGTAGAATATTGGCATGAAATAATCTAAAATTATAGATACGACGGAGACGTATCAAGTGCCAGACCCGCGTCAGCAGGGCGAACCTGTTGCCTCCGAACACACTCTGCAGTAAGTATTTCTTACCATTTGCAATTTGCCCGACTTGGCGGAGCTCTTCCCGGACACCTCGCGCTTCGGTCCTCGCCTCCTGAAGCTCCTTCTCCGCATTGGACAGCTGGGAGGATCACTCCCTGTGTTCCTTCTCAATGACCTCAAGCTTCTTGATGGCATCCTGGAGCTCCACTTGCACCTCGGTTACTCGAGCCTCGTGCTGCTCACCAGCAAGCTTGGCCTTTTCAAGCTCGTCCACCGCCTTGTCAGCGTCCATCTTCTTGGCAGCCCCCTCTGCCTTGGCTTTCCTCAAGGCCTCCCTCAAGCCCTCGACTTCGGCGGCAGCAGCTGCAAGATCATCACAATAAAAGATCAGCATACAGTCCGGATCGTCAATATCCGGCATCAAGCAATTGTACATCTTATGAAAGGGAAGCTCTTTATCGGAATGCCTGAGCTTCTGATCCATCTCCTCTAGCACCGCAGCATTAGTAGTTGTGGCCAGAGAAGATGCCTGTGACATTAAAAAATTCACACCATTTCAGATAATGGCCTGTAGAACGAGATCCTCTGCAGGTTTTCTTTGCAAACCTTGCAGAGTCTCAGGGGCTACTACAGATACGGCATACTTAAACTAAGGACTAAATCCAATTTATGAGAAAAGAGCATTACTTGACTTTCCTCAAAGCCTGTTAGCAGGCCTCGAACAGCGTTGTTCAGTGCGGAATGAATGGACCGAACACCATGTATAACCGCACCCATACGAGTGCGGTGCTCGTCGACGACGGTAGAGTTGTTCACCAACTCCGCCAGCGCATCCGGCCAGCCCACCGCCGCCCGAGTGGAGGTGTTCGGAGTGGGCGTCGGGCCCCCAGCACCTTCCCCATCGAAAGGAGGAATTGGCTCCCTTGGGGGCTCGGGAGCTGAATACGGTAGGGGTTCGGATGATCCAGATCCCCTCCCCGCGTTAGCCAGGAGGGATGCATCCCCCTGGTCTTCAACGACCGAGGCGTCGGCCTCGGCCATGGTGGCGTCGACCTCCTCCCCTGAGTTTGGAGGAGGAGGGGTCTTTCGCGACAGCACCTCCCCAACCTCTTCGAGGATTGGAGGAGGTGCGGAACATGAGCCACTGTCCGCCAGTTCGGCGGGTAGGGACGTCCCCGAAGAGGTCTCATCGGCGGGGTGGCCACGCGGAGGGCTGCACCACCAAAAAACAATCAATCTACGTTCTACCAGGGAGTACTTAAAGAATAAAGCAATTGAAAATGTCGCAATATGTACCTGGTCGCATGGGACTTGACCCTGGGTTCCCTCTCCGGAACCTTTCGGACGCTTCAGACTCCTTGTCGGACTCCGAGCTGTCGGACAGGACCAGCTTAGGCCGGCACTGTCTCTTCCGGGACTGAGGAGGTTGAACCTCCTCGACGTCGCTGGCCGCCGCCCTTTTCTTAGAGTGTGAGGAGGCGCTTTCCTCCTCGTCCTCATCCTCGTCCCCCTCATGTATGGATGGGGCCGCACTGTCTTCGGACCAACTGTCCGGACGGGCTCTGCGACGGAGGCCCTCCCTGGCTTCCGACACCTCTGTCTTCTTGCCCTTCTTGTCGGGCGCCTTGTACGGCACCACGACCAACAGCTTCTCTAGCTGTTCGAATCAGGGCCCTTCTGGCAGTGGTGCTGGGCCGCTGATATTATCGGCCTTGGCGAGCCAGCCCTGCAAAATCCACATATAGAGGTTCGGATCAAATCATATGGTGCAAGTATTCGACCTCGTGATAAGACAAATGCTGCTCACCTTATTCGGAGGGATCGCAGCGTTGAGGCCGATGTGCTCCTCCTCGACCGGCCAGTCCTTCTACGGCTTGAACAGCAGACCCCACGCTTTCTTGTGGGTCGTGCCAAAAAGATGTTGCACGGTGGCCAGATCTTCGGGGTCATACTCCCACATCGGCTTGGCCCTCTCCTGTGAGGGGAGGAGTCGACGCTTGAACATGATCTGGATCACGTTAATGAGCTTCCCGCCGGTCTTCATTATGCTGACGACGTGTTTCTGCAGCGCCTTCAAGTCGTCAGCGGACCCCCAGTCCGGGCTCTTGGTGGCCCATGAGGCCAGCCTGGTAGGTGGTCTAGATCTGAATGCGGGAGCCTCTGCCCAGCCGGCTCCTCTTGGCTCGATGATGTAGAACCATTCCTTTTGCCACACCTTAACGGTGTCAATAAACTTGCCCTCCGGCCACAGGACCCGCGTCAGTTTGCTGATCATGGCTCGCCACAGTCTGCATGTTCGCCGCCAACCACCTTGGGCTTGACATTGAACACCTTCAGCCATAGGCCGAAGTGTGGTCGGACTCGGAGGAGAGCTTCACAGAAGATGATGAAAGACGAGATGTGGAGGAGGGAGTTGGGGGCTAGATCGTGAAAATCTAGACCGTAAAAGAACATCAACCCCCTCACAAAGGGGTACAGGGGAAATCCAAGCCCCCTAAGGAAATGGGGGAGGAATACGACCCTTTCGCCCAGCCTGGGCGTGGGGATGATCTGGCCCGCTTCGGGGGTCCGATGAGCAATGTCGGCCGACAAGTAGCCAGCCTCTTTCAACTTCACGATGTCACTATCTATGACAATGGAGGCGTCCCACTTCCCGTTGGCACCGGATCCGGCCATGGCTGAAGAAGATGGGGTGGGATTTGCCATGGAAGCAGAGAAAAGGGGCGCTGGAGCTCTGAAGATCTGCGTGAGCGGAAGGTGGAAGAAGGCCTGGGATGCTGACTGTTGTATCTCCCCCTTTATAGGCTGTTGACAAGCCACACGTTCCTTTTTTCGCGCCGTTGGCCTCTCCACTTCCCGCTACGCTCGCAACGTTATGTGCGAGGCGGATAATCGAAATCATTGATCATATCCCCTGAAAGGCGGGGCACGATCCTCACCGTGGTGGGATGTGTCAAACGTGGGTGGGCCTCGAGCCATGCTCCGAGAAATAAAATCGCTCAGCGTTATGGCCGGATGCGACTCTTCGTTGAAATACAAAAGGTTGTCAGATGAAGGCACTGTTTACACTTGAACCTTTTTTTTTGTTTTTTCCTTCGTTGTTAAGTAAAACTGCCATTTCAGATTCCGGACATCACTCGGCTCCGAACATGAACAAAGCACATGTAAGAACTCACCACGCAAGCCGAATACTGTTGGGTGAGCGGATGCCGGATACAAGCCTTGGCGTTGGAGGCAAGTTCGGGGGCTACTAAGGGAGTTATGGACTAAAGGGTCCTCGGGGCGCCGGCCCATTGAATATGGGCCGGACTGGTGAAGCCGCATAACGACAGGAGATCTATGAAGCCGTGGTGTGCCCTCCAAGTCAAGGATAGGCAGGATCTCTTTACTCCTTATTGTAATCTATCTCCGGTAACCCTAATCCTACCGGTGTCCATATAAACCAAGGGTTGTAGTCTTTAGGGCTAGAGCTATATTCATCACCTCATCATCTTAGGGTTTAGCTCATGCTGATCTCGAGGTAGATCTACTATGTAAATCATACTATACATCCAATACAATCAAGTAGGACGTAGGGTATTACCTCTTCAAGAGGGCCCGAACCTGGGTAAACACCGTGTTCATCGTCCCTTGTTCCCCATCAATCCTAGATCCACAGCTCGGGACCCCCTACCCCGAGGTCTGCCGGTTTTGACACCAACAATGGTGGTTGTGAAGAGGTAGTTAGTTTGTCCAGCTTGCATCGGAGGCTAAAATTGCTTTCCCTGAGATCCTCATTCTCCATCTCAAGCTTCAATATCCACTTGCATAGCGCTTCTTTGCTTTCCTTCAGGAAGCGAGGGGGGATAGGTTCATCTTCGTCCTCCTCATCTGTGAACCACACATAGGGAAATGTGTCCTTGAAGATATTTAGGTCTAGGGGCTGGTAAGAAACCGGGCACTCTCCCTCCGAATCTTCAGATGACATATTTTTAGATCTGCCAGAAAACAGCAAGAAAGAAGAATAGAAGATTTCTCCACGATACGATGGTCAATACGTTCGGGGGGTATAAAAAGATTTTTTTTATCTTGGGAAACAAGCAAAGGAGATGAAAACGGAGTCGGGAAGGTTCCCGAGGTGGGCACAACGCACCTGGGCGCGCCAGGCAAGCCAGGCGCGGCCTGGTGTCTTGTGCCCTCCTTAGTTGCCTTCCTGGTTGTTTCTTATTTTCCTAATTTTTGTAATATTCCAAAACTGACAGAAAATATTTTTGCGGATTTTTTGGAGTCTGTTTACTTACAGTATCACGTACCTCCTCTTTTTTAGTATTCTGGAGTGTTCCGGCAGGTTTATTTTATGTGTTCCTCCGGTGTCATGGTTTGAATAATATTGCTTTCAACATTAATAGGCGTACCCAAGATATAGTGTTTGATTCTTTGCCCATTCACCACCTTCGGGTCTTAGGGTCACGCTAGTCGAGGTGGACGTCATTGCGGTAGCGACGACGGACACCGAGATGAGCACGTGACACCACGGCCACCCTCTCTATCTTAGGGTCACGCGAGTCGAGGCGGACGTCATCGCGGTAGCGACAACGGACGCCGAGACGAGCCCGCGACAACGGACGCCGAGACGAGCACATGACACCACTGCCACCCTGTCTATCTTAGGGTAATGCGAGTCGAGGTGGACAAAGTCGCGGTAGCGACGACGGACGCCGAGACGAGCACGTGACACCACTGCCACCCTATCTATCTTAGGGTAACACGAGTCGAGGCGGACGTCGTCGCGGTAGCGACAATGGACTCCGAGACGAGCACGTGACACCAGTGCCACCCTGTCTATCTTAGGGTAACGCGAGTCGAGGCGGACATCATCGCGGTAGCGACGACGGAAGCCGAGACGAGCACGTGCCACCACTGCCACCCTGTCTATCTTAGGGTAACGCGAGTCGAGGCAGACGTCGTCGCGGTAGCGACGACGGACGCCAAGACGAGCACGTGACACCACGGCCGCCCTGTCTATCTTAGGGTCACGCGAGTCAAGGCGGACGTCATCGTGGTAGCGACGATGGACGCCGAGAGGAGCACGTGACACCACGGCCACCCTGCATTTCTTAGGGTCACGCGAGTCGAGGTGGACGTCATCGCGGTAGCGACGACAGACGCCGAGACGAGCACGTGACACAACTGCCACCCTGTTTATCTTAGGGTAACGCGAGTCGAGGTGGACGTCGAGACGAGCACGTGACACCACGGCCGCCCTGTCTATCTTAATGTCACACGAGTCGAGGCGAACGTCGTCGCGGGAGGTTAGGAAGAAAGGAAGCCGAGAAGAGGAAAGTGAAACCAAGGGCCCCACAACGCCTTGGTATCTTAGGGTCAGCAAGTAAAGTTGGACGTCACGCGGCCGGCCCTATAGAGGTCCGGGAATGGGCATGGGGGTCTCGCGTTTCGGGTCAAGTAGCAACGACGGCGCCGAGACGACACGTGACACAACAGCCCGCCCTGTCTATCTTAGGGTCACGCGAGTCGAGGCGGAATCGTAGTGGCGCCCTCGTGGTAGGAGACGGACGCGATCGAGACGAGCACGTGGCACAACTTGCCACCCTGTCTATCTTAGGGTAACGCGAGTCGAGGTGGACGTCGTCGCGGTAGCAACGACGGACGCCGAGACAGCAGCACATGACACCACTGCCACCCTGTCTATCTTAGGGTAACGCGAGTCGAGGCGGACTCATCCGGTAGCGACGACGGAAGTCGAGACGAGCACGTGCACCACCTGCCACCCTGTCTATCTTAGGGTAACGGCGAGTAAGGACAGAGGTAGGAGACTCTTGGTTTAGGGTTGATACGTCGGTAGCGACGACGGACGCGAGACGAGCACGTGACACCACGGCCGCCCTTCTATCTTAGGTCACGCGAGTCAAGGGGACGTCGTCTGGTAGCGACGATGGACGCCGAGACGAGCACGTGACACCACGGCCACCCTGTATATCTTAGGGTCCGCGAGTCGAGGGGACGTCATCGCGGTATACCACGACAGATGGACGAGACGAGCACGTGACACCACTGCCCCCCTGTCTACCTAGTGTAACGTGAGTCGAGGGACGTCGTCGCAGTAGCGACGACGGACGCCGAGACGAGCACGTGACACCACGGGCCCTGTCTATCTTAGTGTACACGAGTAGAGGCGGACGTCGTCGCGGTAGCGACGACGGACTCGCAGACGGAGCACGTGACACCACGGCCACCCTGTCTATCTTATGGTCGCTAGTCAGCGGACATCGTCGGGGGTGGTCGTGGTAGCGACGACGGATGCCGAGACGAGCACGTGCAACATGGCCACCCTGTCTATCTTAGGGTAACGCGAGTCGAGGCGGACGTCGTCGTGGTGGTCAGCGACGACGGACGCCGAGACTAGCACGTGACACCACTGCCACCCTATGTCTAGGGTATAGGTCACGAGTCGAGGCGGACGTCGTCACGGTAGCGACGACGCGACGCCGAGACGATCACGTGACACCACTACCACCCTGTCTAGCTTAGGGAACGGAGTCGAGGCGGACGTCGTGCGGTAGACGACGACGGACGTCGAGACGAGCACGTGACACCACGGCACCGCCCTCTGTCTATCTTAAGGTCACACGAGTCGAGGCGGACGTCTCGCAGTAGCGACGACGGACCCGAGGCGAGCATGTGACACCACGGCCGCCCTGTCTATCTTAGGGTCACGTGAGTTGAGGCGGCCGTCATCGCGGTAGCGATGACGAACGCCGGACGAGCACGTGACACCACTGCCACCCTGTTTATCTAGGGTAACGCGAGTCGAGGCGGACGTCGAGACGAGCACATGACACCCACTAGCCATGTCTATCTTAAGTCACACGAGTCGAGCGACGTCGTCGCGAGTCGACCCGACGCCGCGGCCGTGCGACCCCCGCCCCACGGTCTACGAAGTGCCACAACCCGGCCACGAGCTGACCGTGGGCGGTGGCCGCGGACGTGGGAGGTGGGTGTGTATCTTTGTCGGGCGGGGCGGTAGCGCCGACGGACGCCGAGACGAGCACGTGACACCACGGCCCCCGCCCTGCTATCTTAGGGTCACGCAGTCAGGCGGACGTCATCACCGGTTAGCAACGACGGACGCCGAGACGAGCACGTGACACCACAGCCGCCCCCCTGTCTATCTGGGTACGCGAGTCGAGCGGACGTCGTCGCGGTAGCGACGACGGACGCTGAGAGTGTCACGTGACACCGCTGCCACACCCGCTTTTAGTCTGGGTAGGAGGGTAGACGGTGGAGCGTTAGACGTGCACGGCCGGTCCTGTCACGGGTAGGTCAACGACGGACGCCGAGACGAGCACGTCACACCACTGCCACCCTGTCTATCTTAGGGTCACGCGAGTCGAGGCGGACTCATCTGCGTAGCGAGACGGAAGCTGAGACGAGCACGTGACACCACTGCCACCCTGTCTATCTAGGGTAATGCGAGTCGAGGAGATGTCGTCGCGTAAGCGACGACGGACGCCGACGAGCACGTGACACCCATGCCCGCCGCTGTCCTATCTTAGGGTCACGAGAGCGTAAGGCGAGGAGCTCGTTAATCCTTGTAGGTAGCGACGACGGACGCCGAGACGAGCACGTGACACCACGGCCACCCTGTCTATCTTAGGGTAACGCGAGTCAGGAGGCATCATCGCGTGGTCGGTACGATGCACGCCGAGACGAGCACGTGACACACCACTGCCACCCTGTCTACTTAGGGTAACGGAGTCAAGGCGGACGTCGTCCGGTGGGATCCCCAGGCACGTCACGCCGTTATCTTAGGTCGGAGTCGGGCGATCTCGCGGGCGACGGACGCCGAGACGAGCCATGGAACCATCGGCCCTGTCTATCTAGGTACACGCGGAGTAAGTAGAGGCGGACGTCATCACGGTAGCGACGAGGACCTCGAACGAGCACGTGACCCACGGCCACCCTGTCTATCTTAGGGTCACGCCTAGTCGAGGCGGCATCATCGCGGTTAGCGACGACGGATGCGAGACGAGCACGTGACACCATGGCCACCCCTCTGTCTATCTTAGGTGCAGTAGCGCGGAGAGGCAGTGACCGTAGTACGTTGGGTAGCAGCGATGACGGACGGCCGAGAGGACTAGCACGTGACACCACTGCCACCCTGTGTATCTTAGGGTAATGCAAGTCGAGGCGGACGTCGTCACGGTAGCGATGACGGACGCCGAGACGATCACGTGACACCACTACCACCCTGTCTATCTTAGGGTAACGGGAGTCGAGGCGGACGTCGTCGCGGTAGCGACGACGGACGTCGAGACGAGCACGTGACACCACGGCCGCCCTGTCTATCTTAAGGTCACGCGAGTCGAGGCGGACGTCGTCGCAGTAGCGACGACGGACGCCGAGACGAGCATGTGACACCACGGCCGCCCTGTCTATCTTAGGGTCACGTGAGTCAAGGCGGACGTCATCGCGGTAGCGACGACGGACGCCGAGACGAGCATGTGACACCACGGCCGCCCTGTCTATCTTAGGGTCACGTGAGTCGAGGCGGCCGTCATCGCGGTAGCGACGACGGACGCCGAGACGAGCACGTGACACCACTGCCACCCTGTTTATCTTAGGGTAACGCGAGTCGAGGCGGACGTCGAGACGAGCACATGACACCACGATTGCCATGTCTATCTTAAGGTCACACGAGTCGAGGCGAATGTCATCGCGCTAGCGCCGACGGACGCCGAGACGAGCACGTGACACCACGGCCGCCCTGTCTATCTTAGGGTCACGCAAGTCAAGGCAGACGTCATCGCGGTAGCAACGACGGACGCCGAGACGAGCACGTGACACCACAGCCGCCCTGTCTATCTTAGGGTCACGCGAGTCGAGGCGGACGTCGTCGCGGTAGCGACGACGGACGCCGAGACGTGCACGTGACACCGCTGCCACCCTGTCTATCTTAGGGTACCGCGAGTCGAGGTGGACGTCGTCGTGGTAGCAACGACGGACACCGAGACGAGCACGTGACACCACTGCCACCCTGTCTATCTTAGGGTAACGCGAGTCGAGGCGGACATCATCGCGGTAGCGACGGCGGAAGCCGAGACGAGCACGTGACACCACTGCCACCCTGTCTATATTAGGGTAACGCGAGTCGAGGCAGACGTCATCGCGGTAGCGACGACGGACGCCGAGACGAGCACGTGACACCACGGCCGCCCTGTCTATCTTAGGGTCACGCGAGTCAAGGCGGACGTCGTCGCGGTAGCGACGATTGACGCCAAGACGAGCACGTGACACCACGGCCACCCTGTCTATCTTAGGGTCACGCGAGTCGAGGCGGACGTCTTCGCGGTAGCGACGACGGACACCGAGACAAGCACGTGACACCACGGCCGCCCTGTCTATCTTAGTGTCACGCGAGTCGAGGCGGACGTCGTCGCGGTAGCGAAGACGGACGCCGAGACAAGCACGTGACACCACTGCCACCCTGTCTATCTTAGGGTCACGCGAGTCAAGGCGGACATCATCGTGGTAGCGACGGACGTCAAGACGAGCACGTGACGCCACTGCCACCCTGTCTATCTTAGGGTCACGCGAGTCGAGGCAAACATCGTCGCGGTAGCGACGACGGACGCCGAGACGAGCACATGACCCCACGCTCCCTGTCATCTTAGGTTACGCCGAGTTCGAGGCGACATCGTCCGCGGTAGCGACGACGGACGCCGAGGAGCACGTGACACCACGGCCGCCTGTCTATCTTAGGGTCAGCGAGTCGAGGCGGACGTCGTCGCGGTAGCGACACGGACAACCGAACGGCACGTGACACCACGGCTGCCCCTGTCTATCTTAGGTCAACCGAGTCGAGGCGGACGTCGTCGCGGTAGCGAAGACGGACGCCGAACGAGCACGTGACACCACTGCCACCCTGTCTATCTTAGGGTCACGCGAGTCAGGCGAACGTCGTCGCGGTAGCGACGACGACGCCCGAACGACAGTGACCCACACGGCCACCCTGTCTATTTTAGTGTACGCGAGTCGAGGCGACATCGTCGCGGTAGCGACGACGGACGCCGAGACGAGCACGTGACACCCACGGCCGCCCTGTCTCTCTTAGGGTACGCGAGTCAAGGGGACGTCATCGTGGTAGCGACGACGCCGAGACAGCAGGTGACACCACGCCCCGCCCTGTCTATTTTAGGTCACTGCGAGTCGGCGGACGTTTCGCGGGTAGCGACGAGGACGCCGAAGACACGTGACACAATCCCCGCCATGTCTTATCTAGTGTCACCGAGTCGAGTGGACGTCGTCGCGGTAGCGAGACGGACGCCTACGAGCACGTGACACCACTGCCCCACCCTGTCTATCTTAGGTCAACGCGAGTCGAGGGCGGACGTCGTCGTAGTAGCGACGACGGACCTGAGACGAGCACGTGCCACCACTGCCACCCTGTCTACCTTAGGGTCACCGTGTCGAGCGGATGGTCGTCGCGGTAGCGACGACGGACGCCGAGACGAGCACGTGACCCCACTGCCACCCTGTCTATCTTAGGGTCACGCGAGTCGAGGCGGACTCGTCGCGTAGCGACGACAGACGCCGAGACGAGCACGTGACACCACGCCACCCTGTCTACCTTAGGTACGCGAGTCAGGCGGACGTCGTCGCGTAGCGACGACGCCGCCGAGACGAGCACGTGACACCACGGCACCCTGTCTATCTTAGGGTCACGCGAGTCGAGGCGTACTCGTCGCGGTAGCGACGGACGTCGGGACGAGCACGTGACACCACTGCCACCCCTTCTATCTTAGGGTCTAGCGAGTCGAGGCGGAGTCGTGCGGTAGCGACGACGGACACCGAGATGAGCACGTGACACCACGCACCACCCTGTCTATCTTAGGGTCACCGCGAGTCCGGCGGACATATCGCGGTAGCGACGACGGAAGCCGAGACGAGCACGTGACACCACGCCAGCCCTGTCTATCTTAGGTAAGCGAAGTCGGCAGACGTCATCGCGTACGACGACGGACGCCGAGACGAGCACGTGACACCACAGCCCCCCTGTCTATCTTAGGGTCACGCGAGTCCGAGGCGGACGTCGAGACGCACGTGACACCCGCTGCCACCCTGTCTATCTTAGGGTAACGCGAGTCGAGGCGACGTCATGGGTAGCACGACGGACGCCGAGACGAGCACGTGACACCACAGCCGCCCCTGTCTATCTAGGGTCACGCGAGTCGAGTGCGACGTTATCGCGGTACGACGACGACGCCGAGACGAGCACGTGACACCACTCCACCCCTGTCTACTTATGGGTCAACGCGAGTCGAGGCAGACGTCATCGCGTTACAACCGACGACGCCGAGACGAGCACGTGACACCACCACCGCCCTGTCTATCTTAGGGTCACGCGAGTCGGGCGGACGTCGTCGCTGGTAGCGACGACGGACCGCCGAGACTAGCACGTGACAACCATAACCTATGCCACCCTGTCTATCTTAGGGTAACGCGAGTCGAGGCGGACATCATCGCGTTAGCGACGACGGCAAGCCGAGACGACGCCTTGACACCCACTCCACCACCCTGTCTATTAGGGTAACGCGAGTCGAGGGCAGACGTCATCGCGGTAGCGACGACGGACGCCGAGACGAGCACGTGACACACGGCCGCCCTGTCTATCTTAGGGTCACGCGAGTCAGGCGGACATCGTCGCGGTAGCGACGATTGACGCCAAGACGAGCACGTACACCACGGCCACCCTGTCTATCTTAGGGTCACGCGAGTCGAGGCGGACATCATTCGCGGTACGACGACGGACACCGAGACAGCACGTGACACCACGTGCCGCCCTGTCTATCTTAGTGTCACGCGAGTTCGAGGCGGACGTCGTCGCGGTAGCGAAGACGGACGCCGAACAAGCACGTGACACCACTGCCACCCTGTCTATCTTAGGTCCCCGAGTCAGGCGGACATCATCGCGGTAGCGACGGACTCAGGACGGCACGTGACGCCAATCTGCCCACACCCTGTCTATCTTAGGGTCACGAGAGTCGAGGCAACGATCGTCGCGGTAGCGACGACGACGCCGAACACGAGCACGTGACACCACGGCCGCCCGTCTATCTTAGGGTCACGCGGTCAGGCGGACATCGTCGCGGTAGCGACGAGGACGCCGTGGACGAGCACGTGACACCACGCCGCCTGTCTATCTTAGGGTCTGCGAGTCGAGGGGACGTCGTCGCGGTAGCGACGACGGACACCGAGACGAGTCACGTGACACCACGGCCGCCCTGTCTATCTTAGTGTCCACGAGTCGAGCGGAACGTCGTCGCGGTAGCGAAGACGGACGCCGAGACGAGCACGTGACACACCGCTGCCACCCTGTCTATCTTAGGGTCACGCGAGTCGAGGCGACGTCGTCGCGTAGCGACGACGGACGCCGAGACGAGGCACTGACACCACGGCCACCCCTGTCTATCTTAGGGTCACGCAAGTCGAGCGGACATCGTCGCGTAGGCGACGACGACGCCGAGACGAGCACGTGACACCACGGCCGCCCTGTCTATCTAGGGTCACCGCGAGCAAGGTGGACGTCATCGTGGTAGCGACGACGGACGCCGAGACGAGCACGTGACACCACGGCCGCCCTGTCCTATGTTAGGGTCAAGCGAGTCGAGGCGGACGTTGTCTGCGTAGCGACGACGGACGACGAGACGAGCACGTGACACATTGCCCGCCATGTCTATCAGTGTCACCGAGTCGAGGTGCGACGTCGTCGCGGGGTAGCGAAGACGGACGCCTAGACGAGCACTGACACCACTGCCACCCTGTCTATCTAGGGTCACGCGAGTCGAGCGGACGTCGTCGTGTATGCGACGACTGGACGCTGAACGCACGTGTCACGCCGACTGCCACCCTGTCTACCTTAGGGTCCGCGTGTCGAGGCGGATGCTTCGGCGGTAGCGACGACGGACGCCGAGACGGCACGTGCCCCCACTGCCACCCTCTGTCTACCTTAGGGTACGCGAGTCGAGGCGGACGTCGTCGCGTAGCGATACAGACGCCGAGACGAGCACGTGACACCACTGCCACCCTGTCTACTTAGTGTAACGCGAGTCGGGCGGACGTCGTCGGGGTAGCGACGACGGACGCCGAGACGAGCACGTGACACCACGGCCACCCTGTCTATCTAGGGTCACGCGAGTCGAGGCGTACATCGTCTGCGGTAGCGACGGACGTCGGGACGAGCACTTACACCACTGCCACCCTGTCTATCTTAGGGTCATGCGAGTCGAGGGATTCGTTGGCGGTAGCGACGACGGACACCGAGACGAGCACGTGACACCCACGACCACCCTGTCTATCTTGGTTCACGCGAGTCGAGGCGAGACATCATGCGGTCAGCGCGACGGCAGCCGAGACGAGCACGTGACACCACTGCCACCCTGTCTATCTTAGGGTAACGCGAATCGAGCAGACGTCATCGCGGTAGCGACGACGGCGCCGAGACGAGCACGTGACACCACAGCCGCCCCCTGTCTATCTTAGGGTCACGCGAGTCGAGGCGGACGTTGTCGCGGTAGCGACGACGACGCCGAGACGTGCACGTGACAACCCGCTGGCTGCCACCCTGGTCTATCTTAGGTAACGCGAGTCGAGGTGACGTCGTCGCGGTAGCAACGACGGACACCGAACGAGCACGTGACACCACTGCCCACCCTGTCTATCTTAGGGTACGCGAGTCGAGCGGACATCATCGCGGTAGCGACGAACGGAAGCCGAGACGAGCATGTGACACACTGCCACCCTGTCTATATTAGGGTAACGCTAGTCGAGGCAGACGTCATCGCGGTAGCGACGACGGACCGCCGAGACGAGCACGTGACACCACGGCCGCCCTGTCTATCTTAGGGTCACGCGAGTCAAGGCAGGACGTCGTCGCGGTAGCCGATTGACGCCAAGACGAGCACGTGACACCACGGCCACACCTGTCTATCTTAGGGTCCACGCAGTCGAGGCGGACGTCTTCGCGGTAGCGACGACGCAAACCGAGACGAGCACGTGACACCACCACGGCGCCGTGTCTATCTTAGTGTCACTCAGGCCGAGGCGGACTTCGTGCGGTAGCGAGACGACGCCGACAAGCACGTGCCACCACTGCCCCCCCTGTCTATCTAGGGTCACGCGAGCCAAGGCGGACATCATCGCGTAGCGACGACGTCAAGACGACACGTGACACCACTGCACCCTGTCTACTTAGGGTCACGCGAGTCGGCAGAAACATCGTCGCGGTAAGCGACGACGGACGCCGAGACGAGCACGTGACACCACGGCCGCCCTGTCTATCTTAGGGTCACGCAGTCGAGGGCGGACTCGTCGGCGGTATCGACGACGGACGCCGAGACGAGCACGTGACACCACGGCCGCCCTTCTATCTTAGGGTCATGCGAGTCGAGGCGGACTTCGTCGCGTAGCGACGACGGACACCGAGAGAGCACGTGACACCACACGGCCCCTGTCTATCTTAGTGTCACACGAGTCGAGGCGGACGTCGTCGCGGTAGCGAGACGGACGCCGAGACGAGCACGTGACACCACGGCCACCCTGTCTTATCTTGGGTCACGGCGATTCGAGGCGAACGTCGTCGCGGTAGCGACGACGGACGCCGAGACTAGCACGTGACACCACGGTCCACCCTGTCTATCTTAGGGTCACGCAAGTTCGATGGCGGACATCGTCGCGGTAGCGACGATTGACGCCGAGACGAGCACGTGACACCACGTCCGCCCTTCTTCTTAGGGTCACTAAAGGAAAAAAACGGGG
>CM022297.1:80095763-80420426 GCA_011799875.1 Thinopyrum elongatum | reverse complement strand
TTAGGGTCACGCTAGTCGAGGCGGACGTCATTGCGGTAGCGACGACGGACACCGAGATGAGCACGTGACACCACGGCCACCCTCTCTATCTTAGGGTCACGCAAGTCGAGGCGGACGTCATCGCGGTAGCGACAACGGACGCCGAGACGAGCCCGCGACAACGGACGTCGAGACGAGCACATGACACCACTGCCACCCTGTCTATCTTAGGTTAACGCGAGTCGAGGCGGACAACGTCGCGGTAGCGAGGACGGACGCCGAGACGAGCACGTGACACCACTGCCACCCTATCAATCTTAGGGTAACACGAGTCGAGGCGGACGTCGTCGCGGTAGCGACAATGGACTCCGAGACGAGCACGTGACACCAGTGCCACCCTGTCTATATTAGGGTAACGCGAGTCGAGCCGGACGTCGTCGTGATAGCGACGACGGACGCCGAGACGAGCACGTGACACAACTGCCACCCTGTTTATCTTAGGGTAACGCGAGTCGAGGTGGACGTCGAGACGAGCACGTGACACCATGGCCGCCCCGTCTATCTTAATGTCACACGAGTCGAGGCGAACGTCGTCGCGGTAGCGACGACGGACGCCGAGACGAGCACGTGACACCACGGCCGCCCTGTCTATCTTAGGGTCACGCGTGTCAAGGCGGACGTCGTCGCGGTAGCGACGATTGACGCCGAGACGAGCACGTGACACCACGGCCACCCTGTCTATCTTAGGGTCACGCGAGTCGAGGCGGACGTCGTCGCGGTAGCGACGACGGACACCGAGACGAGCACGTGACACCACGGCCGCCCTGTCTATCTTATTGTCACGTGAGTCGAGGCGGACGTCATCGCGGTAGAGAAGACGGACGCCGAGACGAGCACGTGACACCACTGCCACCTTGTCTATCCTTAGCTCACGCGTAGTCATGGCAAGACATCATCGCGGTTAGCGACGGCATAAGACGAGCACTTGACCACCACTCTGCCCACCCTGAAGGGAGAGAGGATGGCGATACGAAAAAGGGATCCACAGTAGGTTCCTAGGCGAACGTCATCGGTAGGACACACGCCGAGACGAGCACGTGACACCACGACCGCCCTATCTATCTTAGGGTCACGCGAGTCGAGGTGGAACGTCGTCCGTGGTACGACGACGGACCCGGACGAGACGTGACACCACGGCGCCCTGTCGATCTTAGGGTCACACGTGTCAAGGTGGACGTCTCGTTGGTAGCGACGACGGACGCGAGACGAGCCTGACCACACGGCCGCCCTGTCATGTTAGGGTCACGCCGTCGAGGTGGACATCGTCGCGGTAGCGACGACGGACGACGAGACGAGCATGTGACACAATTGCCGCCATGTCTAACTTAGTGTCACGCGAGTCAGCGGACACGTCGCGGTAGCGAAGACGGACGCCTAACGAGCACGTGACACCAACTGCCACCCTGTCTATCTTAGGGTCACCGATCGAGGCGGACGTCATCGCAAGTAGCGACGACGGACGCCGATCCGACCACGTGTCACCCCACTACCCACCCTGTCTACCTTAGGGTCACGCGAGTCGAGGCGGATGTCGTCGCGGTAGCGACGACGGACGCCGAGACGAGCACGTGACACCACTGCCACCCTGTCTACCTTAGGGTCAAGTGAGTCGAGGCGGACGTCGTCGCGGTAGCGACGACAGACGCCGAGACGAGCACGTGACACCACTGCCACCCTGTCTACGTTAGTGTAACGCGAGTCGAGGCGGACGTCGTCGCGGTAGCGATGACGGACGCCGAGACGAGCACGTGACACCACGGCCACCCTGTCTATCTTAGGGTCACGCGAGTCGAGGCGTACATCGTCGCGGTAGCGACGGACGTCGAGACGAGCACGTGACACCACTGCCACCCTGTCTATCTTAGGGTCACGCGAGCCGAGGAGGACGTCGTCGCGGTAGCGACGTCACGGTAGCGACGACGGACGCCGAGACGAGCACGTGACACCACGACCGCCCTGTCTATCTTAGGGTCACGCGAGTCGAGGCGTACGTCGTCGCAGTAGCGACGGACGTCGAGACGAGCACGTGACACCACTGCCACCCTGTCTATCTTAGTGTAACGCGAGTCGAGGCGGACATCATCGCGGTAGCGACGACGAACGCCGAGACGAGCACGTGACACCACGGCCAATTGGCATTATTAATTTTGATGGCTCTAGAGGGATAAACATCCTCGATAATATATGGTCCTTCCCATTTAGAGAGAAGTTTTCCTGCAAAGAATCTAAAACAAAAGTTGTACTAAAGAACATATTCCCCAACTTTGAATTCCTGCTTTTGGATTCTTTTGTCATGCCATCTTTTAACTTTTTCTTTAAATAATTTGGCATTTTCATAAGCTTGGGTTCTCCATTCATCTAATGAGCTAATATCAAATAACCTCTTTTCACCGGCAAGTTTGAAATCATAGTTGAGTTCTTTAATTGCCCAATAAGCTTTATGTTCTAACTCTAGAGGCAAATGACAAGCTTTTCCATAAACCATTTTATAGGGAGACATACCCGTAGGATTTTTATATGCTGTTCTGTGGGCCCAAAGTGCATCATCCAATTTCATAGACCAATTCTTTCGGGACCTATTAACAGTTTTTTGTAATATTAGTTTTATTTCTCTATTGCTAAGTTCAACTTCACCACTAGATTGAGGATGATAGGGTGATGCAATTCTATGGTTAACATCATATTTAGCAAGCATTTTATGGAAAGCACCATGAATAAAGTGTGAACCACCATCAGTCATTAAATATCTAGGGACTCCAAACCTCGGGAAAATAACTTCTTAAAGCATTTTAATGGAAGTGTTATGATCAGCACTACTAGATGGAATAGCTTCTACCCACTTAGTAACATAATCAACAGCAACCAAAATATGTGTATACCCATTGGAGGAAGGAAAATGTCCCATATAATCAGAACTCCAAACATCAAATGGTTCAACAGCAAGTGAATAATTCATAGGCATTTCTTGACGCTTACCGATATTACCAATTCTTTGACATTCATCGCAAGATAAAACAAACTTATGGGCATCCTTGAAGAGAGTAGGCCAATAAAAACCAGATTGCAATACCTTATGAGCAGTTCTATCTCCCGCATGATGCCCTCCATAAGCTTCGGAGTGACATTTCCATAGGATTTGTTTCTATTCATGCTCACGTACACAATGTCTAATAATACCATCTACTCCTTCTTTATAAAGATGTGGGTCATCCCAAAAGTAATGTCTTAAATCATAGAAGAATTTTTTCTTTTGTTGGTATGTGAAACTAGGTGGTATGTATTTAGCAACAATATAATTAGCATAGTCAGCATACCACGGAGTATTATGAGAAACATTTATTGCAGCTAGTTGTTCATGAGGAAAGCTATCATCAATAGGTAGTGGGTCATCAAGAATATTCTCTAACCTAGACAAGTTATCAGTTACGGGGTTCTCAGCTCCTTTTCTATCAGTAATATGTAAATCAAATTCTTGTAGCAAAAGAACCCACCTAATGAGTCTAGGTTTAGCATCTTTCTTTTCCATAAGATATTTAATAGCAGCTTGATTAGTGTGAACAGTTACTTTGGAATCAACAATGTAAGATCTAAATTTGTCACAAGCAAACACTACACCACAACACTGATGTAAGGGCAAAAAAACTGCCGGGAGAAGACTCTTTAAAGGGTAGACAAACTGCCGAGACAGTGGTTCTCCCGACAGATAGAACTGCCACGAGAACGGCTGTCGGGGATTACTTCTCCCCGCAGATAAACTTCTCTCGGTAGTTTTTCTGCCCTGGCCCATGTATTTGCCGGCAGTTCATTTTCTCCCGGCAGATTGGTCGAGGCATGTGAAACTGCAATTACCGGCAGTTAAGCCGCCAGCACAAGCATGTTTACCTGGCAGATATTATGCCAGCATGTTGATTTCACTAGTGAAATGTTCTAGTCATCGCTATTCTGTAATATCCATCCATTATATATGTCCAGACAATCAGGACATATCACACAATTTATACATGCACTACTGGAATCAGCTTCTTTGCCGTCCGCCATGGCGGACGGCAAAGGCATGGATCACGAACGGTAAACATCTTTGCCGTCCGCTAGCGGACGGCAAACTGTCCGGATGAAAGCCTGCCAGCAAAGGATTACGCCATCCGCCATCCTAGGCCAGCAGATGGCAAAGAAAGCTGACGGCAGTGCGGTGGCGTCAGAGCCGTTAGGGGGTTAACGGCGCTCTTTGCCGTCTGCCAGCGGACGGCAAAGAGCCCAGCTAGGCAGCACTAGGAAGCTGCCACGTGTCCAGATATGTCGTCCGCCAGCAGACGGCAAAGAGGTTTGAATCATTGCCGTCTGCTGGCAGACGGCATAGATGGTCACTTTGCCGTCCGCCAGCAGACGGCAAAATGACCAAATAGGCAGCCAGTGTTCCCAGTTTGCACAGGTGACTGCCACGTGTCCTCTTTGCCGTCCGCTAGCGGACGGCAAAGAGGCTATATATCCCCTGTTTTTATTTAAATCCCATTAATTAGACATGGTTTCAAACACAGATATACATACATACATATCCAACAGCATGTCCAACAACATATTTCATCCAATCCAACAACATAGTTCAACAAAGTCCAACATATCCATATATACATAACCAGAAACAAGTTTCCAACAACATATCCATATAGACATACATATGCAAACAAGTTTTCATAAACAACAAGGAAGCACCACAAGAATAGTACACTCCTGAATCCAATCTTCCTCCATGTACAGTCAAAGCTCAAATTGGGAAAGATAAGTTAGAGAAGAAGAAGATAGTTATAAGAAGAAGCGAAGAATAAAGAGAAGATCGAATACGCGCAAAGAAAGAAGAGAAGAATACTAAGACAATACAGAATGCTAGTCTAGACGAAAAAGACGGAAGAATCAGATACGAAGAATCAGAATACGCAAGCCGAGAAGAAGAAGAAGAGAAGAAGACTAGTTATAAGAAGAAAGAAGAGAAGACTAGTTGAAGAAGAAGAGAAGAAGAGAAGAAGAAGATTTTTTTTTCTTCTCTTTCTTTTCTCCTCTCCTCTTCTTTATCTTCTTCTTCTTCTAACTAGGGGTAAAAATGTCATTTTATTGCTAGCTAGGTAAAATGCTAAGTGTAGGTCATTTTAGAGCTAGGTAGGGTAAATAGGTCATTTTGAGCTTAGTAAGTTATTATGTCATTTTTTATCTAACTTGGTTATTATGCCATTTAGGAGGAAAATAAGCTAATATCCATTTGTAAAGCAAACACGAGAAAACTATCCTCTATACACAAATGTGATGAAGATCGCAACTAAGGTAACAATTGATCCAACGCATAATGATACCAACCTCATCAATGGCATATTTTCTAATCTTCTTAAGCTTCAGGCGCATGCATCCATCTTCAAGCGCATTGCATTCATCTTCATCTTGTGATCATCGATGGCATCGGCAACATACAACTCCAATGTCATCTCTCTTCTTCAATTCTTAATTTTTTTTTCTTCAAATACTCATTTTCTTTCAACTAAATTTAAACTTCTCACAAGAGGGTCGTTTCAAATCCGGTTCACATACCTCCTAAATTAATACCCTCTAGTCAACTTGATGGCCATAATTTGCATAAATGCGAAATGCAACAAATAGTTATGAAAGAGAATTTACCACATCCGAATCATAAAGCGGGCGAGGGCCGACCGGGACGGAAATCAAGACCATGGCACTATGTATAAGAAACAATCATACAAAGTAAGAAAATTATAAATACCAACTATATAAATCATACAATCATACAAATAACTATATAAATCAAGTACAACATAAAAATTTGAATACCTAATAATCATTATCGGTAATGACGTGCTCGTCATCATCATTAATAAAAGCATCATCATCATCACTATCGGTAATGACGTGCTCATCATCATCATTAATAAATGCATCATCATGTGGAAGGCCACCTTTACGTAACGTTCAAGCATTGACAGGTCATCTGCAGCAGTAACTTCTTCTTCTTCCGGCTCTTCTTGTTCCAGCTCAGGGGTGAAGTCGGACTCACTATCGTTGTCTACTTCAATGTTCTGGGGTGGAGTAGAGCGGTTCTTGAAACGTTTTTTGGAAAGACGTGTTTCTTGGAAGAATTCTCCTTCGTCATATGTGTCTTGGTTAATGTGAGGTTCATAATCCTTTTCATTGGGGGGAGGTGGTCTAACACATGGCGGCACTTCATAAACGACGTCCCAACCACTGAGATTTGGATCACTTTGACAGGCCCACTGTAGATAGAAAACTTGGGTTGCCTGTTGAGCCGTAATATAGACATCGGGAACATCCAAATGGGTGCTTTGTTTGATTTCGACTAGCCCTATATGTTCATGAGTCCTTCTAGTCTCCCTCGGCTGGAACCAATAACATCTGAAGACTACGACGTTTGGTGGGTTTTCACCATAGAATTCAAGTTCATAAATTGCTTCAACTCTTCCATAATACTCGATACCTCTTTCGCCGATAGCAGAGACACAACAATTTGTAGACTTTCGGTCGGCCATAGATAGCTCTTTGTCATAGGTACGAAAGCGATACCCGTTGATGTCGTATTTGTCAAATGAACGGACCTTATAGTCAAAACCATTAGCTACTTGTCTCAATTCGGCATCCATAATCTCTAAATTAGCCTACAAGTTTAATACGAAAGGATTGTTGCATTAGTCGCAAATTAGCCAAAGAAAAAAAAGGGTATAATGGAAATTACCCTTTTTTTTAACCAAGACATGAAACCGGGAAATTCGGCTCCTTGTTTTGCCAGAAGCTCATACTCTTCGACAGAATCCTTTTGGATCACCGCTCCATACGAGAATATGGCGACGTATCGACTGCATCAAAAATCCAGGAATCAGAGAAGTTCAAAGGAATTAGAAGTTGTGAAACAATGTACCGAGATCTTACTCTATGTACGGCCGCACTTCTGTTAGGTTGTTGAAGAGATACAGCGAAATGGTCCGCCATTCTTCAACATCCAACCTTACTGGTTTCCAACCACCGGCTAGTGCGAGATTCCCTTTGAATAGGCTGAGGTTGGATTGACCCTTTTGAGGTTCGTCAGCATTGTACCGAGGCTTCGGATTATGCAAATGACGATTTTTGGCTTCGTAGTGTGCGGTCACGAAGTTTGCCGCCTCCTCAGTGATGAATGCCTCTGCCATCGATGCTTCTATTCTACGTTTATTTTTACATTTTGCTCGAAGCGTCTTCTGCATCCTCTCAGTTGAGTAGCACCAATGATTTTGCACGGGCCCCCCCAATCGTGCCTCGGTCGGGAGATGCAAAATCAAGTGTTGCATTGGATTAAAGAAGCTTGGCGGAAAGATCTTCTCTAACTTGCAGATCAACTCCGGCGCCAACTGTTCCATTTCTTCTAGGAGGCCAGGCGATAGTTCTTTCACACAAAGAACACGGAAGAAATAGCTCAGCTCTGCCAGTACTAGCCATTCATCCTCAGGGATGAAGCCACGCAACATCACCGGCATTATCCGCTCAATCCATATGTGTCAATCATGACTTTTTAGACCAAATATTTTCAATTTTTGAAGACTCGCTCCCCTCTTTAGATTTGCTGCATACCCATCGGGGAACATCAACTGCATTTTCACCCACAAAATAATTTCCTTCATAGCTGGCCTTCCAAGATTGAACCATGCCTTTCGCTTCGTCCAGTTGATCCCCTTTTCTTTCGGTTCTTTCATGTTTTGTAACGGTCTATCACATAGCTCCTCTTGATCGACTCTAGCCTTAGGATTATCCTTTGATTTCCCCTCTATGCCGAACAATGTACCAAAAATGGCTTCGGCGATATTCTTTTCAGTGTGCATCACGTCGATGTTGTGTGGGCAAAGGAGGTCTTTGAAGTAAGGCAGATCCCAGAAGCATGTCTTGTGAGTCCAGGCGTGTTCCTTATTATACCCCTTGAAATACCCTGGACGCTCTGGATCTGGCTCGAGAGCGTTTAACTGATCTAGGGTCTGTTGGCCTGTCAACGCAGGTGGTGCAGAGTGTTTGACAACTCTACCTTTGATGAAGTTCTTCTTGTCTTTCCTGAACTTATGGCCAGGATGTAGAAACGGTCTATGCAAGTCGAAGCAACTATACTTGCGCCCTGCCGTCAGCCAACGAAACTCAAGAGCTCCCTTGCATGTGGGGCACGGGAACCTTCCATGCACACACCAGCCAACAAATAGCGCATACGCCGGCAAGTCATGCGTCGAGTACATGTACCAGGCACGCTTTATGAAGTTCTGTTTACTAAAGGCGTCGTATGTCTTGAACCCATTATCCCAAGCTTCTTGCAATTCGTCCTTAAGCGGCTGCATGTACACATTCATATTCTTCCCCGGATAGTTGGGCCCTGGAATTATCAACGTCAGGAAAATATTCTTTCGTTGCATAATCTGCCCGGGGGGGAGATTGAGTGGAATGACAAACACGGGCCAACAGCTGTATGGGGCTGCCATCTGACCAAACACACTGAACCCATCTGTGCTGACGGCGACTCGAGGATGCCTTGGATCTGCCGTTTTTCCTTATGTAATGCATCGAAGCGCTTCCACGCTTCACCATCCGATGTGTGCACCATCATCACATTTCCATCTGCATCTAGTTCGGTTCTTTTGCCCGTTTTGTGCCATGTCATCTGTCTGGCCGTCTCTTCGACCATGAAAAGACGTTGAAGTCTTGGTACGATTGGCATATACCGAAGAACATTAACGGGTATTTTGGTCTGCGTCTTCTCACCCATACCGTTGTCTACCACAACATACCTGGAAGAATTGCAAATGGGACAATAGTTCAAGTCCTCATACTGAAGCCTAAATAAGACACAACCTTTCTCACAGGCATGTATCTTCTCATAGGGCATCTTAAGAGCACGGAGGATTTTGTCTGACTGATACAGGTTTGGAGGTAGCACATGGCCTTTGGGTAGAAATCGTCCGAATAGTGTCATCATCGCGTCGTAGCATTCTCTGCCCAAGTTGAATTGAGCCTTCAAAGCCATTATTTGTGAGATGGCATCCAGCTGACAAAGCTCAGTGTGCTCGTGGAGAGGACGTTTTGAGGACTCCAACATTTCAGTGAAGGCCTTTGCAGATTCCTCCATCTCCTCGTCCGAGTCTCGAGCATCGTCAAAGTCTTGCACCATGTCTGCGGTCCTGGTACCATGCTCGTCGGTGCGACGACGAACCTCGGCTCTGGCACGTTGGGCAGACTCACCATGTAATGTCCAGACCGTGTAACCAGGCGTAAAACCAAACTTCTGTAGGTCTTTACTCATTTCAAGCTCGTCCCTCTTGTTATAGTTGTCGCAACGGGCATAGGGGCACCAGCTAAATTCCTGGCCATTTGCAAATGCGGCTCTAACAAACCCCTTGGTTTTTGTTAACCATTCCTCGGTCCAAACTTTCTGACAAGTGTAACCGGTGTACATCCATGCACGATCACTCATATTGACTTCCTACTGGACACACAAGAAATATATACATAATTAAGCAAACCATATCCATCAGTTAATGGAGTTTGTCAGTTTTATTACGTCCATGCAACCTACACGCTAATAGGTAAAGATAGGTCATAATCCCACCCGAGTATGTGTAGATCGGGTTTGTTTTTCCATGCTCTGCTCCGGATCCGACGCAAAATTTCGGCAGCACCTCCCCGCTGTTCTCCTGATACACGTCTCGGCAATAAGCAGAGAGAATGTGTACCCGGAGAACAACAGGGAGGCACTGACGAAATTCTGCATCGGATCCGGAGCTGAGCATATGGGAAAACGAACCCAATCTACACATACTCGGGCTGTCCATGGATAACGTTGGACAATTCAAAAGAATCACGATTATAAATATGCAAATGCATGCATATTTATAGATGTAACCCTTTCGAACGGGAGACGCATAGTGGTTATGCATACTGATGATTGACACCTATAGCTAGCAAGTTTCATCGGCACGAAGACCGGAACAGAGCGGGTTAGGGGGTCCTTGGCGTCGATGGAACCCTAAATAGCAAGTATCATCGGTGCGAGATACATGTGGCGCTCGGCGTTGAACACTAGATCCACATTCCACAAGTGAAGCCGGCGCCCGGCGTCCCGCAACAATAGTTCTGGTGGCCGATGACGGTCGAACACCATCGCGAATTTGTCTGGCAGCCTCTGCGATGAGGATTAAAGCCAAGTTTTGAAATTTCAAACAACCAAATCGACTTGAGTCAGTTTGGGTGTTTCAAGTTTCAACACTTGCCTTTTAATCGTCATCGCAGAGGCTGCCAGGCAAATTCGCGATGGTGTTTGACCGCCATCGACGCCGAGAACAGTTGCTTTGGGACGCCGGACATCGGCGTCACTTGTGGGACATGGATGTAGTGTTCGACACCGACGGCCACATGTATCTCGCACCGACGATACTTGCTATTTAGGGTTCCATCGACACCGAGGAACCCCTAACCCACTCGTCCCCGGGCGCCCTCTTTTTTCCTTTCCTTCTTCTCTTCTTTTTCTTTTTCTTCTTCTTCTTCTTCTTCTTCTTCTTCTCCTCCTCTTCCTCCCTCCTCCTCCTCCTTCTTCTACTCTTCTTCTTCTAAACTAAAACTAAAACTAATCTAAAATAAACTAAAACTAAAACTAAAACTAAACTGAAAATAAAACTAAACTAAAACTAAAACAGAAACTAAACTAGAAGAAACTAAAAAAAACTAAACTAAAAAAAGGGGGGGAAGAACAAACCTGCAGGGGATCGCGGGTGGAGGGCGAGGTCGGCCGGTGGGGCGGGGCGGCGCAGGGGCCACGGGAAGGAGGGCGGCAGCGGGGCGGGGCGGCGTAGGGCCGCGGGGAGGGGTCCGGCACCGGGGCGGCCCGGCGCAGGCCTCTCCGGCGACGGGGGGCGGCGGGGCGACGGGGCGCGGGGGGGGAGGGCTGGACGGCGGTGGGGGCTGGGTCCGGGGGGCGGGGCTGGCGGGCGGCGGCGACAGAGCAGCGGGGAAGGACAGAGGCGGGCGCGCGGGAGGGAAACAGAGAAAGAGAGAGAGAGGGAAGACGGCTCGGCCCGTTAAGTGGGCCTTCTTTGCCGTCTGCTAAGAGGGCGGCCGTTTAAGGCTAGCCCACGTCTCCTCTTTGCCGTCCGCTAGCGGACGGCAAAGAACCTGACCTAGCCACGCCGTGGCCCGTGGGGCCCACCTGGCCCTTTGCCGTCTGCCTTCTAGCTCTTTGCCGTCAGCTGGCTGACGGCAAAAAAACAGCGGACGGCAAATAGACTTTTTGCCATCTGCACTTTCTTTGCCGTCCGCTTTGAGGAAGCGGACGGCTAAGAGGCTCTTTGCCGTCAGCTGGCGAACGGCAAAGAGGTGGCAGACGGCAAATCACCAGATTCCAGTAGTGATGCACTTCAATCAATGTAACATATAGGCCTTATCGAAAACCTTAAACTTCATTTGATAAACATAACGACAATATATACAGAGGTTGTGCCACGAAAGGAGTACACATATATGTTTACCCCACAACCAAACTAAAGTAGTGCCACAAAAGATGTACATATGCTTCTAGATGTGTGCCACACAACCAAACCACCACCAAAATGAGCAGAGCAAATGTCTAGGTTCAACAAACAAGACGCAGGACATTGTAGGTCTTCTAAATCTTCAACAGCTTGAAAATCTTCCAAACCTTAGTGAACTTGTGCACCTTTGGGAAACCTGCAGCTGCAATAGATCGTAAGATGTTACATACAACAGCTGCATTCAGAACTTAAGGAAGATGTTACAACAATCACATACAACAGCCGCATATTTTCTGAAATATAGAGCAACCAATAACATCTCTAGACTTACTCTACTATAGTAGAGAACATGTCCATTTTTTATCATCTTAACAGTAGCAAGCTTATCTTCTCATCAAAATGTAATGTGCAAAGTCTGTAAACAGGAAGATGTGACAACAACCGCATACAACAGCCACATATGTTCTGAAACATAGAGCAACTAGTAACATCTCTAGAGTAATCTCTACTTTAGTAGAGAACATGTCCATTTTTATCATCTTGACAGTAGCAAGCTTATCTTACTTCTCATCCAAATACAGTGTGCAAAGTCTGTACAGATATTAACAAATATTAACAGTAATTAGTAGGTGTACCTATCTTGTACAGCAGAAGTGAGGCTATTCCTGTACCGAAGTAAAGCGAACAGAATTGATGACCATTTTGATTGTTTTCTGCATTTGGAAACACAAGCACAAGGCCACAATCACACACTAAATATTACACAAGCGCATTTTGAAGCTACTGTACTGAACAAGCGCATATGCAAAGTTACAGCTGCAGCTTCAAGCAGGATCAGGAAATTCAGTGATATAAGTTACTGCAATAAGCAAATTGGTATAAGCAGGTTGCATGCGCTAAGTTACTGTACTAGCCAGTGAATTAAATTAGCTTGTATTTGAGCTTGCTTTTCCTTCTAAGCTCTCTACATCTACTACACAAAAAAAGAGGGAAACTAGCTGCAGAAATTAAGGTCCCCTAAATGGTATCTGATTAGTGACAAGCCCACAGATTTAATCCAGTGAAACACTATGAACATTTGGTTCAATAAACAATTTTTTTTGGTTCACTTTCCTACATCTCGCACAAGTGGAATTAGCCTAGAAAATAAAACCAAGGCTTTCTACAAACAAATAAGCTGAAATAATTCATGTACATGAAAGAAAGAGGATCCAATTATGAGAAATGACTCAAACTAAAGCATGGAATCCAATGAAACTCATTTATCTACATGGCAGAGTCTATCATGTACATGAAAGGAAGATGATCCAATTGCAGTTTATATTTGTAATGGACAAAAATAAGTACTGTACGAGTATCTTTTTTATACCTGCTGTAGGAGTATCTATATATACAGAAGTTAATAATTATCCTTACGAGATCAGAGAATCAGATTTATTCAACTGACCTCTCTACAAAATCATGGCTGATGGACACAAAAGCCCACTTCTAAAGAACTATAATGACCTGTTTGAATTACTAATTAATAATGTAAACTGGAATCAGGGGCTTAAGTTTCCTGGACACAAGTTAACCATGCAGCAACTAAATGAGCAAAGCATTACTATTTGTGACAAAACCTAGAAGCTTGATACAAAACGTTTCGAACTGCAGAGAAAACAGAATCAATTTTAAATATTTTCTAAGTACAAACCAGCAACATCTACGAACAAACAAAATTGTAACATCAAAACAAGAAATGATAAAAACACTGAATACAGGACAAAGCAAAGGATATGGCAGCTGACATGTACATTAATTAGAATCTGCAATTATAAGTTAGTACAGTTTATATCAAAACTTTGACATCTTTGTACTGAAGCTTGTTATTTGCAAAGCTATTCTCGAGGTTCAACAAACAAACATAATACATTATCATTCCACCACTTAAAACAGCCAAATCATGGTAACTGAAAAGAAAATTAATGGCATGGTATGTCACCTTCTTCCTTTTAGTTTGTCGCTGACTAGCTGGGCCTCCAAATTCTTCATTTATATTTGAAAATGTAAGGCGGCCAAATCGTTCAAAATCCTCGCCGTTTCTTGTTCTAATTCTTGCTAGCCTCTCTTCCGCTCATTCTTGAACTTTGTCTTAGTCTCTTTCTTGTTCCATTCTTTTTCCTGAAAAGAAAATCAGTGGCACATTAGATGGCAAGTAGGTAAGCATGTAGCTGTTGGGAAGGCCTCTTTTAGCAACTCTAGCATCATGTCAAAACTTTTATAAAACCAACCTCCAAGAGATTTGATATGGAGTAACCTAACAACAAAATGTAGCTTTAAGAAGGTTGTGTGCACCCTGGATAAAGCTCCTCGCTATCATCAGCTATGAATTGTCGAAAAGCATCTGCATCACGCTTCTTTTTCTTTTAGAAGAGGGTCAATGCTCCCTGGCTCTATATCCTCGTGAATTGGATCGTCCCCACCGCCACTATCACTCAAATCACCAATTAGGTGTGCCATATCATGAATCATTTCAAACATCTCGTCATAATTATCTAGTGACAAAATGCATGCCATTCATATCTAGTACAAGCAAGGAGAAATACAATATGGACCAGGAATGCAATCTAGCACAATAGAATAGTCAATTGAAACATGTCATTTCAGGAACAACAAAAACTGAAATAGTAGTAAGAATATCATTATCTATATCATAAAAACAAAACACTTGTTTTGTCCACAAATCTGATTTCGCAAAACACAAACAGAGAAGCTACAACTTTGAGGCATTAACTAAACACAAAAAACAATTGTTGTAAAACCTAGAACTAAATCATCTGCCAAGTACACAGATTAAACTAACCCATCTAACAATTTTGGAAGTTAGGATTGAATCATTTGCCAAGTTCACACATTGAAATGAACCATCTAACAATTGTAGAAGTCAGAACTGAATCCAAGTACACAATTTGAACTGAACCTTGGCTGCAAAGAAATCTCATCAAATGCTCTTGATGGGGCAGATGAGGCAGACAGAGGATGTTGATGTGGTAGTGAGCTGGTCACGGGAGAAGAGGGACGCTCCGCTGCTTGGGGGATCGGAGAGGACGTCGAGGAGGTAGTCCCGCTCGATGCTCGCCTACTCAGGTGGAGGGAGGAGGCCTGCTTGGGGAGGCGTTCGGCGGTGGAGTCGCTCGGCGATAGTGGTCGTCCGTGGGGGTGCTCCGTGCTCGGCAGCGCTGATGTGGGGTGGTTGGGGGCAAAGGCGGCAGTGGTCGGACCGTCGGGGTGGAGGGCTGCCGGCGACGGTGGGGGGGCTGGGGGCGGCGGCGGGGCTGTGTTGGTGCGGGCCGCCGGCTGCAGAACTCGGGATCTAGGGCGGCCGGCAGTGGTGGGGTAGCTAGGGGAGGCGGTGGGGCTGCGGTGGTGGGGGACGCCGGCGGCAGGGCTGCGGTTGTGGGGGACGCCGGCGGTAGTGCTCGGGGTCGATCTAGGGCAGATTCGGGGGAAGTTGTTTGGGGGTGGCTGTGGTCTGGAGGAGGGCCGGCGCGTCTAGTTCTCTCGGGCCAAAAGATTTTTTTGTCTATCGCGCGCCTTTCCCTCGATTGCGCGCGCTTAGGCCAAACGATATTTCGGTTTCGCGCGGAAGGCGGACTCCAGCAGATAATGGGCCGTAGGAGAGTTCTCCCGGCAGATATGACGCCCTCAAGTGGAGAGCAATTAGTTAACGAGCGCTCCTTCGGGAGCCTCGCAACGATCAGCGCCACTTAACGCGCTCCCAGCCGCCCCGCCACGTGTCGCGTTCTGGACGATCCCTCCGGATTTTGTTTTTTTATTTTTCCGCATGCGATTTTAGCTTTTTAAACGCTTTTTTTCAATTTTTTCGATGTTTCGGTTTTCCACCGATCTTCCCGAACTTTTGGATAAAAAAAAATTCAAATTTTTTTTCCGCGAAAAAACGTGTTTTCCTTTTTTTCCTTTCACGAGAGTCATGGTTTTGCTTTCGCGAGAGTCACTGCCGTGCCTCTCGGAAACGAAAAAAAAACACGTTTTCTTTTTTTTTCCTTCCGCGAGAGGTATGGTTTTGCTTCTGAGAGAGGCACGGTTGTGCTTTCGTGAGAGTCACGGCCGTACCTCTCGGAAACGAAAAAAAACATGTTTTCTGTTTTTTTTTCCTTTCACGAGAGGCACGGTTTTTCTTCCGCGAGAGGCACGGCCGTGCCTCTCGGAAACGGAAAAAAAAACGCGTTTTCTGTTTTTTTTTCTTTCGCGAGAGGCACGGTTTTGCTTCCGCGAGAGGCACGGCCGTGCCTCCTCGGAAACGAAAAAAATGTGTTTTCTCTTCTTTTTTTCCCTTCCGCGAGAGGCACACTTGTGATTTCGTAAGAGGCACGGGCGTGCCTCTTTCGGAAAGGGAAAAAACCCGTGCTCCCGGTTCGGTTTTTTAGTCCGGTTTTTTTGTGAAAAAAAAAGTTCGTCAAAACCTATCAACATGGGATCTAGTATTGAAGATCTCGACGCGAGGAATCCAATGGTGAAGACGGTTCGAGATTTGGACGCACGGTTTAAGAGATAAAATGTTTTGAATAAACGAATCTATGAAAAAAGGGAAAACTCTCAGGTTGCGACAAGTGGCGCACATGCAGCGCGCCACTTGAAGCAACTTGAGAAGGTGGGAGTGATCTTTGCAAGGAGTACTCCTTAACTAATGATTTCGCCTCAAGTGTACCGGCAGTTTCAATGCCCTCGCTGCTGATGTTCTCCCGGCGGTTTCTTTGCGTGGAACTACTTGTACCGGTAGTTATAAATGTCCCGGCAGTACTTTTGCCCTTGTTTTGATACTTTTCCCGGCAATTAACTGCCCCCAATCCAGTGTTGTGGTGTAGTGAAACACAACTGCTAAAAATTCTTTTTCAATAGTAGCATAATTTCTTTGGGCACTGTCTAGAGTTTTGCTAGCATAATAAATAACATTTATTTTCTTATCAACTATTTGTCCTAGAATAGCACCAACAGCATAATCACTAGTAAAACTCGATCAAGGTTGCTCAAGCAATCATCAAAAGAAGTTCCATAAACAGAAAAATCATCCATGAAAACCTCAACAATATTTTCACAAAAATCAGAGAATATAGCAGTCATACATCTTTGAAAGGTAGCAGGTGCATTGCATAAATCAAAAGGCATACGTCTATAAGCATAAGTTCCAAATGGGCAAGTGAAGGATGGTTTTCTGTTGATCAGGTTGTGAAACAGGTATTTGAGAAAAACCAGAATATCCATCCAGAAAACAAAAGTGTGTGTGCTTGGATAATCTTTCCAACATTTGATCGATAAAAGGCAAAGGGTAATGATCTTTTCTAGTAGCTTTATTTAATTTTCTAAAATCAATTACCATTCTACAGCCAATAACAATTCTTTATGGAATAAGTTTATTTTTATCATTAGGAACAACAGTAATACCTCCCTTCTTAGGGACACAATGAACGGGACTTACCCATCTACTATCAGCTATGGGATAGATTATACCTGCTTCCAGAAGTTTTAATATTTCAGTTCTTACCACTTCTGTCATCTTAGGATTCAAACGCCGTTGATGATCAACAACGGGTTTAGCATCAGGTTCCATATTAATCTTGTGCTGACAGAGAGTGGGACTAATGCCCTTAAGATCATCAAGAGTATATCCAATGGCAGCACGGTGCTTCTTTAGAATTTTCAATAATCTTTCTTCTTCATGTTCTGAAAGGTTAGCACTAATAATAGCAGGATATATCTTTTTCTCATCAAGATAAGCATATTTCAAAGTGTCAAGCAATTGTTTTAATTCAAACACAGGATCACCTTTAGGTGGAGGAGGACCTCCTAGAGTTTCAATAGGCAAATTGTGTTTGAGCAGAGGTCGTTGTTCAAAGAAAATTTTATCTATTTCATTTCTTTCATGCATATGCATATCATTTTCATGGTCTAGCAAATATTGTTCTAGTGGATTAGTAGGAGGCACGACAATAGAAGCAAGACCAATTATTTCATCCATACTAGGTAATTCTTTCTTATGTGGTTGTCTACTAAACTTGGAGAAATTAAACTCATGAGACTCATTACCAAAGCTAACACCGACAGTTTGTTTTTCACAATCTATTTTAGCATTCGCGGTGTTCAAGAAAGGTCTACCAAAAATAATGGGACAAAAGTCATCTTGTGGGGAACCAAGAACTAGAAAATCAGTAGGGTATTTTATTTTCCCACACAAGACTTCAGCATCTCTAACAATCCCAAGTGGTGTGATGGTGTCTCTGTTAGCAAGTTTAATAGTAACATCTATGTCTTCTATTTTAGCGGGTGCTATGTCATACATAATTTCTTGGTATAAAGTAAAAGGAATAGCACTCACGCTAGCACCTAAGTCACATAAACCATGATAACAATGATCTCCTATTTTAACTGAGACAACAGGCATGCCAACAACAGGTCTATGTTTATCATTTTCATCGGGTTTGGCAATTCTAGCAGCATCATCGCAGAAGTAAATAACATGCCCATCAATATTTTCTGCCAGGAGATCTTTAACCATAGCAACATTAGGTTCTACTTTAATTTGTTCAGCAGGTTTATGTGCTCTAATATTACTTTTGCGAACCACAGTTGAAACCTTAGCATGTTCCTTTATCCTAACAGGGAAAGGTGGTTTTTCAATATAAGCAGTAGGCATAACTGGATCAACATTGTAAATAATAGTTTCGTCTTTAACTATGACCGGTTCGTTAATTTCTTCTTTAATAGGGGGATGATATTTAAACCACTTCTCCTTAGGGAGATCAACATGAGTAGCAAAAGATTCAGAAAAAGAGGCTACTATCTCAGAGTCAAGTCCATATTTATTGCTAAACTTGTGAAAAGCATCGGTATTCATAAAAGATTTAACATAATCAAATTCAAGCTTAATACATGCCTCCTTACCTTCGTCGAGTTCCCAATCTTCAGAGTTGCGTTTAATTCTTTCTAAGAGATCCCACCTGAATTCAATAGTCTTCTTCATAAAAGAACCAGTACAAGAAGTATCGAGCATGGATCGATCATCATGAGAAAGTCGAGCATAAAAATTCTGAATAATAATTTCTCTAGAGAGCTCATAATTTGGGCATGAATATAACATTGACTTAAGCCTCCCCCAAGCTAGAGCGATACTTTCTCCTTCATGAGGCCAAAAATTATATATATAATTCTGATCACAATGAACTAGATGCATAGGATTTTTTTTTTGGTGAAATTCCAATTTCAATCGATTCCAGTTCCAAATTCAATATCATCGCATAGCCTATATCATGTCAATGCTTTTCCCTTCAAAGATGAAGGGAAAACCTTCTTGTTAGCTTCATCTCCGGATAAACCTGCAAGCTTAAATAATCCACAAATTTCATCCACATATATCAAGTGCATATCAGGATGTTCGGTTCCATCTCCTGCATAAGGATTAGCTAGTAGTTGTTCTATCATACCCGAAGGAATTTCATAAACAATATTTTCAGTAGGTGCAGTAGGTTGAGGGGTAACTAATTGTGCTTCCGGTCGAGTTGAAGATACCACGAACAAACCCCTCAAAGGATGGTTCTCCATAGTAACAGGTGACAATAAATTTCAGCACGTGGTAATAATTTTTCCTTACCAATTTCCACTTACCAAGAGCGCTTCACTCCCCGGCAACGGCGCCAGAAAAGTGTATTGATGACCCACAAGTATAGGGGATCAATCGTAGTCCTTTCGATAAGTAAGAGTGTCGAACCCAATGAGGAGTAGAAGGAAATCACAAGTGGTTTTCAGCAAGGTATTTTCTGCAAGCACTGAAATAGTCGGTAACAAGTAGTTTGATAGCAAGATAATTTGTAACAAGCAAGTAATAGTAACGGTAAATAAAGTGCAGCAAGGTAGCCCAATCCTTTTGTGGCAAAGGACAGGCCAAAACCGTCTCTTATGATAAGCAAAGCGTTCTTGAGGGTACACAGGAATTTCATCATGTTGGTTTGATTCGTGTTCGCTACTTTGATAATTTGATATGTGTGTGGGCCGGTGCTTAGGTGATGTTCTTACTTGAACAAACCTCCTACTTATGATTAACCCCCTCGCAAGCATCCGCAACTACGAGAAAAGTATTAAGATAAAATCAAACCATAGCATTAAACTTTTGGATCCAAATCGGTCCCTTACGAAGTAGCGCATAAACTAGGGTTTAAGCTTCTGTCACTCTAGCAACCCATCATCTAATAACTACTCCACAATGCATTCCCTTAGGCCCAAATATGGTGAAGTGCCATGTAGTCGACGTTCACATGACACCACTAAAGAAATCACAGCATACATATCATCAAAATATCGAACACATATCAAGTTCACATGATTACTTGCAACATGACTTCTCCTGTGACCTCAAGAACAAAAGTAACTACTCACAAATAATAATCATGCTCAAGATCAAAGGGGTATTAAATAGTATAATGGATCTAAAAATATAATCTTCCACCAAATAAACCATATAGTAATCAACTAAAAGATGTAATCAACACTACTAGTCACCCACAAGTACCAATCAGAGGTTCCAGTACAAAGATTGAATGCAAGAGATGAACTAGGGTTTGAGAGGAGATGGTGCTGTGTAAGATGTTGATGGAGATTGCCGTCCCAAAGATGGGAGAATTTTTGGTGATGACGATGGCGATGATTTCCCCCTCCGGGAGGGAAGTTCCCCCGGCGGAATTGCTCCGCCGGAGGGTAAAAGTGCTCTTGCACAAGTTCCACCTCGAGACGGCAGTGCTTCGTCCCGAAAGTCCCCCTCTGATTTTTTCTAGGTCAAAATGACCTATATGCCAGAAGATAGGCACCGGAGGTGGGCCGAGGAGGGCACAACCCACCAGGGCGCGCCTAGGCCCCCAGGCGCGCCCTGGTGTCTTGTGCTCACCAGGGTGGCCCCCTCCGGTAGTTATTTGCTCTAGTATTTTTATATATTCCGAAACAATTCTTCGTAAATTTTCAGCTCATTTGGAGATGTGCAGAATAGGTAACTCTGACATAGCTTTTTCAGGTCTAGAATTCCAGCTGTCGGTATTCTCCCTCTTTGTGTAAACCTTGCATATTATGAGAGAAAAGGCATTAGAATTACTCCAAAAAGCATTATTATGCATAAAAACATTATAAATAACAGTAGGAAAACATGATGCAAAATGGACGTATCAGGGTGCTTAATTTTAGTTGAACTGCACAAAAATAGAGATTGGAATGTCTCAAGGCCCCTCCTTGTACTACCGTTGTAGACTGATGTTCATCACTGGCAGAAGGTGTATCGGGGAGAATTGGATCGATTTCCAGTATGAGGCCTACTGTATGAGGCGTCGCAGGGCCCATCTGGCCCTCGCAGCATGGCATACTGTGATACTATCACAATCTTTTCCCATTAAGAAAATGTTGTTTCTTCTATTAATTAGTGTATGTTTCATCAACTAGTGCCACTATAATGTAATCACGCTTTTTCATTATCTGTGGAAGCAGGGTAATCTTTTCCCATTAAGAAAATAAAGTTTCTTCTATTTATTAGTGTATGTTTCATCAACTAGTGCCACTATAATGTAATCATGCTTTTTCATTATCTGTGCAAATAGGGTTATTCAGCTACATTTTGGTGGAACTGCACAAATGTACGGATGGAACCAACATATATGCAGAGTGCGAGGTGCCAATATCTAACATAAACATGGCTTGGAAAATCACAGATGCTCGGATGGTTCCTCAATTTCTTGCCGACCCGCTGTAGAAAATTTTAATCTGCCGGTATTTCGCTTGCACTTTACTTATTTTTTAGGGGACACTTTACTTGTTTCAGTGTTGCAGCAAATTCTCTAATCATATTGGAGTAGCTTATATTGGCACTTTTCTAGGGAGTATTCTTTCTAAAAGAAGCACCAATCGATTTTTCTTTATTTGTACACATTGTCACAACTTTGTTTTTGGTCCAGAGCTATTTTAGGGTGATTGGCGTAGTACTCGGAGACTCGGAGTACTACCCAGTACTTACCCATATGATTTTCATTAGCTGTCACAGTGATTGTAAGCATGAGCAGATGGAAGATTAGGTTAGTGCGAAGCTTACCTTAAACCCTACCGCCATCGTTGAAACGAGGCGAGCGGCAAGGGAACCGTGGAGAACGGCAAGGAAGTGACGTCGCACCATCCGATCTCCTCTTGTGGTGGGAGAATGAATACTCCTATGGCTCCGGCTTACTCGATCGATTCGTTATCCTCTAGATGCTCGACCTTGGACCTGTACGCCCACCACCTCCGCCTGACTTTCACCGCGGGCGAATCTGTCTGCTCCATCGCCCAGAGGAGATACTCGATGAACTCGAAGGACTGCGGCGTGACCGCCGTCGGGGAGTACGTCGCCGCCGTCTTGCTCTTTCTCATACATTGCCACATGGCCCTCACTGTCCTCGAAATCTCCCACTCGTTGTCAAACCAAGTAAGGATCTCCTTCAACCTGGCTAACTTCGCCTGGTCGCCGTCGGCAATCTGCCCGATTCGTTGTTGCATCCTCTCCATATATGTGCTTCTGAGAGGTCCGGTGCTGGCTTTGGAAGATGGGAGGAACGACGGTGGTCTTTCAATGGAGAAGAGGGAGAGGCAAGATGGTGGTTTTGCAATGGAGAAGATGCAGAGGATAGGGGGTGGTTTTGCAATGAAGAAGAGGGAGAGGCGAGACGGTGGTTTTGGAATGGAGAAGGTGGAGAGGAGAGGGGGTGGTTTTGCAATGGAGAAGAGGGAGAGGAGCGTGCAACAGTGATTTAGGATTGGACAAGAGGGCCGGCGCGCTGTGACTGGATCAAAATCAAAATCAATTTACCCTTCAATTAAGAAGCGACCCCACATTAACTAGTCTCCCTTGTATTCTGGGTCATATTTTGACCATGATTTTAACAAATAAAATATATGTTATACGTTGCAAAAATAATATAATTTGAAAGTACATTCAGGTACGAACCAAACGATACAATTTTTGATGACATGCATTCACATTTTGCTTGTCAAATACAGTACGTGGTCAAATTTGACCCAAAATACACAAAACAAAAAATACTTCCAAGACCACCACCGCTCCTCTCCTGTTCCAATCCCAAACCACCGCCGCTCCTCTCCTCTTCCATTTCAAAACCATCGCCACTCCTCTCCTGTTCCAATCCAAAACCAGCACCGCACCGCTCCTCTCACCTTCCATTCAAAAACCACCGCCGCTCCTCTCCTATTCCAATCCAAAACTAGTGCCGCTCCTCTCCTCTTCCATTCAAAAACCACCGCCGGCGAGTGAAGGTGTTGTGGAGAAGTAGATCGATGGAGGAGTACAACCGATACGTGAGGATCGCAGGCGGTGACCCTGTGAAGCTAGCCAGGATGTTGAAGACACAGTCTTGATTTGACAACCAGGAGCAATTAGCAGCGACGGTGACAGCGACAGCGATGGCCAAATATCTAGAACAGAGCGAAAAGGCGGCGATACTCTCGGAGGGAGTCGCGCGGGAGTACATAGACCTGCTCCTCTCGGCCATGGAGCATATAGATTCACCGAATCCGATTGTGAGGCAGCGGTGGTGGGAGTATCGATCCAAGATAGAGCATCCACCAGAGATTGAAGGATCGAGTATCTACACGGTGCCATTTGTGAGGGTGCTGTGGCAGAGCGAGCCGGTGGAGTCTTCGTCGACCGAACCCAACTACAAGAGGTGAAAAGCAGTTGGCGCGATGACGCTTCCTCGCCATCCTCTCCCTCGCCGTTCACCTCGTCTCACGGGGCGGCTGTCTGCCGTCGAGGAATTGGAGGGGACTACCCCCCCCCCCAATAGTCTGAGGAGGAGCTTAGTGTTGTCAGTATTTGCAGGTTGTGAATTGTGTTGTGTATTTTGAGAGTACTTTCAGATATGAATGTCTTTTGAATTTCATATTTGCAGTATTGAGTATATGAAGTATTTTATGAATTCTAGAGATCTATTTTAGGACTTTAAAAAATGTAGTTTCCTATAAAAGTGCAGACAATGTGATTCTCAGAGAAGAAACTGCAAGTTTCAGAGGCAGAGCATTTACATTAACACGCCCTTTTCAAACAGGGATAACATCATGTTGAAAGTTTTATTCATGGTCGAAAATGGAACTACCAGCCAGTTAACATCATGCTGATCAACATTCATGCATAGCACATCTTCATATGATGCACAGTCAAAAAGATATGCTATTTTCAAAATGCCCACACAATGTTGAGTGTGCGAAAAACAGAGAAACCGAGGGACGAAGTTTTGGCAAGTGTTGGAGGTGGTGTGCGTAGATGACAATGGGCACCCACATGTTAGAGGCAGAGGCAAAAATTTGGGGATATTTTCACTACATCAGGTGGAATCGAACCCGGGCGGAGCAGCGGTTGGGGAGTGGAACTTGGCCACTGGGCTACTCCAGTACTTTCACTAGAAATTAGGCACAACATCTACCACTACTGTAGCACGTCTTCCCGGCTCCGGTGCGTTCTCGTCTGGGGCCTGGACGTCATCCTCCGCCTTTGTGCGCTCGCCGCGGCGCCGCTGTTTGCCGTTGTGAACATGCTCAACAAACGAGAGGAATCTAGACAGGACTGTACATGGAGAGGCGGACAGTCGGGACCCACCAGTTCCATGACCGTACACAAGCAAGTGCATCATTGAAAAAATACTCCCTCCTAATGCTATACTGACGTTGGGGCCCACGGGTTTGTCAACATAGTTACTAAAGGAGATAAATTTACAACGAAGCCAGACATCGGGGAGCTGGCAGGTATCATTTATTATCAGTGGGCCAACAAGTATCAGCTTTGTTGTGGGCTGCCCAGTCTAGGCTTTCTTTTTTAACATGCGCAGCCCACGACATGCCGGTTTGTATTTTTTTGAGGGTCGTCATGTATCGACCGGCCTATGGCCCTCCCATCCTAGGTTTTATTTTTTCTTAAACATCCGCAGCCCAACTTATGTTTCCCTTCTAACTATATTATATATAAAGTCTTTTACCCGTAAATATATATATATATATATATATATATATATATTTATTTATTTATTTATATGTTATTATATATTATTGTTATTTTCATCATATACTTAACAGATACTTACATATATAAGAAAAAAATATCCCACGTCTTTTTAACTTATAAAAATAATTTTTTAACAATAAAATCCTTTTTTTTACATTAAGGCAACGAAAATCCTGGTGATTGTGTACAAAAGCTTGGTAGGATTTAAGGACCAATGTAATAATAAAGCACTTATTATTTAAATATATTTATAACAAAATGCTCAACCCCTGTTTATTTTTTGATAATATTGCTGCGCCCAACCCAATATTTAATTAGAACCAGACCAATAAAATCATGTATTTCGAGAAAGTGCAAATGTGCTGTAATTTTTTAGGAAAAAATAAATGGGCCGCATGGACGCTACATTATTTGTTCACCTAGCCAGCAAATTCGTGTATTTCGAGAAAGTGCAAATGGGTTGTAGTTTTTAGAAAAAAAATAAATGAGCCGCATGGACGATACATTATTTGTGCACCCAGCCCAGCAAATGGACTGTAAATTCTAAAAAAAATGGGTTAAATATGTGCCACATTTTTAGAGGCTGAAATGTGGGCCAATAGGTCAAAGCCAACGCAAGGCGTTGTCAACTTAGTCAGCAAATGATTCTGAAATCGATAGCCGTTGGATTTACATCAAACAACCGGCATCCATTTTCAGTCTCTCGTCTTCTTCCTCCAGCGCCGTCGGGACCACCTCCTCCCGCCTCCGGCTGCTAGCAGCTCTGCTTAGCACGCTTCGCTGCGAAGCGCTACCCCACCACCGGCCAGGCCATCCCTCCACCCTCCACATCTCCTGTTATTCTCCGCCGACTGCAGAACAACGCCGCACCAGAACCAGTTAACCCTCGTACACCTCTCCGTCTGCGACTCCACTCACTACGAAAAAAACCCACTTCCGTGATGATATGTGTTTGTCATAGTAGGTCACGTTTTCTATCATGCATGTACATCCATGACGATTTTATGACAGAATCAAGATAGTCATACATGTGCAGTCGTAGAAGTGTTCCATCACAATACCAAAATTATCATCACGGAAGTGTCCACTTCCATTACGATAAATGGCGCGTCATGTAAGTGCTTTCGTTAAGGGTAACCGACACGTGGCATCCACCGTAACGGGTCGCCGTTAAGCTATCGGGTTCCGATTTGGATCCAATAACCCGTTAACAGCCCGGACCAATGAGGATTTTCCACATGTAAAATAATCATTGACCGGAGGAAACACGTGTCGGCACCGCGGTGGGCCAGATGTCATCCATCCAATGAAGGAGACTTGCTATGATACGATGCTACTTCTTGAGCTTGCGTTGGTTTTTTCCATTGAAGAGGAAAGGGTGATGCAGCAAAGTAGAGATAAGTATTTCCCTCAGTTAGAGAACCAAGGTATCAATCCAGTAGGAGACAACACACAAATCACCTAGCACCTGCACAAACAATCAAACAACTTGCACCCAACGCGATAAAGGGGTTGTCAATCCCTTCATGGTTACTTGCAAAAGTGAGATCTGATAGAGATAGGTAAAACTAAACAAAAGATAAAGTAAATATTTTTGGGTTTTTTGGTTTATAGATCTGAAAATAAAAGATTGCAAAATAGTAGATCGGAAAGTAATATGATGGAAAATAGACCCAGGGGCCATAGGTTTCACTAGAGGCTTCTCTCAAGATAGCAAATAATACGGTGGGTGAACAAACTACTGTCGAGCAATTGATAGAAAAGCGCAAAGTTATGACGATATCCAAGGCAATGATTATGAAATATAGGCATCACGTCCGTGTCAAGTAGACCGAAACGATTCTGCATCTACTACTATTACTCCACACATCGACCGACTCCTGCCTGCATCTAGAGTATTAAGTTCATGAAGAACAGAGTAACGCATTAAGTAAGATGACATGATGTAGAGGAGTAAACTCAAGCAATATGATGTAAACCCCATCTTTTTATCCTCGATGGCAACAATACAATATGTGCCTTGCTGCCCCTACTGTCACTGGGAAGGGACACCGCAAGATTGAACCCAAAACCAAGCACTTCTCCCACTGCAAGAAAAACCAATCTAGTTGGCCAAACCAAACCGATAATTCAAAGAGAATTACAAAAATATCAAATCATGCATATAAGAATTCAGAGAAGATTCAAATAATATTCATAGATAAGCTGATCATAAATCCATAATTCATCGAATCTCGACAAACACACCACAAAAGAATATTACATCGGATAGGTCTCCAAGAACAACGAGGAGAACATGGTATTGAGAATCAAAGAGAGAGAAGAAGTGATCTAGCTACTAGTTATGGACCCGTAGGTCTGAGGTAAACTACTCACGCTTCATCGGAAGGGTAATAGAGTTGATGTAGAAGCCCCCCGTGATCGAATCCCCCTCCGGTAGGGTGCCGGAACAGGTCCCTAGATGGGATCTCACGGGTACAGAAGGTTGCGGCGGTGGAAAAGTCTTTTCGTGGATGCTTCTGGTGGTTTGGGAACATATGTGAATATATAGGCGAAAGAATTAGGTCAGGGGAGTCACGAGGGGCCCACAAGGTAGGGGGCGCGCCCTCCACCCTTGTGGCCGCCTCGTGGCTCCTCCGACTTCATCTCCAAGTCTCTTGGGTGTCTTCTGGTCCAAGAAAAATCATCGCGAAGGTTTTATTCCGTTTGGACTCCGTTTGGTATTCCTTTCCCACGAAGCTAAAAAACAAGGAAAAAACAGAAACTGGCACTGGGCTCTAGGTTAATAGGTTAGTCCCAAAAATAATATAAAATAACATATTAATGCATATAAAACATCCAAAACAGATAATATAATCACATGGAAAAATAAAAAATTATAGATACGTTGGAGACGTATCATACGACGACACATGGCAGGGCCCAACAGAGGCCCGTATAGGTTAAAAAGGCCGGCCCAGTCAAAGGCCCGTATGGTTTACTTAGATACTAGTGGGCCGGCCCACTAACAGCCTGCTTAAACATGGCCCATTTACGATCCACCCCCAGATCTGGCCTGTTAATTGTTCACCGAGTACTCGGGCCCAATTATGGCCTAGTGAGATTTTGGCCTGTTAGAGGCCCGATGTAGACATGGGTCCATTTCTGCCCGGTGTGTCTTTCGGCCTGGGAATAACCCATGCTGGCTATGGGCCATATATGGTCCGACGCGACATCCGGCCCACTAACGGCCCGTGATCAAGGTGGCAACAGTTCAGCCCAACGTGACTTTGAGCCTGTTAAAGGCATGTCGTATAATTTGGCCTGTTGATGCCTCTACTAAGCTTTCGGCCTCTAGAAGGCCCATGATATCAGTGGGCCAACTAAGGCCCGAGATATGTTTCGGCCTGGTAACGGCCCATCATATAACTGGGCCAACAATGGCCCGGTCTACATTTCAGCCTGCTAAAGGCCCGTGGACGACTATTGAAAATTGAGGCCCAACATGCTTTTCGGCCTGATAAAGGCCCATGGTATCTTCTAGGCCATAACAGGCCAGCAGAATATTCAGCCTATTAATGGCCCGAAGTTACATGGGCCCAACTAAGTGCTGGGTCCACTAAAGGCCCAACTAAACTTTGGGCCCAATGAAGGCCCATGTAAGTTGTGGGACTGGCGCACAGTCTCCACGAAGGGCCCCAATGGCTAGTCAGCGCAGGCCCAAGAAAGTTGCGTGCCGGCCCAGTTGTGGCCCGCTAAAATGCAGGCGAATGTTTCGGCCCGGTCGACTACATCAGATTTTCACCATTTTTCCAGATAGCGAATGATGGCATATACGGTAACTAGTAGGAATTAAGAACAAACCTACTCTATACAATAAAGAAATTATGGCATAGTAACTTAGAATAAACCTACACTATACAATAAAGGATTTATGGTATATTACATCCATTGGGCATCGAAGTTCACCACCAGTGATCATAAAGCGCAACGAAGAAGCAGATTACAAAAACTGGGCGCCATTGTAGCGTAACAAAATAATACTGAACCAAGACCACTTCCAAGATAGTTCAAGAAAGGTTAGCCTTGCACGGGAGCTGCTGCGCAAGCAGTTGAGCAAGGCTGTGAGACTGGCCTAGCATGTTGTTCATAGCTTCCAGGTGTAGCTGTTTAGCAATGAGGTTCTCATTGGTGTTCTCCGCGATCTTCCTTAGAGATTGGACTTCAAGTCGAAGTTGAGTTGCAGAATGCCTTTCTGCTTGAACTTGACACTAAAGAAGTCGAATTGATTCAGGAAACGAATTCTGTGAGCTTGTGTGACTGATAGTCTCAAGTAACTTGAACACTGCATCAAGACATGACTTTGGGGTTGTCTCGCTATCTTCAAGATGTTTTGCCTTCTTTGCTGCAATATATGTTGGGTTTGTCTCATAGCCTTCAGCAGACTTGTGCATGCCATCAGGCATATCACCCTGAAACAAGCAGAGAGATGACAGGTTTTGCACGTATATAAACAAAGATGGTAACTGTGTTGTCAATTCCATCCAATTTCAAATTAGAAAATAAAGAGACAGTTCAAAATGTCAATAGCATAATTTGGCATTGTTCATAATGTGGGGAGCTTCACCACACTACTGGATTACCATATCAACAAAACAAGCATAGATGAAGGGCAAAAGACAATCATTGTACCTATTTTGGTTAATGTGCATGTCATGTTGTTCATATCATCAGCCACATCAGTAAGATAAAGCAGGAAATGACAAGGTGCAAATGTGGGCTGCTTCACCACACACTGGATTATAGATAAAAAAACAAGCATACATGCAGGGCTAAAGAAAATCATTGGATCTGTATTGAGTAATGTGCATGGTATGAATAAGGAATTTGGTTTTACAACTAATACTTGGAACTTACAATTGTTGTGAACATGCATTTTGATAGAAACAGCAAACTAAACAGTAGTTGACGATAGGGAGTATGAGCAAATTAAACAGCAGTTGAGGATAAAGGCTTTAGAAGGACTTACTTACATTAGCAGTTAACACCGGCTCTATAATGCCCTTCTCCATGTCAAGGGAAGGATAACTCAAGAATTTGAGCACAGAATATTCTTCATAAGCATTGCGTGTACTCTATATTTTATAGAGAGTAATTATAGATATGATAATACTGGAAGGGATAGAGGATAATGAAGATAAGATGCAGATTGATGCTACATAATCAACTACCTATCCCTGTAAGTACAAGCGTTATAGGAAAAAATGTACTAACAATAGCAATGTGCTACACTTTTGCACTAGCATTGTCTGTGTATTCAACTTTTTGGTAAGATTAAATATAGATATGATATTTTTAGTAAATGGTGGGCGAGGGAGATAAGATGTAGAATGCTACACAATGAACCAATCCCTCCTTCCCATAATATAAGAGTGTTTTGTACACTGGTGTACTGTACAAAACACTCTTATATTATGGGACAGAGGGAGTAGCTGTTAATGTAAGTACAGTGATAGAAGACGTTTGGTCCTTACAAGAGGACTACAGAGCTAAACCTCTTCAAAAGCATTGGGTTGATTCTAAATTTATGTAAGAGTCGATACGGACCTTATAATGTCCACCAAATGGAGGATAAGGAGGATAACATGTGCAGTGATGCTACATAATCAACCAGCTATGAAAGTAAGTATGGTCATATAGGGCAAGAGGTACTCACAAGAGCAATGTAGTGTGCAGTATAGTTGCGAGATTCTGTGGTCCCTTGAGAATGAATATTCTTCTGCAAACAGTTTCCGTACAAGTGAGACAGTAAGGCACATGTAGAAATATAGTTCAGATTGTGATGTGATATCATAGACAGTACTTTACGCTGCAGACGAGACCAATGTGTAACAAGATTATTCTAGTCACTGTTTACTAAATGTAGCACCGGCGACTTAACAGAAATTCCATTTAGAGGCTTGCCATCGAAGTGCGCTTGCCTCAGGTAGGAACGATACTTCATCAACGAGTGCTTGAAAAGCGCAACCAAGCCTTACTCGTCTTGACTATCTAGTTTGATCCTCGCCTATTTAAAAGAATGAAATCTTGTGTCTTTTGTCAGCAGAAACATATGCAATAATTACCATGAATAACACTAGTACATTACTTACACGTAAGTTGCGGAGGAAGATTAGAAATTGTTCTTTGTCTGTGGTATAATCTTTCCATTAAGGAAAGATGCGCACAAAGTTCCTGACAACAATATAGGCTTCGTCTTCTAAACTGGGAAGTAGTGGAACAGGGGTCCTATTTGCTGCAATTGGGGCTCTCTCTCGTTCGAAAATGGATTTGGCAACTGGATTTGGTGTACTCTTTGCTGGAATGGGGGTTTTGCGTCATAGAGCTGGTGCTATGTCAACTGGCATCATCATACTGTTTGCTGCAGTTGGGGTCTGCTGAGTTGGGGCATCAGAGATGGCTAGTGTAGTAGGGCTAGAGTCTGCTAGAGTTGTGGCCGTGTTTTTTGGGTCTGGTGATATTGCAACTACACCTAATGGGCTATTTGATTTATCAGGTGTCACTACCTTTTCCAAATACTTTGTTCGTGCTCCTTCGCGATTAGCAATCGCCCTCTTCCTTTTGAACATCTGATACACGAGAACAACATTTGAATGGATAAATATGGCATGATGACAGATGGAATATGTACTGAAAATGGATAGGTAGGGCGTATTCACATACATGATGTGTAAACTACGAAAATGGCGGTGCAACAAAGTAGAAACAATGCAAAGCATCAGTTGCAAGATATGTGCGACAATATAACCTTGCAAAGTTAGAGCAAGCACCTTGATGGGTGAATAAGATAGGGCATCTACTTCTGCCTCCTCCACTAGGGAGCTACATTGACTTAGGTCTCCCTCTAGCTCAGAATCATTATTAGGATCATATTCTGAACACGAATCTGTAGGTGGAGAGCGTTTGCATTGCATTGCATCCAGATTGGATCTCGGTCCCTTAATACCAAGTTTGACAGCCATGGCATTGTTCTGCTTTATTCTTTTCATGGGTGCAAGCTCGTAATCATTATGATGTTGTTCAGTATTTGAGATTCATGAAAACATAAAAGTAGTCAGATTATCTATGGAATGCATTGCGGATTCAACTCGAAGAGTGTCTCCCTACAACCCTTGCGTATACAAAGTTCATCCCCCAACCATGCTGACCAGACCACACACAAAAATACAAACCTCTTATGTCTCTATAACGGGCGGACACACATTTCAAAACTGAAGTAGCAACATTAGAATCATATCAAATTTGTATTTGAACAAATAAATTAAGGAATTATGAGTGGCATAATGTTTAGCTTCAAGGGTGGAGTGCTGGTAGTGCGACACAAAGCAAGTAGGTAGATTGTATTCCATGTAAAAGATCGTAGTCTATGTAAAAGGTGGATATGACACTTTTCTTTCTATAAAATGCAGTGTTCGTTGCCCACACATGATGGAAGAGATCACACAGAGAAATACTATTCACTCATGTCCGTGGTTCCAGTATTTTGAAATAGGGTGGTCCACCCTAAAAGAATATTGACAACAAATATGACAAGGTAACCATACAAGTAGTGAATCAGTCATTCCTTGTGAGCTTACTAGGACAAGTATGCAGAATTGTAACTGTAGTAAGAGACCGTCCAAAATCTGAGTCAAGAAGTTGGTCTAGCACTTATTGTTTGCAACTAATCAAAGTGAATAATTGGATATCATATCGAATGAGTAAGAAAGACAAGTAAAATTGTCAACAAACCTGGCCTGCAGTAGTAATCTGGGTCAATGTCACTATGACCAACAATCCAACATGACTAGTGTCTGTTCCTAGGGCCGGAATTTTGAAACCATGTGAACTTTATAGGTACTAAAGATTACTGAAATATCTGAACCATTAAGTGTAGGTAGCACTCAGTACACAACAAACCCTAATGATAGTCCTTCCTAATGAGTAATAAATCAATTTGAAAATGGGTGATGGGGAGTGGCTGCTGAGTGTTGAGACGTATCTGAGGATAAATCGGGTTGGCTTAGTGGGTGTTGCACGCCTGAGCCCTGAATAGAATGGGAAGGTAGGCACGACAGTGCGCCGGGGCAGCGATGACGCTGTTGGGCGAGTGGCTCCTGACCTCCTGTTAGTCCGGCGTCTCGTCCTAAAGTCATGCCATCCGGGGACGGCAAGTCGCCGGCAAGGCAGGCGGCTGGGGGCGAGTAGAGATCAGAAGCGTAGTAGAACAGAGGGGAATCGGGGTCTGGGCCGACCCAAAATCCCAGTGTGGGCCGCGGCCCACCGTGGCCACCCTGTAGATCTACACCCCAGCGGCGTACATGCATTTTCAAAACTAAATTAGGAACATTTGGCTGACCAATTAAATGACTCTGTATTAATAATATCATATTCGTATTTGAACAACTAAGCTTGTTTAGCTTGATGGGTGGAGTAGTGCTATTATGACACGAAGCACGTAGGCTGATCGTATAGTGATCATAAAAGGGGGGAAACCCTAAGCATGATCAATTAAACCCTATTATGACTGTGCCATGGCAGATTTGAAACTGCAAACCGCAGAAATGCTACTTAGCAACCATTGTTTGGTTCGAACTAAGAACTAAATTCTAAGAGCTGAAAAGAAAGTACAATAACGAAGTTAGGATCTATTTTCTGGTTGAGATCAAAAAGTTGAGCAGATATGAAGTAGTACCACCTCTCTTGCGGCGCCGTGTAGGCATCTGGGGTGTGATGGCTGTCAGTGGCGTGGAAGCAGATCTGTGATGGTAGATGGGTGCATCGGGGGATAAGTCCCATTGAGGTGGACGAGAAGGTCGTCGGAGCGGCCCCGGCAAGGAGGACGATGGCGCCGATGAAGCGAGAGGATGCGATGCAAGGTTCCTGGCCCGTCGCCGTGGATGAGAAACGTCCATCTCTAGCAGTGGATGACGCGGTCTCGGTAGGCGCTCCGGCATGGTGGAGGACGGTGGTGAAGGATGGGGTGGCAGATGGAGGAGGCCGGTGTGGGGACGGTGTCCTAGCGCGGACGGTGTATGAATGGGACAATGGAGGGAGTGGTACAGGGAACCATGCCTGTGGGACACGCCTGTCTGAAATATGGGAGAGTTACGAACTTAGCCCCCGTTTAAAATTTGGACGTCTCGTTGGTTGGGGATAGGACGGTAATCTCGCATCTCCCTAATATTTTCCCAGAGCGATTTCGGGCGAGGAGAGGGTGTTTTGGCGCCCACGGTGTATGAACGGGGCTGACAGGTAGGGCGGTTGTGTCACGTATGAGTGAAGTTACAAACCTACCCCTATTAAAAATATTTGCCTACATCAATTTCGGCTGAGACGAGTTTGTTTTGCTGCCCACCGTGTATGAATGGGGAAATGGAGGGAGAAAGAGAGGTCTTTTGGACGAGCTTCAATCAAATGTGTTTTGCCGCCCATGTTTGGTGCCCACCGTGTCTGAATGGGCTCAAAGGCGGTCGTGTCACGTCTGATTGAAGTTACTAACCTACCCCTATTGATAGCAGTGGAAATTGGGCCGATGGGTTGTCCGTGTAAGGGGTAGACAGTAATTTCCATCTCGCAAACACTGGCTTCGGGCAGCCAACGTGGAAATAGATGTTTTGCCGCTTCTTTCAAATTTTGGGACAATAAGCATTCACGTTTACCCTGGCAACCAAATTCAAATCCATTTTGTATCCTTATACGAGTATTTATAAATCTATGATGGAAAAAACATTTCACCTATGATTTACCAAGTGGGATTTTAATTTCCTTTTTTCCTTCAGGACCTTGACAATGTGGTCAGTCTCAGCTTGCTTCGTTTTGAAATCCACCAAATATTTAATTGTTGTCTTGAGTACTACTTGTGATTGTGTTGTTTGCTTCCTCAACATGTCAACTTCATCTCTAAGTGCAGAAGCAGAGTCTCTTTCTACCAATAGTTTAGCCTCTAGAGCATCAGCAGTTGGCAATTCATGATGCATGATTGGGACGGTGCCACTGCTCTGGGCTAACCTATTTTGCCATTAAAGTTCCAATTGGATTCAGAAAAGTTGAAGTTAGCAAAACATCTCAAGTGGGAGTTAGAACAGCAACCCAGTTAAATAAACAAGGAATTAAAGAGTTTTGATTGGATGCTGAAAAGTAGTTATTAACATCATTGCAACCGGTTGCAGTAGCAAAGCAGTTAAACAAACAAGTTTTGCAAAAGGTACCTGTTGTGGCATTGGAGTTTCTCTTTGATACTGAAAAGTTGAGTAGCCAGTAACTTGATTAGAGCAATCGGTTGCAGCAGCAAAGCAGTTAAACAAACAAGTTTTGCAAAAGGCACCTGTTGTGGCATTGGAGTTTCTCTTGGATCCTGAAAAGTTGAGTAGTCAGTAACTTGATTAGAGCAACAAGTTACAGCAGCAAACCTGTTACACAAATAAATTTTTGAAAATGTACCTGCTGTGCAATTGGACTTCCAATTGGATCCTGGAAAGTTGAAGTTGGTAAGATGATTACACCAACAAGTTACAGCAGCAAACCAGGTAAACAAGGAAGTTTTTGAAAACATACCTGTTGTGCCACCGGAGTTTCAGTTGGATCCTGCAAACTTCAATGTTAGCAATCATAAATAAAGTGTTGCAAGAGCCATAAGAAACTAACATTAAACTAGTAAAACTAACCAGTTTTGGCAACATATTTAATTACACATGAACTTGTAAAACTAGCAAGTTCTTGGCAACGTATTAAAGTAGCAAGTCGGTACCGTTTACCAGCAACATAGACATCTGTAAATTTCTTTGATGTAAGCAAAATGATTCTGACACACACACACACACACACACACACACACACACACACACACACACACACATATATATATATATATATATATATATATATATATAAGTTACAAAGACATTGTCCCTCATATAAACCTGACATTTGTGTGTCTATGAACATGCAAACATTACTAGTGCTACAAGTCATAAGAGCAAACCATTTAAACAAACATGGTATCAGAAGGTAAATTACACATGAATTTTGCTGCACCCTAGAAGTAGATATGAGCAGCTATGTACGTGCTTAAGTAGCTATTTAAGTTCAGGTAAACAGGTAATTCTATAAACAGTAAGTATCAAACACATAGATAGGCGCAGTCTATAATAGGATTAACAGGCTATGGCATTATGTAATGAGTGGCAAACTAAATTAAGCCAAGCAAGGTAATTGAACAATTTTGCAATCAGTGGCTAACTAAAATTCTGAGAAGCAGGTAACTGAACTTACACTAGCTCTTTGTACAGGCACACTACAACTTGTTTTTCGCTTACAAGGCTCTACGAAGGATTCCATGGCACCAATTGCTTAGATATGCAGTCCCAATACTTCTTTCTTCCCACACTGCATTGGTAAGTCAAATGGTTAATCTGATAAGATGGTGGGTCCTTGATATGTTATATGAGGACAGGTTGTCAGACTAGTTGTAGCAACACACACCACACTAGCTTTAACAGTATATTTCATGCGATTACATTTGGCATATTGAGATATAAGCAATCTACAATAGGTTGAAAAGACTGGCATCCTTCACATTATTGGCTAACACAGTTCATCGAAACAAGCAATTCAACCATTCTGTGGGTAAATCAAAAGCGCTATTGGAATATTTTTCACAGCCCCAATCATACGCGCTAAAAGGGGCGGCGCCATCGTAGGGGCTGGTATGGGCGGCCGCCTCGAGTGGCTGGAAAGTGCGCACCTAGTTTGAGTCGTCCAAGTTGGCCCAGGCTAGTTTTGTTCGTCCCAGCTCACGAGTAGGCAGTGTAAAAAATGAAGAAAAACGTTTCAATGTGGCTGGGCCAATAACGTAAGTGCAAGGCAGGCCCTACAGCAGGCTCGTGGCCCAAATGAGCGCCTCCAATATCGATCGATAGCAGGAAAAATCCCCAATTCGTTCGCTCCAGCCTCCAGTCTGGTTCACTCCTAACCTAGCCGCCGCTTGACAGACCGATAGAGCTCTTCCTCGAGCCCTCGTCGGATGCCGGTCGCTGGGCTTCAAGCGAATGGAAGGAAAAGAAGATGAAGATCCAACCCTGGGTGTAGCCTGCATGGGACACAGCGGCGGCAACACAGGCATGGCATCGAGCTTGCGCAAACGAACAGTCGCAGCTTGCAAGAGCAGCATGCGCAACGAGTAGGTACATCACATCCATGATTATATCTATTCAACTGTTCAATTTCTGGCCATTAGTTAAATCTGATGGTGTTGTAAAACTACTTGTATGTAGGGAATCTACAAGAAAATGAAACCAATTTTTGCTTATTTTATAACTCCCCCAATGAATACTGAACTGACTGAACCTGATGTGTCTAATCAAGTTTCCGGTGCAAACATACAAGCTCATATTGTTCTTGAGCCTGAAGTGTCTAATGAACAGACAGGTAATGAAGGATTTGATGCAAACATTTTACATGCTCCTGGTGATGAACATATAGTGTCGAATGAGGGATCTAATGCAAACATTTTGCATGCTCCCATTGAAGAATTTAGTGTGTAACGATGATCTGCTATGTTGAGAGAGAGAGATTTGCAGAAATTAATGACAAGCAAATTATACTACATTTTCATGGCTTGAGGAAACGTCGAGGCCATCTACCACAACCCCCGTATCATGACAACCTAGCATAAATAATTTTCTAATATGTTGTTTCAAACTATTGGCATACTTGTGCAAGATAGATATATTGATATGTAGTTTGCGCACTAGTTATAGGTGCAATTAGACTTGGATATTTTCGGCCAGAGAACAAATAATTCAAGAAGGTACAGTCCATGTTAGTAGTCCTTGTCCCCCATGTTGTATTTTGTGTTTTTGGTGCTTACATCATCTAGTGGTTTATAATCTGGAACTACTTTGGATCATTAGATGGTTTTCAAAGTGCATGTAGCTTCACATTTCTCAAGTTATGTTGATTTCCAGAGTGCAAGTGCCTTCATATTTTTTAAGTTAAATTTTCGCCCCTGGTAACTTGAATTCGTGGATCCGCCACTTCACACAAACCATACACGTAGGGCAGTATGAATTAAATGAAATGCAGGGACTTACCCAAGCTCGTTGTACAAGCTCACTGCAGCTCTGCTTCCGCTTGGGATGTTCCATGTACAGGTCCATGTTACCACTTGGTTGGATGTGCAGGCCCTGTGCTCCTTGCATCCCCCTCTGCATTTTTGGCACGGCGAATGGTTGATCAAATGAGAGGAATCGACCTTGCTGTTGTACTAGAGGACAGGTACTTACAAGGTTATACCGGCGTGCAGGATGTGTACCAGATCCCGTAGCGCCATCATGCTTCGCTAAAAAATGGTTTTGCTTGTTTCAGATGATATCTCTAGAAGAAATAAGAGTTAAAGTCAGAGTTCCATAGGCGTGTAAGATAAGAGAGTAGTAAAAGGATATCCAAACATCGTCGAAACAGTGCACATGGGAGTGATATGTGGATACCTAGTTCGGGTCGGCGTTTGGGAATGCTCGCCTAGAGTGTGGGTCACTTCAGAGCCGTTGAGGGCGATGCACTGGCGTTGGCTGGCCGCGTACGGATGCAGATCTTGAGCGGCAGCGGAGCGCTACGATGCGGTGAAGCACCAACGGCCTCAGGGGGTGGAGGTCGATGATGTGCTCGGTGAAGTAGCCCCAGTGAGGTGGGAGACGACGTCGGTGAAGCGCACCTGATGCGGTGGAAGTCGGTGTCTGTGAGGCATGTCGGCTGCGGCGGCCGGCGTTGTCGGTGGACCACCCGATGTGGTGGACGAGGGCATAGATGAGGCAGCTCTGGTGCGGTGGTGAAGCATGACCGCCGTCTTCGTCGTCGTCGTCCGGCACAGAGGTGGGGAAAGAGACAAGACGAGGGGCGATTCAAATTTTGCTTGGGTTGGTGGTGAATTAGGGATTTCAGCGCTCTAGGTGCGGAAGCGGGCGGGGGAGAAGGGAGATTTTATAGGGCTGGAATTGGGGCCGCCAGATATTTCAATCCGAAACATGGAAGCACAAACTTTTTTGTCGCCCTTCTTTTTTTTTGGGGGGGGAGGGAGGGAAGGGAGGGGGTGGGTGCTAGCGTCTGTACGACACACGCGACCACCACGACACGACCCTGGTCTGCCTGGTGCGCCTACATTTGAGAATGCAAATGAATCTTCTTTCATTGGCAAACGAATATGTATGTATTAGCATGCCCGTGTTTTCCTTGCAAATAATTAGTCCTTCGAAACGAGATACTATAAATTAATTAATGAAGAGTTCTTTGAATTAGAGTGTGTTTGTCATGTAGCCATCTCCAATTCTAATGTGGATTTCCCATTTCACGGTATCCATGCTACTTTCTTAATTCAAATTCATATGTATAAGATGAACACTATGGTAGTGAGAAAACTTTGGATGGATTCAAACATATGACCACACACATACAAAATACCACAACCATCGAGTCAATATCAACTTTTGCAAACCTACTATGGCGCGAATTCGAAATAATTACGAAAGCCATATGCATGGTCCTCAATTCAAATGTTACAATGTACACTAAATCGAAACGTCAATATTAAGTGTAGTACCATCTACATTTAAATGTTGTTTTTAGCCCCCCCCCCCCTCGGCACACGCGCTACATACTTCCTCTATCGATCAATCTTCCTCTCCTAACCACCTTACAAAGCTATTGGTTTCTAACACATGTTCATTCTTTCTCTCCATGTTTCGATCTCTAACTCTCTCAAATACACAACCCCATTTTTCCACTCTGTCAACAAATGTATCTCTCTCACACACCCGCCATTGCACTCCTTGCTGAGCTCTCTCTCTCTCTCCCTCCCACCCTCTCTCGCTAGATACATGCATTTCCTATCTAGACCCCCCCTCTCATGCGCACACACGCACATTGTCAATCTAGGTCACTCTCTCGAGACCATCTCACTCTTTATTCCGCCCGGCGGCCCACACTCGCTCAATCTCTCTCTCTCTTTATCTAAGTCTCGATTAACATCGCTTTCTCTCACACACAAATGATATATCTCCCTGTTCGGGCCTTGATCGACATTCTCTATACTCTCTCACACAGATTGTCTATCTATGTCAGTCTCTCCAAGCCGTCCCACTCTTTCGACCTCATGGCGGCCCATGCTCGCTTAATCTCTCTCTCTCTCTCTCTCTCTTTATGTATGTCTTGATTGACCTCGCTTTTTCTCACACACAAATGATATATCTCCATGTTTGGGCCCAGTTCGACATATTCATATTGTACTGGCAAGATGCCCGTGCGTTGCACGGAACATCAAGATGCATTTATATGAGTAGTTTATCTTGTGGGAGATAAGTGATAACCCACAAGTATAGGGGATCGCAATAGTTTTTGAGGGTAGAGTATTCAACCCAAATTTATAGATTCGACACAAGGGGAGACAAAGAATATTTGTAAGTATTAGCAGCTGAGTTGTCAATTCAACCACACCCGAGATTAATTATCTGCAGCAAGGTAATTAGTAGCACAGTAATATGATAGTTTTGATAGCAGTGACAATAATAACAGTAACAGTGATAGCAATGATTTTGTAGCAAGTGTAACAGTAGCAACAACAGTAGTAACTTATCAAGAACAATAAGTGGAAAATTCGTAGGCATTGGATCAGTGAATTCGTTGGATGATATTCATCATATAACAATCATAACCTAGGGCGATTCAAAACTAGCTCCAGTTCATAAATATAATGTAGGCATGTATTCCGTAAATAGTCATACGTGCTTATGGAAAGAACTTGCATGACATCTTTTGTCCTACCCTCCCGTGTCAGCGGGGTCCATAAGGAAACTAAGGGATATTAAGGCCTCCTTTTAATAGAGAACCAGAACAAAGCATTAACACATAGTGAATACATGAACTCCTCAAACTACGGTCATCACCGAAAAGTATCCCAACTATTGTCACTCCGGGGTTTACGGATCATAACACGTAATAGGTGAATATGACTTGCAAGATCGGATCTAGAACATAGATATAATGGTGAAAACATAAACGGTTCAAATCTGAAATCATGGCACCCGGGCCCAAAGTGACAAGCATTAAGCATGACAAAGTCATAACAACATCAATCTCATAACATAATCGAAACTAGGGATCAACCCTTAACAAAACTAACTCGATTACATGATGAATCTCATCCAACTCCTCACCGACCAGCGAGCCTACGAAGGAATTACTCACTCCCGGTGCGGAGCATCATGGAATCGGCGATGGAGAAGGGTTGGTGATGAAGAAGACCAAAGATCCCCCTCTCCGGAGCCCCGAACGGGCTCCAGATCTGGCCTCCCGATGAAGAACAGGAAGTGGCGGCGGCTCCGTAATGTGAAATGCGATAATTCTTTCTCCCTCATTTTTCTCCAAATTTAGGTATTTAAGGAGTCGGAGTTAGGGTATACGGGGCCACTAGGTGGGCACAACCCACCTGGGCGCGCCTAGAGGGGGGGGCGCCCTGGTGGGTTGTGCTCACCCAGGGGCCCCCCTCCGGTGGTTCTTGGCTCCAATATTTTTCATTTATTGTAAAATAATTCTCTAAAAAGTTTCGTTCCATTCCGAGAACTTTTATTTCTACACAAAAACAATACCATGGTAGTTCTGCTGAAAACAGCGTCAGTCCGGGTTATTTCATTCAAATCATGCAAATTAGAGTCCAAAACAAGAGCAAAAGCGTTAGGAAAAGTAGATATGACGGAGATGTATCAACTCCCCCAAGCTTAAACCCTTGCTTGTCCTCAAGCAATTCAGTTGACAAACTGAAAGTCAAAAACAAAAACTTTTACGAACTCTTTTGTTCTTGTTTATATAAATAAGCTTAAGTAGCACCCAGGTTTTCAGCAAAGATTATGACTAACCATGTCAACAATAACTCTTAGAAATTATATTAACTCATATCAATGGCATAAGCAACTAGTGAGCAATAATAAAATATCTCAAACAACAACACTTTGTCAAAACAACCGTGATATAATATGACAACAGTGGTATCTCGCTAGCCCTTTCTGAGACCACAAAACATAAATACAGACCACCTCCAAAGTTCAAGTAGCGACTAAACATTGTAATTCATGGTAGAAAAAATCTAGTCATGATGCATCCAACATTAACTATGCACAATGCATGAGGATGACAATAGTGCTCTCAGATCTGTCGCTTATTTGAGAAGGTGATGACTCAACATAAAAGTAAATAGATAGTCCCTTCATAGAGGGAAGCAAGCATTTGCAGTGGTGCCAGAGCTCAGAGTTTTAAAATAGAGATAAATGTAATTTTGGGAAATGCACCCTTCCTGTTTACTTCACGACCAAAAGTTATCGATATCTTCCTAAAGACATTAGTGGCAGTTCCCAAGCGATAAAAGTAAAGGTTTACTCCCCCTCCACCAACAAACACACTCCACGACTAGCCGAATCCACGGGTACCGTCCATACCAACATCATTCCAGGGGAGTTTTGTTTAATTATTTGCAATTTTTGATTTTGGGACTAGGAATCCCTATTACCGCCCCTCTCGTGCAAGGACGAGTGAATAAACACTCATCATGAGAATGACCCGCTTAGCATGGAAGATACCGACTACCTCCTGTTGCTCTATGAACAATCCAGGCACACAAAAACAAAAGTTTATTTAAAGTTTTTAGAGGTGGCACATGCAAATTTACTTGGGACAGCAGGGTAATACCGCATATAGGTAGATATGGTGGACTCATCTGGAATAACTTGGGTTTTAGGATTTTGATGCACAAGTAGTATTCCCGCTTAGTACAGGCGAAGGCTAGCAAATAGATTGAGAAGCGGCCAGCTAGAGAGCGAAAACGGTCATGAACATGCGTTATGCATAATTAACATTGAATACTAGCATGAGTAGGATATGGACACCATGAACATAAATATCGTAGAGGCTATGTTGGTTTTGATTCAACTACATGCATGGACATGTGCCAAGTCAAGCCACTTGAAACATTCAGAGGAGGATACCATATCATCATACTAGATCACAATCATTTTAATGCATGTTGACATCCAAGATAAATCATTATCCACTCCTAGCTACTTAAGCATGGCATGAGAAACTATAATCTCTAATTGTCATTACAAACATGTTTGATCATAATAGGCTGAATCATGGATACTAGGTTAAACATATTTACAAAAACATAAAAAGTTGAGTTCATACCCATTTCTCTCTGCCATAGCCAGTTCGTCAAATATCATCATTATTGCCTTTCACTTGCATGACTGAAGGATATGAAAATAATAATAGTGCAAGAGTGCCGTGGACTAAGCTGGAATCTGCAAACATTTTATTCAAAAGGAGAAGACAAGGTAATATGGGCTCTTTATTAGATCAATATCAATGCATATGAGAACCACTCAACATTTTCATCATGGTCTTCTCCTTGGTACGGCTGAATAAAAAGAAGAGAATTACAGAGAAACACACTGAAATATTTTTGGAGTTTTTAGCTTTTCTTGAAGAAAGCAAATTAAAGAAGAAGAAAAAACAGAAATGAGAAAAACTATTTACACGGGAAATCTCCCAACAAGCAAAAGAAGAACAAGGAAATCTCTTTGGGTTTTCTTTTTAATAACAGAACTAACTAAACTAGAAAGAAAAACAAAAAAGAAGCAAGAAACATTTTTTTGGGATTTTCTCAAAGTTTTTCAAACACACAAGAAGAAAGCGAGAAAATAAATCTAACATGGATAATACAATGAAAAAGTGTAAACACTGACAACTGGAATGAAATGTGTGAACTTGAATGTAATGTCGGTGGAAATACGTACTCCCCCAAGCTTAGGCTTTTGGCCTAGCTTGGTAATCACCACTCGTAGTAGCCATCCGGTCCCATCTCGAAGTGCTGTGGAGCGGGCACCTGAGCGTCCCACTCCTAAGGCTCCTCCTCTGCCTCTGCCTGGGTGTTCCGGTAGGCAATAATGTCCTCAGGCATGATCCTGTATCCGCCCATGGCAATAGAATCAAACAAAGCAGGTGTAGGCAACGGAATAATATCACGGGAATCCACACTAAAAACCAGGTTGTAAGGAATGTTATTAATAGAATTATCATATCAGTAAACTAGTGATCCATCATCACCTGGTGATCTAAATAAACCATGGGTAAATGATAATCATGCTGGCGAATCTGAACGTTAAAGTGACTCGCTAAGTGAGTAGCATAAATACCGCCATGATTTTTGCCCTTAGTTCTGTTAAGGTGCAGACGGCGTGCAATAATGGCCCCGAGGCTAAAAGTGTTATCGCCGTATAGTGCACGGCGTAAGATGGTGAAGTCAGGAGCACTGAGTGCACTGACTTTAACTCTAACAACTAAACACTTAGCAATGAATAGAGCAAAGTAATGCACAGAGGAAACTGCAAACTAGTAGTAGTGACACTCGACACACCTCTCGCATCTCCCACTGACAGAGTACGATAAAAGTCCTCAAACTCTGCAGGCCTAGGCTCTCTTATTTCCTCGTCAAAAGGGATCAAGCATACATTGCAAAAATTAGTGAGTGGCATCTGATGGGTTTCAGCATATAAATTAAACTGCACCTCAGGGGGGTTATTCCTAGTCAGAAAATGAAAATTTTGCACAAAGGAATTTGTAAGGAGATGGTATTGTTCACACTCAGCTGCGATGAAGTCGGTGAGACCAGCATTAGCAGCAAATTGTGTGAACTCTTGACGGATCCCGGCTCCATCCATGAAGGGGTTATGCGGCCATTCGCACGGCCGCATCTCCGCCCTTCTCCGAGTATGGAGGTCATTGTCCGATGATTCCCCAATGACTCCCTTAGCGCTTTTCTTGGAGGCAAACTTCCTAAAGAAACTCATCTTATTCCTATGAACAAAATTCTGAAAAATTTAGTCCACAAAATTTTTGTCAACAAAACTTCGCAAGATTGATGGCAACTACTCATAAGGAGGCATAGAGGCTATATTGAGCATTCAAGCTACTTAGAACTCTAAGAATTCAACATGTAAGCTCATCTACAGCAGCACCAAGAGTAGCTAATTATTCAAAATATAATCCACTAAAGCAAAAACTAATTGGAGCAATGGAGGAGTCACATACCAACTAGCAATCCCCCAAAACAGTTCAGCTTCGAGCAAAGAGATCGAAATCTGCGGGTTTGAGAGCAAGAACACGAGAGAGAGAGAGCAATGGTGATTTTTTCTGGAGGTAGGAGATGACATGGGCTAAAGAGATAAGTGAGGGAGCCCACGTGGGGACCACAACCCACCAGGGCGCGCTTGGGGCTGCTGGCGCTCCCAGGTGGGTTGTGCCCACCTGGTGCACCCCCTCTGATGTTATTTATACTAAAAATTCAGAAATAATCAGAAAAAAATCGTATTAAATTTTCAGGGCATTCTGAGAACTTTTATTTTTGGGTCATTTTTTTATTGCACGGAAAATTCAGAAAACAGACAAAGCATGGCATTTGATTTTATTCAACTAAGTAAAACAGAAAATAAAAGTTGGGAGCAGAAGGTTGTGCTTACTAAATTCATCAACTTCATACCTCTCAAAAATGATCCATTAATAAGGTTGATCAAGTCTTATTAACAACTACCTTCGATTAGCATGAAACCGAAGAACTTTCGTACAACACTAAGTTACCTCAATGCGGATATGCATGTCCCCAACAATAAGCATTTCATATTTCTTTTTGGCAGTAGGTAGAGATAGTTGAAAACTTCCAATAGTGACTGTCGGAGATTTTTCAATAACATTAATACCATTCACTTGGAATTGTTTCTTCGGAAAGTGCACCGTATGTTCATTACCATTGATATGAAAAGTGACCTTGCTTTTATTGCAATCAATAACAGCCCCTACAGTATTCAAAAAGGGTCTACCAAGGATAATCGACATGTTGTCGTCCTCGGGCATCTCAAGTATAACAAAGTCAGTTAAGATAGTAACATTTGCAACAACAACGAGCACATCATCACAAATACCGATAGGTATGGCAGTTGATTTGCCAGCCATTTGCAAAGATATTTCAGTAGGTGTGAGTTTATTCAAATCAAGTCTTTTATATAAGGAGAAAGGCATAACACTAATACCAGCTCCTAGATCACACAAAGCAGTTTTAACATAATTTCTTTTGATGGAGCAAGGTATAGTTGGTATTCCTGGATCTCCAAGTTTTTTAGGTACTCCATCCTTAAAAGAATAATTAGCAAGCATGGTGGAGATTTCAGCTTCAGCTATTTTTTTCTCTTATTAGAGTTGATGTCTTTCATATATTTTGCATAAGGGGCCATCTTTAAAATATCAGTCAAGCGAGTGCGCAAAAAGACTGGCCTAAGCATTTCAGCAAAGCGTTCAAATTCTTCATCATCCTTTTTCTTAGTTGATTTAGGTGGAAAGGGCATGGGTTTTTGAACCCATGATTCTCTTTCTCTTCCATGTTTTCTAGCAACAAAGTCTCTTTTATCATATCTTTTATTTTTAGGTTGTGGGTTATCAAGATCAACAGCTGGTTCTATTTGAATGTCATTATCTGGTTGTTTATCATTGTCTGGTTGAGTGTCTTCATGAACATCATCATTATCCTTTTCATTATCACTAGATGAATGTTCATTACCAGATTGAGTTTCAGCATCAGAAATAGAAACATCATTATCATTATTGTAACACCCTGGTTTTTGGCCCTTTCTTTTTCTTTTTGATTTATTTGGTTTTTGCTCTGATTTTCTTTTTGGAGCAGTGCTGAGGACTTGAAACCTAGGAGATCATCATCATTTCTTCTCTCAAGTGGGTTATCATTCTCAAATCTCTCCCAAGGTCATGCCATTTTCCATTCGAGCCCAACTTCCAAATTCTTTTCTCAGGAATATTCCCTTTTTCTATTAAAGGAATAGTCCTGTTTGCCCTAGGTTGTGAAGCAACCAATATTTCTGTCATCCACAAAATTCCCAAATAATTCTCATAAATTGTTTGGATCATATATGCCCCAAATATGTCCAAACTTTCCTTTCCTAGCCCAAAGTTGAGTCACCAATATGTATTCTTCATTTCTGTCTAGAGTGGTCTTCTATGAAGGAAGTGCCACCTATCTTTTCTTTCTTGCTCCCAAAATTTTTGGGCATGCTTTTACCTCCAAATCATTGCCTCATGCCAAAATTCAACTTAATTTGCCTAGTGAATCATCCTCAGCAAATTTTCAAAGTTTCTGTCAAATGGAAGCCTTGTTGAAGGAAGTACTAGCTAGGAGTATCCAAATGAGTTGAAATTTTGCAAGCTCCTTCATGTGCTCACATAATGACTCTCCACCAATTTTCGGCCTCATCCAATGATCTATGTGAGCACAGGATCAAATCTTTGCTTTTGTCAATATTTTCAGATTGTGAAGCAAGTATATTTTATATTGCTTCATTATTGCTGAAAATTTACCAGAGCATTCTTTTAGCCATAAAACCTCTCTCCACCAAATTTGGGATCAATTCATCAAGACAATATTCCTCTATTATTTTCTCAAGTTTCTGGACAGAGAGGATCATTGTGAAGCAAGTACTATTTTGGCAAGTCCAATTGGTATGAAACTTTTACAGCATCTTCATATGTCCAAATCATTCTGCCTTGACAAATTTCATTACAATCCAATGATCTATGTGGGTGCATCATCCACATCTTGATTCTGGACCATATCTGCAGTTGCAAAGCAACTATGTTAATTTGTGGTCCATTTCTTCTCTAATTGCACAGGATCATAGTCCTTCCTAACCTAAACACCCCAGACATCAACTTTGGCCTTTAGCCCTTCTCTGTTGAGCACAACATTGCAGCCAATTTTGCTACAACAAACTTGCATCGAGGCCTCACTTCTCTACAGTGCTTCTTTTCTTGATCTTTCACTTCAGCGCTACCTTGGGGAGAAATGACTTGAGACCAGACAAGGTTTGACAGCCCCTCCTATCCTCTCCTTGCCATGCCAGGCGGTGACCACGCGGTTTGGCACCTGTGCACGCGCTCTGCAGGTCAAGTCCGCGTCCAGCGCTCTGTCCAGCTCGAGTCACTTCGCCTCTCGCCGCCCTCGCGCGCCTGAGCGTGTCTAGAGGCTTCCCTGTACCATCGCCGTCGCTCTGGGACCCTCTCCCCTCTTGTAGCTCGCTCGTCGGAGCTAGACGCCGCGAGCCCACGGGCGTACAATGCCCGACAGCCTCTGTTGCTGCACCATCCTCTTTCTCCTCGTGTTTTGGCCTTGCTCTGCCCTCACCCGTCCCCCTCCCTCGCCCCGTGACGCAACCATCCATTGCCGGAGCCGGTCACGAGCCCTTGGTGGCATCCAGCTCGGCATCCTCCCCCGCGCCTTTATAAGCCCTCCTCGACCATGTCCCTCATCGCCAGCGGCCGCTCTACCCTCCCAGAAGCGCCCCAGACCACTCCTCTGAGCTCGAGGAGCTCTCATTCCCTCCCATCGCCGCCATGGCTGTCGCAGCCCTCCTCCTAAATTTTGGCGAGTCCGAGCTCTTCCCCTCCTTCTTCCACCACCAGAGATCTCCACCACCACCCCGGAGCCACCCCAGCACCTCTCCCCCTCCTCCGGTGACTCGTGGTACCATGCCCAACTCCGACCGTAGCAGCCGTCCACCGCGGTTGTTGCTCCTCTTGATTCCGAGCTCCTCGGTGGCCGTTACCCCCAGGGACGGGACCTCCTCGGCCTGCTGAGTCCAACGGTAGGTCGGGCGCCGCCGATGGTTGCCGGAGTCACCGGCAAACGCCGGCCGAGCCCCACCACTACCTCGGCCGCGCGCGGGCGGGACGACGAAGACGACGACCCCCCTGCTCATGGGCCCTGCCAGTCAGCCTCCCGCGTTTGACCCGGCCGAGCCGCTGACGTGGAGTAAGTGGAAGTGTATTCCCAAAATACTCTTTCTTCTCTGAAAAACGTACTACCCTCTTACTGCGGCTGAGAATGCGCTTTCCTTTTTAGAAGACGTATTTTCGGCAAAGGCGCGTTCTGTTTTTCCAGCTGAGGGCCTATTTGTAAGGATTTTATTATAGATGGGTCCCTGGCAGAAAAACAATCATATCTTTTCACTCCCTGCTCCAAATGAGGTGATTCCAAAGCCCACCACTTCGTCTCGCCGAGCCCGTTCCGATGGTATCATTTTCACCATGTGATAACAATTTGAAAATGACCATTTTGCCCCTGCCCTTATTCAGCCCCCTCCGAGAAAGAAAGATTTTCGGTGATTCTTTCCGCGAGCTTCTCGCACTTCTTCCCGGTGATTCCATCCCTCCCAGGCAAGCCACACCCTCCATTTGCATGACTGCAATGCAATATCATGGTTTATTTATTTGAAATTATTTAAAATATTGCATTAGCTATGTATGATTTGTTCATGGCATTTCTTGGAGTTGTTTTGATCTTGCTATTGCCATGATGTTGTTTGGATTACTAGGACTAATGCTTGCAGATGGTGGATGACATGTGGCCATTGGATTATTAGTGGCTTATATTATTTTCATCATGCTGGTATCTCATATAATGCTTTGGAGTATTATTTTGGAATTGATACTATCATGTGGATCTTAGGTTAATATCTTGATATTGTTATTGGATTAGTAGCATCATAGTCTTTGGATTCAGCATGATCTTAGTAGTATGCTACCCTTGGGGTTTATTATGAGGTGACTATATTATTCTCTGGATTATTAGTTGGATATTGCTATAACTTGGATCACAGGTTGATATGATATCGGAGTGTCAGTTATCACAGTTCTACCCTGGGGATAAATTCCGTCGTTTCGTTGGTCAGGTGCCACCGAACCAGACTTTTCCAGTGCAACCACATTTGCCTTTATGGGAAGGCCCTAATGCGGTCTATTGTCATGCCTCTCACCGGTACCTCCAATGAGGGAAGGTTATGTGAGTGTGCTACTCTGATCAGGTAGGCGGCCATAAGCCTTGTGTGCCCGTAGTTGGATAGGGCCCTTTTGTCCCCGTTTGGGACCGTTTTTCTTTTGCCACGACGATGGCCGTTGGATGTCAAGAGTGGCATCGGGGCCACCCATGACTGAGCCCAAAAAGGGGAGTTGGTCGGAGTGGCTGGGAGAGTGTCATTGCAGTAGACTGGTTTTGTCGGAACACCGTTGGTCCACCCGAATGGGAGCACAAGGCCATGGGTTCTGTGATGTGGGTATAGTGTGCTAACCTCTGCAGAGTGTGTGTTTAATCTATCGATAGCCACGTCCTCGGTCATGGGCACAGTTCGTACTAGGTCACACCATTCGATCAACACACACATGACGGAATGACTTTTAGATGACTTACATATATATATATATATATATATATTTGTATGGGAGCAGTAACAGTTTGGCAGGATGTCGATGGTGATGTTGGGATGATCTTGAGGATGATCATTCAGTTGTGATGTGATCATGTGGTGATCACGTGGAGGTATGGATCATGAGGTGATCGAGGTGATTATTTCTTGGCCGGATAGCCAAGAGTGAGATGGTCCTGAAGATGATGGTTCAACAGTAATTCTAGTAGTACCATATCATGCTTAATAATTGTTTCCACTTCATAGTAGTTGTTAATAACTTAACCTGTTAAAAGCTATGTTGTTGTTTTGCCTTGATGCTTTTGGTTGTTGTGACCTTGCAAGTACATTCAAATTACTGACCTGGCGTGTCATGCCAGATTGCAGGTGATGCCGTGATTGATTGTTTGTCGAGGTTTCCATTCATGTGAGCTAGATCGTGTCCCAGCTAGAGTCCCTGCAGAGTGGAGTTCACCACCATCGTTGTTGTTCCGCTGCTAGAAGTTTTCCGCTGCTACGAGTTGTTCCGCTGCTAGCATAGAGCTATCTTAGCAGGCGTAGTGTCGCCATGCTCATGTGATCCTTTGTAACATCAAACCTTTGTATCCCTTATCCTTTGTAATAAGAGCTGATTTGTTCTATGTCAAGCAGTGCCGTATTCCAGAAGACTTGATCTCTGGGCTGGAATGTGGGGTGTTCCGGTTCCTCTAAGGTGGGGTGCCACAGAGCTTGGTATTAGAGCAGGTCTAGCTATAGGACGCCCTAGTCAGCGCGAGCGGTAGAAACCGGTAGTATAGAGTCTGGCTTGTTTGTTGCATGGGTTGCTGCATTTGTTTGTTGCATAGCATGCATATAGCCTTATTATTTGTTGCTAACAGTTTATCATGTGAGTGTAGCTGGCATCAGTTCGGATCCACTACAGCTCAGCCTCTGCATCTCTCTAGTTTCCTTTGAGCCTGTTCTTTGGTGTTTGGCGTTATTTCTGTCCCAGCGGAGTGATGCCTAGTGTTCCGGACACCGTTTGCAGGATGGTGTCGAGGTAATCACACCAGTTTCTTTTCTTCATCCTCACCTATCGTTTCGGTGATAGACATGCTTCTATCCCGGATCGTCCTTTTATCTTGTCGTGTTGGCAACCCTTAATGATCTTAGTCATCAAGAAAGGGCAATGCCAGCAGATTTAGTTTTCCCCCGCTATCCTATTCCTTGGATGAGTACGGATCCTTTCTGCCCACTTGATAATAATGTGGTCATGACATTCGTGTCCCGCTACATAGTTACCAAGTACGTCCTCACCTCCGAGCTAGTCCAGGTTGCTACCTGGCTAAGCCAGCACTTGGTGTAGCTATGCTTGCACCAATCCTTCCACACGTTGATTCATCCTCGTGCACACCGTCACAGCATGTTAGATTGTAGTACCGGAGATCCCGCGAGATTTGTGTGCTTAAGTAGGCATGCATGTTGTGTGACTAGCAGTAATATGTGACTTTGTATGCATGTGAGTTGATTGTTTTTGTGTGCTTTTGTATAGTTGAGTTGTTTCTTTTGCTTCTTTCTTTTGGGCCCTCGGTGTTACCTTATTTCCCCTTATGAAAGTTTCTCATCAGCCGACACCAGACTCGAAGAAGCAATAAGGATTTCAAATATTTGGAAGAAGCTTAGCTAAACACATCAAGTCTACATCAGTACTTAATCCTCAGAATAGTTATGATCCAGCCAGCAGGAAGACAAGTCAGGTGCAAGATCAATGGTATATTTTCAGTCAAAGGTATGGATCATATACAAAGTTTTGGCTCAGCAATGAATGATGCTTGAAATATGTTATACTCCGAAAGAAAGCCAGAATGTGCTATGATCAAAGAAGACAGTCAAACAATTTTTTCTCATGCAAGTAACCAGCCACAAAATATTATGGGTGTGTGTATGGCTTTCAGTCTGCATATCACGGTATGAAGTTTTGGATATGAGAAACTCAGTCTTCCTCCACACGCTATCAGAAGAAGCTTATGGTGCAAGGCTCCTCAATTTTTCCTCAGTACAATATATGGACAGATTCCGGTCCAAGATACCCAGTCTTTCACAGCAAGATACCTCGATAAAGGCTTCTGACATAAGGAATTGAATCTTTCTCAACAAGCAACCAGAGGAGAAGCTTCTCAGGTACGGAACCCAGTCTTCTCCAGCACGCCACTGCGACAAAAGCTTCGAGCGTAAGATATCAAGCCTTCTTCAGCAAGCTACTCGGATGGCTTCCCACATAAGACATCCAACCTGCGTCAGTACAACACTATGCACCATCATCAGACATATGCCTACCGCAAGGATCGAGTGTTCGGTGGCATATTCTTCTTACATATGGTAAGCGTGTATCCCCGGTCATACCAGTCACTCATACGAGATACAACAATGATGAAGTAGATATACCTAAGAAAAGTAAGGATTCAACAACCTCATGAGTCATGCAAATGAAGATAAGCAGAGATACATCCCATGTAATGCAAGGATCGACAAGTTCTGGAGCTGGCAATGCAGAATCAACAGCCTTGGCAATGGTCACCAAGGTCAATATTCCCGCACCCTACAAGGAGATCTCATGAACTCTTATCACCCTCTTGTATGATTGGCCTCAACAACAAGCTCAGTACAGCTACAAGCCCCGAGTATATGTCATATATGTGCGGACCTAGGTCAGAAAACAAGCACAAGGAATAATGCCAAAATATTGCATTAACCACATCCATGGTCGTATAAAGAATCAAGGACATATGTGGCCAATCTATTTCAGTAAGGCATCCTGACAAAGAAAATTATGACCATCAACAGGGTGAGATTGACAGCAAAGGTATCATGATTTTTGTGTGACCATCAGGGTCCGGATACCCAAGTCAGTTGGAGGCCATGATTCCATATGGATCCACAAAAGACATACCCTCAGAGGCCTACTCCGTTCTACAAGGACTTCATATCCCGCTGACCGACTTAAAATGGTTAGTGTGGAATATCCAAGTCTGTTCTGTCAGATCCAAGATTTCCTTTGCAAACTCTGCAGTTTGACTTCAGCAGCAGTGTTAAAGCATCTCACAGCCTATTACCACAGATGGGTATACCGACAACATGGGAAAGTCAAAAGCCGAACAATCAGCTCAGACCAGGTATACTCACTGGCAGAACCAAGTACATGGACAGCCTGTCATGAAAATTATCTTCCTGCCAGCACCCCTATCAGGCCAGTCTCAAGATGTTAATGTTTGAGGTATGATACACCTATAAGTCCATACCCCTTTATATTGCTCACGATAGAAGACAATCCAATCTTTGGTACATGTCGCATGCTCGAGCCAAAGAAACAAAACAAGATAAGTCAGCATCACCTACGGGCAGTCAGATCTCATCAGGAGAATGGCCTTGTTTCTTAGCATTGAATGAACCCGGAATACATTCATTTGTTTGAGCAACCCCATGGCTGAAGTAAAAAGTTTTCATGACAAAAGGGAATTTATGCTCAGATCCTTTGGATATCACCACAGATATGAAATAATCAACGTCAGCATAAGAATTTGATATATGAGCAAAAACCTGTCAGAATTTGGGAAAGGTGAAGCGAACCACCCCAGAGCAAGGTAAGCAGATCATATGAAATTCTTGAGGGAACAATAAAGAAAGGAAATGGATACCCGAGTTGGAAACGGTGTCCTCAAGTCATACTTGTTCCCTGAGCAACCAAATCTCGAGTACGAGATTTCTTTAAGGGGGGAAGGTTTGTAACACCCTGGTTTTTGGCCCTTTCTTTTTCTTTTTGATTTATTTGGTTTTTACTCCGATTTTCTTTTTGGAGCAATGCTGTGGACTTGAAACCTGGGAGATCATCATCATTTCTTCTCTCAAGTGGGTTATCATTCTCAAATCTCTCCCAAGGTCATGCCATTTTCCATTCTAGCCCAACTTCCAAATTCTTTTCTCAGGAATATTCCCTTTTTCTATTAAAGGAATAGTCCTGTTTTTTTTAAGCTAGGAATAGTCCTGTTTGCCCTAGGTTGTGAAGCAACAAATATTTCTGTCATCCACAAAATTCCCAAATAGTTCTCATAAATTGTTTGGATCATATATGCCCCAAATATGTCCAAACTTTCCTTTCCTAGCCCAAAGTTGAGTCACCAATATTTATTCTTCATTTCTGTCCAGAGTGGTCTTCTGTGAAGGAAGTGCCACCTATCTTTTCTTTCTTGCTCCCAAAAGTTTTGGGCATACTTTTACCTCCAAATCATTTCCTCATGCCAAAATTCAACTTCATTTGCCTAGTGAATCTCCCTCAGCAAATTTTTAAAGTTTCTGTCAGATGGAGTAAATTGCACAGAAGTACCACAATTGGGGCATTGGAAGCAGATTGGTACCAAGATTTGTAATTTTTACGTGTCAGGGAAAAGAGGCTAAAAGTGCTATTTATACGTATTGACAGGGAAACTGACCGGTTGGGCCTGCCCGTCAGGTGCCACACTGGCCAATGAGCGCGTGCCCGCGCGCTGACTCGGACGAGGCTGGGTCGCACCGTTTAGGCGCGGCTGGTGCAGCCAGAGCCTCCGTCTTCATCGCGCCCGTCGCCACCGCCGACCGCCCGTGCCGCCGCGAGCTCGAGGCCCGCTCCTCCATGACCGCGGCCCCGCCGCGCTTGCCTCGCGCTCTCCTCCATCCGCTTCCGCCGCGGCGCCAACTCCTCCTCCGCCTCCTCCATCGACGCCGTAGCCTCCTCCGCCTTCGCCGCCGCGGCTACCCTCCTACCCCACCTCCTCTACCCTTCCGCCGCCGCCTCCTCCTTATTTCCTTCCCCCTCCCCGTCAGCCCCCGAGTCCTGCCCCGCCACCGTCTCGGCGCCCCGCGCTAGCGCCCCGGTTGCCGTGGAGCTGCCGTGCGGGATGACCGTCGGCTCGCGCATCACGGTGGTGGCCTGGCCGACGAGGAGGGACGAGGCGGCATCGTCGTAGTTCATGGTGGAGCTGCTCGGCACCAAGGCCGTCTAGGGGGAGGAGCCACCCAGGATGCTCCACTTCAACCCCAGGATCAGAGGCGACTTCAGCGGCCGCCCCGTCATCGAGCTCAACACCTGCTACCGCATGTAGTGGGCGCTGCCGCAGCGCTGCGAGGGCCCGGCGTCCCGGCCCGACGAGGGCAGAGGTGAGCTCCTTTGATTCCATAGTTCAATCTCGCTTTTCCCTCGTCGTTCGCTAAGAAATTTAATTGTAGTATCTCAATTTTGAAGCTATTTGTTCGTTAAAACCAACACAAATACATCACTGAATTTGCTTGCTATTGGTTCCAATTTCAGTTGATGGGGAAGTCAAGTGTGAGAAATGGACTCGGGATGATGGCCCCAAGATAGATGAATCATCAAACATAAAGTGGCTGCTCAATAGTTTCATCGGCAGGCCGGAGCCAGACAAGATCTCTGTCGATCACGCATACCCCTTTGCAGAGGGCAAGCTCTTTGTCCTAACCATCACAGCTAGTCTCGAAGGCTACCATGTCAATGTCGATGGGCGACATGTTGCATCCTTCCCTTCCTGCACTGTAAGTTTATCACGGTTGCTCCTCAGTTATGCATATCAATATCATGGAGAACTTATTGTCTGATGGCTCCTAATCTTTTGATTTAACAGGGTTACAACCTCGAGGACACGATGGGCCTGTTGTTGAACGGGGACCTTGACATCGAGTCGATTTCTGCCGGCCATCTGCCCAAATCACATCCTAGCTTCGACCCACAGCGATACCTCGAAATGTCTGAACAGTGGAAGGCCTCACCTCTGCCGACTGAACCTGTCAAGCTGTTCATTGGCATCCTTTCTGCAGCCAACCATTTCGCCGAGCGGATGGCCGTCCGCAAGTCATGGATGATTGCTACAAGGAAATCATCTAACAATGTTGCCTGGTTCTTCGTCGCTCTGGTAAGTACCTATGGATGATTGCTACAACTTTGAAGTTATATTGCTGACTTTTGCAAACTCTAATAGAAGACTTCTTTACAAAATGGGAAAAAAGAGGTCAACGAGGAGCTGAAGAAGGAGGCAGAGTTCTTTGGTGACATTGTTCTGGTCCCTTTCATGGATAGCTATGACCTCGTTGTTTTAAAGACTATTGCCATTACTGAGTATGGGGTAAGAAAAACTAGTACGTGTTTAACTGTTCTTGGATCATGCTTCAGCTCCATCGACAAAAATGCTCATTCTGACCTTGTCTATTTTATAGGTTCTAGTTGTGCAAGCGAAATACGTAATGAAGTGTCACGACGACACATTTGTTAGAATTGACGCGGTGTAGGATCAAGTGAAGAAAGTAAAGAATGGGGGGAGCATGTATGTGGGGAACATAAAGTACTACCACAGACCTTTACGATCTGGAAAGTGGGCTGTAACGTATGAGGTATGATATGATGCAGCTTCCTTTGCAATTACTTGTAGCATGCTTTTCCTTTTAATAAAAAAACTTAAAGAATCCTTGTGTGTTGGGCCACTGCATGCGGTAGCAGGTGTGGAGCTCGATGACGGGGCGGCCACTGAAGTCGCCTCTGATCCTAGGGTTGAAGTGGAGCATCCTGGGCGGCTCCTTCCCCTGGACGGCCTTGGTGCCGAGTAGCTCCACCATGAACTGCGACGAGGCCGCCCCGTCCCTCCTCGTCGGCCGAGCCACCACCGTGACGCGCGAGCCGACGGCCATCCCGCACGACAGCTCCATGGCCACCGGGGCGCCAGTGCGGGGCGCCGAGACGGTGGCGGGGCAGGACGCGGGGGCTGACGGGGAGGGGGAAGGGGATGAGGAGGGGGCGGTGGCGGAAGGGGAGAGGAGGTGGGGAAGGAGGGTAGCCACAGCGGCGAAGGCGGAGGAGGCTGCGGCATCGATGGAGGAGGCGGAGGAGGAGTTGGCGCCGCGGCGGAAGCGGATGGAGGAGAGCGTGAGGCGGGCGCGGAGGGGCCGCAGTCGTGGAGGAGTGGGCCTTGAGCTCACGGCGGCGCGGGCGGTCGGTGTTGGCGACGGGCGCGACGGAGATGGAGGCTCGGGCCGCACCAGCTGCACCTAAACGGTGCGACCCGGCCTCGTCCGAGTCAGCGCGCGGGCACGCGCTCACTGGCCAGCGTGGCACCTGATGGGCGGGACCAACCGGTCAGTTTCCCTGTCAATACGTATAAATAGCACTTTTAGCCTCTTTTGCAATGCCTCGCCCCAAAGTTGGTACTTACACGTAAAAATTACCAATCTTGGTACCAATGTGCTTCCAATGCCCCAATTGTGGTACTTCTGTGCAATTTACTCTGTCAGATGGAAGCCTTGTTGAAGGAAGTACTAGCTAGAAGTACCCAAATGAGTTGAAATTTTGGAAGCTCCTTCATGTTCTCATATAATGACTCTCCACCAATTTTCAGCCTCATCCAATGATCTATCTGAGCACAGGATCAAATCTTTGCTTCTGTCAATATTTTCAGATTGTGAAGAAAGTATATTTTATATTGCTTCATTATTGCTGAAAATTTACCAGAGCATTCTTATAGCCATAAAACCTTTCTCCACCAAATCTGGGATCAATTCATCAAGCCAATATTCCTCTATTATTTTCTCAAGTTTCTGGACAGAGAGGATCATTGTGAAGCAAGTACTAGTTTGGCAAGTCCAATTGGGATGAAACTTTTACAGCATCTTCATATGTCCAAATCATTCTGCCTTGCCAAATTTCATTACAATCCAATGATCTATGTGAGTGCATCATCCACATCTTGATTCTAGACCATATCTGCAGTTGCAAAGCAACTATGTTAATTTGTGGTCCGTTTCTTCTCTAATTGCACAGGATCATAGTCCTTCCTAACCTAAACACCCCAGACATCAACATTGGCCTTTAGCCCTTCTCTGTTGAGGACAGCATTGCAGCCAATTTTGCTACAACAAACTTGCATCGAGGCCTCACTTCTCTACAGTGCTTCTTTTCTTGATCTTTCACTTCTGGGCTACCTTGGGGAGCAAGGACTTGACACCAGACAAGGTTTGATAGCCCCTCCTGTCCTCTTCTTGCCATGCCAGGCGGAGACCACGCGGTATGGCGCATGTGCACGCGATCTGCAGGTCAAGTCCGCGTCCAGCGCTTTGTCCAGCTCAAGTGACTTCGCCTCTCATTGCCCTCGCGCGCTTGAGCGTGTCTGGAGGCTTGCCTGTGTCGTCGTCGCTCTGGAACCCTCTCCCCTCCTATAGCTCGCTCGCCGGAGCTAGACGTCATGCGCCCACGGGCGTACATTGCCCGACAACCTCTGTTGCCGCCCGTCCTCTTCCTCCTCGTGTCTTTGGCCTTGCTCTGCTCGTGAACCTCCTCTCTGCCCTCACCCGCCCCCCTCCCTCGCCCCACGACACAACCATCCATTGTCGGAGCCAGTCACGAGCCCTTGGCGACATCCAGTTCGGCCTCCTCCCCCGCGCCTTTATAAGCCCTCCCCGACCGCGTCCCTCATCGCCAGCGGCCGCTCTACCCTGCCAGAAGCGCCCCTGGCCACTCCTCCGAGCTCTAGGAGCTCTCATTCCCTCCCATCGCCGCCATGGCCGTCGCGGCCCTCCTCCTAAATTCCGGCGAGTCCGAGCTCTTCCCCTCCTTCTTCCACCACCAGAGATCTCCACCACCACCCCGGAGCCACCCCAGCACCTCTCCTCCTCCGGTGACTCGTGGCACCGCGCCCAACTCCGGCCGTAGCTGCCATCCGCCACGGTTGCTGCTCCTCTCGATTCCGAGGTCCTCGGCGGCCGTTACCCCCATGGACGGCCCCTCCTCGGCCTGCTGAGTCCAACAGTAGGCCGGGTGCCCCCAATGGTGGTCAGAGTCGCCGGCAAACGTCGGCCGAGCCCCGCCTTTGCCTCAGCCGCGCGCGGGTGGGACGATGAATACGCCAACCCCCCCTTCTTGTGGGCCCCGCCGGTCAGCCTCCCACGTTTGACCCGGCCGAGCCGCTGACGTGGAGTAAGTGGAAGCGTATTCCCAAAAATACGCTTTCTTCTCTGAAAAACGTACTTCCCAGTTACTGCGGCTGAGAATGCCCTTTCCTTTTCAGAAGACGTATTTTCGGCAAAGGCACATTCTATTTTTCCAGCTGAGGGCCTGTTTGTAAGGATTTTATTACAAATGGGTCCCTGGTAGAAAAACAATCATATCTTTTCACTCCCTAGTCCAAATGAGGTGATTCCAAGGCCCACTTCTTCGTCTCGTCGAGCCCGTTCCGATGGTATCATTTTCACCATGTGATAACATTTTGAAAATGACCATTTTTCCCCTGCCCTTATTTAGCCCCCTTCGAGAAAGAAAGATTTTCGGCGATTCTTTCGGCGAGCTTCTCGCACTTCTTCCCGATGATTCCATCCCTCCAAGGCAAGCCACATCCTCCATTTGCATGACTGCAATGCAATATCATGGTTTATTTATTTGAACTTATTTAAAATATTGCATTAGCTATGTATGATTTGTTCATGGCATTTCTTGGAGTTGTTTTGATCTTGCTATTGCCGTGATGTTATTTGGATTACTAGGACTAATGCTTGCAGATGGTGGATGACATGTGGCCATTGGATTATTAGTGGCTTATATTATTTTCATCATGCTGTTATCTGATATTATGCTTTGGAGTATTATTTTGGAATTGATGCTATCATGTGGATCTTAGGTTAATATCTTGATATTGTTATTGGATTAGTAGCATCATAGTCTTTGGATTCAGCATGATCTTAGTAGTATGCTGCCCTTGGGGTTTATTATGAGGTGACTATATTATTCTCTGGATTATTAGTTGGATATTGCTATAACTTGGATCACAGGTTGATATGATATTGGAGTGTCAGTTATCACAGTTCTACCTTGGGGTTAAATTCCGTCATTTCATTAGTCAGGTGCCACCGAACCGGGCTTTTCCAGTGCAACCACATTTGCCTTTATGGGAAGGCCCTAATGCGATCTATTGTCATGCCTCTCACTGGTACCTCCAATGAGGGAAGGTTATGTGAGTGTGCTACTCTGATCAGGTAGGCGGCCATAAGCCTTGTGGGCCCGTAGTTGGATAGGGCCCTTTTGTCCCCGTTTGGGACCGTTTTTGTTTTGCCATGACGGTGGCCATTGGATGTCCACAGTAGCATCGGGGCCACCCATGACTGAGCCCAAAAAGGGGAGTTGGTCAGAGTGGCCGGGAGAGTGTCATTGCACTAGACTGGTTTTGTCGGAACGCCGTTGGTCCACCCGAATGGGAGCACAAGGCCATGGGTTCTGTGATGTGGGTATAGTGTGCTAACCTCTGCAGAGTGTGTGTTTAGTCTATCGATAGTCGCGTCCTCGGTCATGGGCACAGTTCGTACTAGGTCACACCATTCGATCAACACTCACATGACGGAATGACTTTTAGATGACTTATATATATATATATATATATATATATATATATATATATATATATATATATATATATATATATATATTTGTATGGGAGCAGTAACAGTTTGGCAGGATGTCGATGATGATGTTGGGATGATCTTGAGGATGATCATTCAGTTGTGATGTGATCATGTGGTGATCACGTGGAGGTATGGATCACGAGGTGATCGAGGTGATTTATTTCTTGGCCGGATAGCCAAGAGTGAGATGGTCCTAGAGATGATGGTTCAGCAGTAATTCTAATAGTACCATATCATGCTTAATAATTGTTTCCACTTCATAGTAGTTGTTAATAACTTAACCTGTTAAAAGCTATGTTGTTGTTTTGCCTTGATGCTCTTGGTTGTTGTGAGCTTGCAAGTACATTCAATGTACTGACCTGGCGTGTCATGCCAGCTTGCAGGTGATGCCGTGATTGATTGTTTGTCGAGGTTTCCGTTCGTGTGAGCTAGATCATGTCCCAGCCAGAGTCCCTGCGGAGTGGAGTTCACCACTATCGTCGTTGTTCCACTGCTAGATGTTTTCCGCTGCTACGAGTTGTTCCGCTGCTAGCATAGAGCTACCTGAGCAGGCGTAGTGTTGCCATGCTGATGTGATCCTTGGTAACATCAGACCTTTGTATCCCTTATCCTTTGTAATAAGAGATGATTTGTTCAATGTCAAGCAGTGCCGTATTCCAGAAGACTTGATCTCTGGGCTGGAATACGGGGTGTTCCGGTTCCTCTGAGCCGGGGTGCCTCAATTATTAGGAGGTTTTTCTACTTCAGGTTCACTAGAGGTACACAAACTCCTATCATTTTTCTTTTTCTTCTTCTTTCTAGAAGGACTAGGTGCATCGGTCTTAATTCTTTGAGAGTCTTGTTCAATTCTTTTAGGGTGACCCTCAGGATAAAGTGGTTCCTGAGTCATTTTACCTCCTCTAGTTGCTACTCTAACAGCAAAGTCATTCATATTATTATTCATTTCATCAAGCAACTCTCTTTGAGATTTAGCAACTTGTTCTAATTGAGTTTGAACCATAGAAGCATGTTTCCCTACACCTCTTACATCATTAGTAATTCTAAATAACAAGTCACTCAAGCGAGCAATCACATTGGAGTTGTATTTCAATTGTTTCATAACATTTTCATTGAAGTGATCTTGTTTTCTAATGTAGTTGTCAAACTCATAAATGCATTGACTAGGATGTTTATTGTAAGGAATATCACTTTCATCAAATTTCATTAAAGAATTTACCTCTACCACCTTTGGTGGTGGTGTGTCAAGTCCATGTATCTCTTCAATAGGAGGTAAAATTTTAACATCCTCTTCTTTAATACCTTTTTCCGTCATGCTTTTCTTTGCCTCTTGCATATCTTCAGGACTGAAATATAAGATACCCCTCTTCTTCGGAGTGGGTTTAGGCGGTGGTTCAGGAAGAGTCCAATCATCATAATTTTTCAATATATTATTCAATAATTCCTCAGCTTGTTCAAAAGTTCATTCCCTGAAAACACAACCAGCACAACTATCTAGGAAGTCCCTAGAAGCATCGGTTAGTCCATTATAGAAGATATCAAGTATTTCATTTTTCTTAAGAGGATGTTCAGGAAAAGCATTAAGTAATTGTTGAAGCCTCCCCCAAGCTTGTGGGAGACTCTCTTCTTCAATTTGCACAAAGTTAAATATTTCCTGTAAGGTAGCTTGTTTCTTATGAGCAGGAAAATATTTTCAGAGAAGTAATAAATCATATTCTGGGGACTACACACACAACCAGGAGCAAGAGTGTTGTACCATATCTTAGCATCACCCTTTAATGAAAACGGAAATAATTTGAGAATATAGTAGTAGCGAATCTTCTCATCATGAGCAAATAATGTGTCTATATCATTCAATTTAGTAAGGTGTGCCACAACATATTTAGTTTCATAGCCATGGAAAGGATCAGATTCAACCAAAGTAATTAACTTTGGATCTACAGAGAATTCATAATCCTTATCATCAACAAAGATAGGTGAAGTAGCAAACTTAGGATCACATTTCATTCTAGCATTTAAAGATTTTTATTTCAGTTTGCATAGTAATTTCTTAAGATCATCTCTATCATTACAAGCAAGAAAATCTCTAGCTATCTCCTCATCCATAACATAACCTTCAGGTATCTTAGGCAATTCATATCTAGGAGAGCTAGGCCTCATAGGTGTTTCAAGATTTTCAGTTTCAAGTACTTCATCAGTTTCGATAATTTCATAAGTTTCAGCATTCTCAATATCTTTAGCTCTAGCAATTTGTTCATCAAGAAATTAACCTAGTGGCATATTATCATCAAGCAAGGTACTAGCATCATCATGAGTAGCATTCATAGCAGAAGTAGCATCATCAATAACTTGCGACATATCAGGATTAATAGTAAGTGGTGGTGTTGCAAGTCTACTCAAAATAGAAGCTGAATCAAGTGCAGAGTGTGATGGCAGTTCCTTACCTCCCCTCGTCTTAGAGGGAAAAATCTTAGTCTTGGTATCCGTCAGATTCTTCATAGTGATAAATAGATAATAATCCCAAGTGACTCAACAAATATAGCTATGCTCCCCGACAACGGCGCCAGAAAAAGGTCTTGATAACCCACAAGTATAGGGGATCACAACAGTTTTTGAGGGTAGAGTATTCAACCCAAATTTATAGATTCGACACAAGGGGAGCCATAGAATATTTGTAAGTATTAGCAGCTGAGTTTTCAATGCAACCACACCCGAGATTAATTATCTGCAGCAAGGTAATCAGTAGCACAGTAATATGATAGTTTTGGTAGCAGTGATGATAGTAACAGTAACAGTGATATCAATGATTTTGTAGCAAGTGTAACAGTAGCAGCAACAATAGTAACTTAGCAAGAACAATAAGTGGAAAATTCATAGGCATTGGATCGGTGAATTCGTTGGATGATATTCATCATATAACAGTCATAACCTAGGGCGATTCAAAACTAGCTCCAGTTCATAAATATAATGTAGGCATGTATTTTGTAAATAGTCATACGTGCTTATGGAAAGAACTTGCATGACATCTTTTGTCCTACCCTCCCGTGGCAGCGGGGTCCATAAGTAAACTAGGGATATTAAGTCCTGCTTTTAATAGAGAACGGAAACAAAGCATTAACACATAGTGGATACATGAACTCCTCAAACTATGGTCATCACCCAAAAGTATCCCAACTATTGTCACTCCGGGGTTTACGGATCATAACACGTAATAGTGAATATGACTTGCAAGATCAGATCTAGAACATAGATATAATGGTGAAAACATAAACGGTTTAGATCTGAAATCATGGCACCCGGGCCCAAAGTGACAAGCATTAAGCATGGCAAAGTCATAACAACATCAATCTCAGAACATAATGGATACTAGGGATCAAGCCCTAACAAAACTAACTCGATTACATGATGAATCTCATCCAACTCCTCACCAACCAGCGAGCCTACGAAGGAATTACTCACTCTCGGTGGGGAGCATCATGGAATTGGCGATGGAGAAGGGTTGGTGATGACGAAGACCGAAGACCCCCCTCTCCGGAGCCCCAAATGGGCTCCAGATCTGGCCTCTCGATGAAGAACAGGAGGTGGCAGCGGCTCCGTATTGTGAAACGCGATAATTCTTTCTCCCTCATTGTTTCTCCAAATTTAGCTATTTAAGGAGTCAGAGTCAGGGTCTGCGGGGCCACCAGGTGGCACAACCCACTTGGGCGCCCCTGGAGGGGGGCCCGCCCTGGTGGATTGTGCTCACCCAGGGGCCCCCCTCCGGTGGTTCTTGGCTCCAGTATTTTTTATTTATTATAAAATAATTCTCCAAAAAGTTTTGTTCCATTCCGAGAACTTTTATTTCTGCCCAAAAACAACACCATGGTAGTTCTGCTAAAAACAGCGTCAGTCCGGGTTAGTTTCATTCGAATCATGCAAATTAGAGTCCAAAACAAGAGCAAAAGCGTTAGGAAAAGTAGATACGAAGGAGACGTATCAATAAGGATGAACGAGGGAAGGCCTTATCTACAAATGTGGAGTGGGGTGTGGGTATCTTTTTGCAAAATTGTCATAGTTTCCTTCCTATCCGTCAGATATAGATCGGACGGCCTATATTGCAGGATGGCAGGCACACCATCATCACCAGCTCTGTTTTTTATAAGAGTAAAGACACTCTCTCACGCACATTGTCTATCTAGGTCACTCTCTCCAACCCGTCTCACTCTTTCGACCGCATGACGACCCACACTCGCTCAATCTCTCTCTCTCTCTTTATCCATGTATCGATTGACCTTGCTTCATCCCACGCACAAATGATATATCTATCTGTCTGTGACTAGATCATCTCTCAAGCTCTGTCTTACAGCCCTCACCCTTGGCAAATGCTGAATCGGACAACATCTCTCCAGAGCATATATATCTTTTTAATGAATGCCGGGCCACACTCACTTTGTCTCTCTATCTATCTATGTCTCGACTGACCTCGCTTTCTCATGCCGTCTCTTCCACACATTGATGCTACCTCTCCATCCCTCGAAGAGCCGGAGCTATTTACATTACGAGGGGGACTCCACCCTTGGATTAATTTGTGAAGGCATTTATTCCGGTGGGTTTAGATTATATTTTTGTAGCATTTGGACCACAACTACTCCAAACATCGTTGCAACCCCTGCCCCTCCCCCAATTGATTTCCCTCTGGCTCGGTCACCGCTCTCTCGCACGCCCTTTCTCACCTTCCACACCGCACCATGGTATTTTTGCAAAAAACTCTGTTGTTCTCTTTAATAACTACAAATAAACTACAAACTACACACTAGGAATCCACCTGTAATGGAACAATTTTTGACCCAGAAATTAAAGTGCTACAAACTACACACCTGGGGGCCCACCTGTCATGGAACAAATTTGGACCCATATATAAATTAAAAATGAAAAAGGACGAGGATCGAACATGCGACCAGGGCCTTCCAGACGCACGTCAATAGGCAACATAGTAGCAATTTTTCTTGTACTCCCCTTCGTTGATATATTGTTTTTATATTACCACAACCTATTTAATGAATAACATGTTTTTTATATTAGTTTTAGTAGATTAGTGGGACCGGCTCATCAGCATGTACTATTCCCCTTCACTTACTGGTGTATCCCATGACTGCTCTCTCTCTCTCCTCCCCTTCTATGTTTAGACGCACGAGCAAACATGAAGAACGCGCGGGCGGTTTTGCCGTTGACCGTATCTGGACTCGCCCACAAGTTACGGCACCAGTTTCACGTACTAGTAGTACTATATGTAACAAGTTTAGGAACAAAAGTGACCGTGACGGACAAGTTAGGCTAGTAGTAGTACTATTTATTAAATGTGTGGATACATTTTTATATTTATGACTTTTTTATAATTAATTTGATACGGCTCTAGCAGAACATTCAATCGATCAAACCATAGGTTTCGTTCAGTCTGACTGCGACTTTTACATTCATACCACGATCGAACTAAAATAAACGAAAATGATAAATCCCAAACATTAAGATTTTAAGCATGGCAATCCGAACGTTTTTCATGGCAAATTTAGATCATGCGGCGACGGCGGAGGAGTCTTGCGGCTGGAAGCGGCTCCTCTGTCGTGCTCTGTGTGTCGTCGGGCCACTGACCGGCGGCGACGGCGGTGTCTTGCACCGTTGTTGGCGTACTCCTTGATGTTGGCCCTAGCTTCAAGGAAGGCCAGAATGTTCTGGACTTCGGTCTCCAGGAGCCAGTCAACTAGTGGGAGGCGGCAACTGGCGTTGGTGCAAGGAAGCGGTTGACGACGGTGATCCATGCCGCTGATGGGGGCACTGGCACCGGCGTGGGGACAGGCGCTGGCAACGACACGACGGAGACATTCGTGTGCACGGGCACCAGCACATGCACGCGCATCAGTGCACACGCAGGCGCATGCGCTGGCAGGGGCACGGGCACGTGAAAGTCAGCGGGGACCTCGTCGAACCCCGTGGCTTCAAGCTCGGTGACAATCTGCGGCTCCTAGCCCATCAATGCCACAGGGATGGGCGCTGGCGCAGTCGGGGCGACGGGAGCTGGAACGGGAGCAGGGACAGGCGCGGCGTCTTCCCGCAAGGCCAGTTTAAGCTCGTCCCAAAGTGCCTTATGTTCTTGAGACTGCGGCTGGGTGTCTTCCTCAGGAAACTGGAACACTAAGGGAAGCCCATCGTGATGCGGCATGGCGTACGGTGAGGTCAGGCTGGTTGGAGGTAGACGACAGGAGAATCGGAGAGGAAGAGAAATATTGTAGAGAGACCGGGGAATGCGGCGGTGATTTAAACTGCGGCGCCGGCACCATTAAAAGTGGGGGCAGTTGGGAGCAAGATGGGCGATGGAGCCTGGTCAAAGGGCTCGCCTCCTGGAGAGCCTGCGCAGCGGCCTGGTCGCACGCTTCCCGGTCAGCCTGCGCAGCGGCCTGGTCGCACGCCTCCCGGTCAGCCGGGGCAGCGGTCTGCTCGCACGCCTCCCGTCGACTCACACGCTTGCTCGGACGGCACCTGCGATGAGAAGCGGGACTCGTGGAGGCACGTAGGTCAAACGCCCATGATTTGAATAGTGAAACCGTTTACGTTAACGTGACACGTCTTTGTTCCAAAATACCTTGACTCTTCCTTTGTGTAACTTTTCATAAGCAGCTTGTCTGAAATTGAACAAAAGAATTACGATAGCCTATTCGTGCTGTATCATGAGACCATGCTCAGTTTCATGAATTTCAGGTCAGTTTTTTATTTTCTAGAATTTAAAATCCAGGATTCGAAACAATATCATAACCTGCATCATGAAATAAATTTTCAAGTGATACATCTTTACTGTTGTAGATGTTAATATTTCTTAAGAAAGCATTTGGTCAAACATTTTGCTTAGTTGGACTTTAGACAAGTTAGATAATCCCTCCATACCAGTGCATTGCCTGATATAGTAACTCTAGTAGGCACGAACAAACGGAGCTCCATTCTGTGCTCATCCTGCTGTAGTGCTATTAGTACTAGGCAATGGAGTTGACGGGTGACCTTGGGTAACGACGACCGAGGGAATTGAACCTTGCTCGACACGATAGGTAATGTGGGATGGTTACTAAAGCATCCAGCCATTGTTCATCGGTAGTCATTATGGACCGGGGACATGAGAGGAATTTCCTAGGGCTGGAATTCTGGCTGCCAGATATTTCGACTCGAAACGCGGAGGCTCGAGTGGAGGCACAAAGTTTAATGGCCCTGTTTGGATACTCTAACTTAGCTAGAGGTTAGGGTTAGTTTCTAGCTCATGACTAACCCTGAACTAACTCTAGCCTAAGAGGTGTTTGGATGACAGGGTTAGATTGACAATAAATGCACTTTCTCAATCATTTGGCTCCTTTAAACCCTCTTTCCTGCCAGATTTGGTGTGGCCGGCTCTTGTGTGGCCTCCTCCCACTCACAATTGACATAAACAAATGATCTTTACAAATCAAGCGTCCAAAACATAATAAATATTATTTTGTCCATACAAATGAGATGTCCCACTTAAACATACAAGTCGTCAATCAAGCTTCACAAAAGAAAATTACATGCCGCCGCCTGCCCCCGACGACGACCCGCTGAGGAACACCGGCCACACACAGCCGCCGCCCAGCCCTCAATCATAGGCCACCCACACCACCTCAAGCCCCAGCAGCCGGACCAACGGATCCAGCCGCGCCGCTAACTTAGATCCCCGCCACGCGCCGTTGCTGGAGAGACGGACGTGTAGGAGGAGGGAGGGCACGAGTAGAGAAGGAACGAACAAATGAACTCACCTCTCGCGACCTCCCTGGTAGATGCGCCGCTGCCGTGGACGAGAGAGAGAGATAGATTGATAGATAGAGAGAGAGAGAGAGAGAGAGAGAGAGACGGGTGACGGGGAAAAACGAGGGTTTTGCGTGTTGGGTAGCGGGTGAGTGGGGCGAGCTTCGGAGGCTGGAGGGTGAGTGGCAGCCGGAGGAGGGCGCGCCTGGGGTGCCGGCGGCGCGATGGGGAATGGGAAAGTCACGCGAGGCGTGCGAGAGGGAGGGATCTGGTGCAGGGGATAGAGAGATAAAAAGTGATTTTTTTAGTGGGCCTCAAGAGAACTAGCTGCAATTAGCACCTCTTGGTTGGGATAGTTTTTTTGGGTGGGTTAGATGCAACTAGCTTAAACTAGCCCTCATGTTTGGATACTTTAGGGCTATTGGAGCCCAAACTAGCTCAAAATAACTCTAACCCATGGATCCAAACAGGGCCAATATCGCGGTTCTTTTGGTTGGGGTTGACTAATGTGCGTACCACGCATGCCACCAGCGGGACACGAGCCCAGGTCTAGCTGGTATGCCGTCGGGTGCTACCATTCGAGAGTGCGAAAGGAATCTTTTTTAAATTGCCGAACGAATCTATATGTATTACAATGCCTGTATTTTCCTTGCAAATAACTGGTCATTCCAAAAGGCACGGTAATTGAATTATGATGAGTTCTTGAATAAGAGTGAGTTTGTGATATAGTGATCTCAACATGGATTTCACATTTCATGGTCTCCACAGTAAGTTTGTCATTGCAAATTCAAATTTACAAGATGAACAGTATGGTTGTGAGAAAACTTTGTATGTATTCAAGCATATGCCCACACACACACACGAATACAACAACAATCCAGTACGTATAGTGCATCTATTTTTCCAGACCATGCATGTATGACACGGATTCAAAAATAAAATGTAAGCCATGCATGGTCCTCAATTCAATATTTAAAATGCAATGGAAAACTGAAACATGAATATTAAGTCTAGTACTATGTACATGCAAATGTTGTGTTTAGGTATCTCCATCGATCCCCCCCTCCACACACACATACTTCACGTATCGATCGATCTTCATTTCTTTGATTTTATACAGTATTACGTTGACTAGAGTAGAATCTAGATTCACTCATTTTGCTCCTTATGTAGTCTATATTGGAATCTCTAAAAAAATACTTATATTTAGGAACAGATGCTGTATAAGACATGGGATGCAGCTAACCTCGATGGCAAACAATAGCATCGCCCATTGTAGCCCTGTTTAAGTACATGGAAAGCCAATGTTAACTACAACAGGGTTAACATCCACCAAAAATAGCAAATGGTAATAAAACGGCAGCATCTGTAGTGATATCTTCATTGCGAAAGAGTAGCACGGTAGCAAAGGGATGGATTAAAAAATGGATACAACTGTTAATTGCAACAGGCTTAACAGCATCCTAAGTCATGTTTTGTAAGTTTGTAGCCATTGAAATACAACTGTTTAAAAATGGATACAACTGTTAATTGCAACATGCTTAATAGCCATTGAAACCGGTACTGATAAAAATGCAATTGGCAGAGTTAAACATCACAAGGCAGGTGCTGCCAGAGCAGAGAATGGCCCAGTTGTCTATAAAAAGGTAGGGAAAATAGCTAAAACGTGTTAGGCATGTTTACTACAACATGCTTAATACATCGACCGTACAAAACATAGCCATTAATTACAACTGGTATTAGTAAAGATTGAACTGGTGAGTTCATACTTGTTAAGTCCTGAGAGGTAGTTGCTGGGGCACTTCATCTTGGCCAGAGCCCGCCCAAAGTCAGCGGTGGCGGAGGCGAGCTCTTCCTCCGGGTTGAAGCGTGGATCAGTGCCACCGACATGTGTACCTACAAGAAGCAAGTAAATGTTAGAAGTCCAACTGCAATTGCACAAATGATTTAAAATACTGTGAGACATGGGATGCAGCTAACCTCAATGACAAACAACATCATCGCCCGTTATGGCCCTGCGTAAGTACATGGAAAGGCATGTTAAGTACAACAGGGTTAGCATCCACCAAAAATAGCAAATGGGCAGCATCTCTAGTATATCTTCATTGCGGAGAGTAGCACGGTAGCAAAGGGACAGATTAAAAAATGGATACAACTTTTTATTGCAACAGGCTTAACAGCATCCTAAGTCATGTTTTGTAAGTTTGTAGCCATTGAAATACAACTGTTTAAAAATGGATACAACTGTTAATTGCAACAGGCTTAATAGCCATTGAAACCGGTACTGATAAAAATGCAATTGGCAGAGTTAAACTTCACAAGGTAGGTGCTGCCAGAGCAGAGAATGGCCCAGTTGTCAATAAAAGGTAGGGAAAGTAGCTAAAACGTGTTAGTCATGTTTACTACAACATGCTTAATACATCGACCGTACAAAACATAACCATTAATTGCAACTGGTATTGGTAAGATTGAACTGGTGAGTACATACTAGGTAAGTCCTGAGAGGTAGTTGCTGGGGCACTTCATGTTGGCCAGAGCCCGCCCAAAGTCAGCGGCGGCGGAGGCGAGCTGTTCCTCCAGCTCGAAGTGTGGATCAGTGCCACTGACATGTGTACCTACAGGCAACCAGTAAATGTTAGAAGTTAAACTGCAATTGCACAAATGATGTGAAATATTGTAAGACATGGGATGTAGCTAACCTCGATGGCAAACAACAGCATCGGCCGTTATGACCCTGCGTAAGTACATGGACAGGCATGTTAAGTACAACAGGGTTTGCATCCACCAAAAATAGCAAATGGGCAGCATCTCTAGTGATATCCTGAGTAATGTATTGTAAGTTTGTTGCTGGTATTGGTGAAATTGAGCTGGACAGTTAATACTTGAACATCACAAAGTGTGCAGTACTGAAATAAACAAGGCACAAACATGCTTAATACATCAACCGTATAAAACATAGCCATTGCAAGTGGTATTGGTAAGATTGAGCTGGTCAGATCATACCTGTTAAGTCCTGGGGGGTAGTCGCTGGGGCACTTCATCTGGGCCAGAGCCTGCACCATGTCGGCGGCGGCGGAGGCGAGGTGTTCCTCCGGGTCAACACGCACAGCGGCCATCACGCCATGGACCGCCATCAGCTCCTCGACCTCCACGCGATATGTGGTTGGGCTTGCGTGGCGATGCTCTGGAGGTAGGGGCGGTGGGGATTTGGAGGCATGAGGATATTTCGCAGGCGCCATTTAAACAATTAGGCCGGGGCCGTGATAGAGATCAGTGGGTTACATGACTGGATCCGAGCAGAACGTAGATGTGGTTGAAGCTGTGGTTGCGGTGGCGACAGTTTGAGCTGCCGGTAGGGGGAGGGGGGAGATACTGAGGAAATTTGATGGGTGGGGATGTGGTTGGAGGAATAAATTCTGAAATCGCGCGCCTAATGAAAATTTTGATGCGAAACTTGAAACTTGGGCGGGGCAAACACACAACGCAGACGAAGCACGTAAAATACTCGTGTGCGAGAAAAGAGAAAATTGGCAGATCCCGTCTCCAAAAAAATGTGCACGTGTAGTTGATTTTTTCGGTCAATGGTACGCCTGGTTTATTAGGAAACATCGCACATGTAACTGACTTATGGATCATTAACGCAAAAAAAGCACACGGGTATGCCATAGAAACCGTGTGTTTTGTGATCTTCTAATAATTCTTATATCTATCAGCATCTCCAACCGCACCTAATTTCAAAAATCTCTTTCATTGTATCAAGATTATTCAATGTACATGAACGAGGCAAGGTGACACCCAATGAGCAATCATTAGTTTATGAAATGCAATCAAGTGTCAACCTGCCTCGCTCGCGTAGCCAGATTTGATACTATGCAACAAGAGAGAAGCTTGCTGTCATTTGCCGGTGCGGCAATTTAAGCCGGTGTGCGGCCAACTAGCGCGGCGAGGTGGGACTAAAAACCAGCTGTCGGCGTTCTGGGAACCAGGGTACCCAGACTTGCTTTCCTGCGGCCCACGGCATGGCTCCATCGACGGCCTGGTACGGCCCAGTTTCGACACCAACAAGACGAGACCCTTGCGGGGGGCCAAGCCTCGCGAGGCGGACAGCGCCAAGACCTCCTGAGGGAGCGGCCATCCCTGGGCTGCTCCTGAGGAGCAGAGTTTCCTATGCAAGTGCCCAACCTCATGAAATTGCGGTGACGCAAGCCATGACGACCAAGGCCAGGCGGGTGCCAGTGGGCGCAGAGGAGCAGGTTTCCTCTTTGGTGCTAAGGAGGCAAGCGCAGGCGCGGGGTCCCGAGGAATCAACCAAAGGTTTCCATTCCCGTGCAACGAGACCAAGACCGCCAGGACGGCAGGACGGATGTCATCGCCGAGCCCACCGCAGCGTCACGACCAAAAGCTTTGCAGGTGAAGACCACCTTTCGTCAGGATAAGATGTACTACTTGTCCCCTTTCAAATTGGCCGTTGTGGAATCCCTTCCCGCCTTCATTTTCGGGGAAGAGGACCAGGGCCGCTATAAATATAGGTTAGCCACCACCATAGAAGGGGTCGACTCATTCTCACCAGAGTGAGCCCCGCAAGCTTGTTCATCCTCTGTACTAGTTCATCCTCAGCCCCTCGTGAGGCCAATCCACCACAAAGCAGGAGTAGGGTCTTACACCGCAAGGTGGCCCAAACCAAGGTAAACTGTTGTGTTCATCTTCTTCCTTGTTCATCGAGCTAGGTTGTAGGGCGACGGGTTGGTTGGCTAGAGAGGTTGAGTTCTTCGCACACACCCCAGAGTTTGAACCTTTCTTGGGTCTGCGGTGCCCTGAATCCGACACCAGCTGCGGCCAGCTCTAGTCTCCTCCGGTGGCTGCGGGTGGACATTTCGATAGTATTTGGGGCCGGGGTGCGGCTTCAAAACTTCAGTGAACACATGCTAATCAACGCTCAAAGCCCTCAAAGGATGCGCTTACCAACATTGTACATTAATAATAGATAGTACCAACTTAAAGTACTACTGGTAATTTGCTCTAAGACTAGTATGTATGTAGTACTGGTAGATGCTCGTAATTAATTATACAAACTTACGGCGACACATACACTAACTACTTCTCACATGCTGCCATCGGGGCATGCTGGCCAGACACCGGCGTTCTCCTTCCCGGCCTTGTAGGCGGCAGCCCACCGTGCTTCGATCTCCGCCAAGCTCTCCTCAGCACGGCATGCGGCCTCTTCTTTCTTGCGGCGGCGGGACTCTCTTTTCTTGACTGCTTTCTGCCTTCTCCGCTCCTTCTGTGCGGCTTTGGCCGCCTCTAGATCCACCGCCCATTCAGCCATGGCAGCCTCAAAGTCCGCCCACGTAACTGTGTGGCCGCCGACAGCGATGAACTTGGCGCGGCGAGATGCCATCGCTTCCTTACCATGTGTGCGGTTGCGGGCGGCGAGGAATGCGCCACGACGGGATGCCATCGCTTCCTTACCAGTTACTGTGCGCCGCGGTGCCATGAACGATACTTGGAGAGAGCTCTAGGACGGAGGGGCCGGGCAGCCGTACAGTGCGGTGGTTTTTAAGAGCTCAACGACAAACGACGAAGGAAATTTGGCTTCCCTTACAATTTTGCTTGTTCATTATCGCACACAGTTCATCTCTGTCGCCTCCGGAAACAGTGTGCGCTGAGCCTATTGTGTGTTGCGTTATGATTGGCCGGAACCCCAGCCACGCGGATCGCGCGTGTGCACCGTAGGATGCGAACGGCAATCCATGTCCCTCACATCACACCCGTGAAGCTGTAGCTGGATTGGATTTATATGCGCTAAATGCCTAGAAAATGCACATAATCCCCTAAATATGGTAAATAAGCCCGAAAAAATGCCAAATTTGAACACGGTGATTTGCAGGGTGTATGTTCGTTGTAGAAAAAAACTCCAGGGCAAAGAACGAAGAAAATTTGGATCCCCCTTCAATCTTGGTGATTTTCCTCTTGAAAGCATGAAACTTCCTCGGTGATGGTTCGATTTATGAAGGATGTGCATGACGACATAAGCCAAACCTTCTCAAATTTTTACCAGGGCATGGTGAGGCCATACCATGGCACCATGCCAGGCATCATGTTTTTCAAGCATTTATTTCATTTTTTCTATAGTTTAAAACCCAATAAACAAATGTTTGTGGTTGACTATTGCCACACATTTCATCGAAATATCTGCCCACTCCTTGTAAAAGGCATGAGAATTTACTAAATGGCACGAGCATGGTTTTCCAGGCCGTTCTTGTGCACCCTTTCATGCACCGATTGTTTGAACTTGAATTACGTGCATTAATGCCTAGAAAATGCACATAATCCCCGAAATATGGTAAATGAACCCGGAAAAGTGCCAAATTTGAACACGGTGATTTGCAGGGTGTATGTTCATCATAGAAAAAAAAATCATGGACAAAGGACAAAGGAAATTTGGATCCCCCTTCAATCTTGGTGATTTCCCCCTCGAAACCATGAAACTTCCTCGGTGATGGTTTGATTTATGAAAGGCCTGCATGACGACATAAGGCAAACATTCTCAAATTTTTACCAGGGCACGGTGAGGCCATACCATGGCACCACGCCACGCGTCATGTTTTCCAAGCATGTATTTCATTTTGTATAGTTGTTAACCCAGTAAACGACACGTTTGTGGTTGACTATTGCGACACATTTCCTTGAAATATCTGCCCATTCCTTGTAAAAGGCATGAGAATTTACTAAATAGCACGAGCATGGTTTTCCAGACCATTCTTGTGCACCTTTTCATACACCGATTGTTCGAATTTGAATTGTGTACATTAATGCCTAGAAAATGCACATAATCCCCTAAATATGGTAAAGGAGCCCGAAAAAATGTCAAATTTGAACACATTGCATTGGAGGCGGTATGTTGATCGTTGGAAAAAAACTGAATGACAAACTAGGACGGAAATTTGGATTCCCCTTCAATCTTGGTGATTTCCCTCTCGAAAGCATGGAACTTCCTCGGTGATGGTTCGATTTATGAAGGGCGTGCATGACGACATAAATCAAACCTTCTCAGCTTTTTACTAGGGCAAGGTGAGGCCATACCATGGCACCATGCCAGACGTCATGTTTTTCAAGCACGCATTTCATTTTTCTATAGTTGATAACCCAGTAAATGACGCGATTGTGGTTGACTATTGCCACACATTCCCTTGAAATCTCTGCCCATTCCTTGTAAAAGGCTTGAGAATTTACTAAATACCACGAGTATGGTTTTTCCAGACCATTCTTGTGCACCTTTTCATGCACCGATTGTTCAAATTTGAATTATGTGGATTAATGCCTAAAAAATGCACATAATCCCCTAATATGGTAAATGAGCCCAGAAAGATGCCAAATTTGAACACGTTGCATTCGAGGGGGTATGTTGATTGTAGAAAAAACTGAATGACAAGCTAGGAAGGAAATTTGGATTCCCGGCCCCTTCAATCTTGCTGATTTCCCCCTTGAAACCATGAAAATTCCTCGGTGATGGTTCGATTTATGAATGGCGTGGACGACGACATAAGCCAAACCTTCTCAAATTTGTACCAGGGCATGGTGAAGCCATACCTTGGCACCATGCCAGCCGTCAAGTTTTTTAAGCATGTATTTCATTTTTCTACAGTTGAAAAACCAATAAACTACGTGTTTGTGGTTGACTATTGCCACACATTTCCGTGAAATATCTGCCCATTCCTTGTAAAAGGCATGAGAATTTACTAAATAATACGATCATGGTTTTCCAGACCATTCTCGTGCACCTTTTCATGCACCGATTGTTTGAATTTGAATTATGTGCATTAATGCCTAGAACATGCACATAATCCCCTAAATATTGTAAATGAACCCGGAAAAGTGCAAAATTTGAACACGGTGATTTGCAGGGCTTATGTTCATCGTAGAAAAACACTCATGCACAACGGACAAAGGAAATTTGGATTCCCCTTCAATCTTTGTGATTTACTATCGCACACGATTCATCTCCGTCGCCTCTGTGAACCGTGTGTGTTCACCCACACATGCAAAAGGAAAAAAGAAAACCCTCACCCACTTCGTCCCCACCCACTCGCCGCAGACTCCTCCGCAACTCTGCACCTCATCAACTTCTATCGTGGTGGCCACCCTAAGCTCGATGGATGTTGTCGGCGGGCGGAGGTCGCGCTCCAAACGGCACGGGATTTCTCCTCTACCGCTTTCCGCCGCCTATCTACACCGACATTCTAGACTCTGGTCGATTGGGGTTTTCTGCGGGATTGGGCCGGGAATTTTTCTCATGGAGAAGGTAATCAACTTAGCGAAATATTCACTCATCTCTTATCGTAGTCCGTCCATCGCTGTTAATCAACCAGCGGAAATCGCCGTGGATTCATTTTTCTTCTAGCTGATTAGAGGGTTTTCATTCATGTGTCCACAGTGTGAGCACAAATCAGGCAAGTGTGGTCGCGGCCAGTCGGAAACGAAGTTCTATCTCACCATTCCGGATGACTTCAGGGAGCGCTCGGTATGTTCAATCTCAACCTACCACGATCGGCATGGCCTAAATTTGTGAACATATACCGTCTGTTGCTACATTTGGATAAAAGGTATGGTGCCACGTGCAGCCTAGATGTCGAAGCCGATTTCCCCCCTATATTAGGCAAATATATGATGTATTATTCATTCAATTACTCTCATATTTGCATCAAATCTTTGTTACATTATCTATTTTTAATTATATATTTTTGTACTTTGCTTTCATCTATATATTGATCTATTCTATCAGTTACTCCCATATTTGCATCTTACTCTGTTATTTCAATATATCTAATTTACGATCTTAATTTTCATTTCAAGCAGTACATCCCTTGCTTTGCAAGAACAGGAGTAGAAGGAAATCTTGGGCTTTACTTTGTTGATGACTCCATGGATGTCATATTGACAACGCAGCAAGGATTTACAATGACGGTTAGCGTAAAACTTAATAAAGATGGTCACTCCTATTTTGATGCGGACCTTTGGAGAAAAATGTCTAAGTGTTATGAACTGAAAGCTGGCAATAAAATTCTAGTGCGTGCACCACAGCCTGGTCTAATTAACATGGATGTTTACTTCCCCAATGTCATCTGCCGATCAAAGTCTGATCGAGGTTAGTGTCCTTTCAACTTTCTCCATGCTGGCATATTACTTAGCAAAGTCGGGGTATTTCTTCTGACTAATTGATCACTATTTAAGCAACCAATTATGATTTCATTTTCTGACTCCGTTCCTAGGCAGTAACAAATTCTATTTACCAATTTATGCGCACTATATATTCTTCTGCCATGTTCTGAATAAATAATACCTTTCCACCTTTTAAGCAGGATATGTTGGATGCATAGTGAATGATCTGTATGTTACTAAGCGTACCAAATTTCACTGGAAGGACTTGAAGCATGTCATAAACTTTGTTGATAATTTGACAGAGATAGCACAGCGTATGAACACTGGATTTTGGATGGGATTAATTATACCTATGGTGCACACATTGAACAAGACCAATTGTGTGCACAAAATGCTGGTACAAAGTCTTATTTTTATGTTGATGCTCATAAACTACATATATCTTCAACGATATGTTACAATTGGTTTTTATTCTACATTTCAACAGAAATTGCCCGCTGTAGCAGTTCCTGGATTGATTTGCCGGCGTGGTCGAATTCCACTTGTGCCTGCTAATAACGCCAAAGTGATTGCAAGGTACTACATTTCCCGCAGAAATGGAACCATTCAAATTAACAAGTTCTTGCTTGTCGTGGCAATGCATCCATATTAGAAAATTGGAGACACTGTTCTACTCATGCTCTACCAAGGCACAGGAGGGCTCTTCCTTTTCATTGACGAGATGCTGAGTCGCCGTGATCAAGCTACTCCAAGCGGATAGTTGTGGTTGTTGGCCCTCAGCCTCTTAAAATGTGCTAGCTGTTACTATGTTAAGTATGTAGATATGGACCATATGGTTGTTGGCCCTCAGCCTCTTAAAATGTGATAGTTGTTACTATGTTAAGCATGTAGATATGGACCATATGGTTGTCAAAACCATGTTAGTAGTCTCGCGTTAGCAGCATCATGCAGTAGTGCATTAACACATAGTGAATACATGAACTCCTCAAACTACGGTCATCACCGGAAAGTATCCCAATTACTGTCACACTGGGGTTTACGGATCATAACACATAGTAGGTGCATATGACTTGCAAGATCGGATCTAGAACATAGATATAATGGTGGAAACATAAATGGTTCAGATCTGAAATCATGGCACTCGGGCCATAGTGGCAAGCATTAACCATAGCAAAGTCATAGTAAAATCAATCTCAGAACATAGTGGATACTAGAGATCAAGCCCTACCAAAACTAACTCGATTACATGATGAATCTCATCCAAATCCTCACCGACCAGCGAGCCTATGAAGGAATTACTCACTCCCGGTGGGGAGCATCATGGAATTAGTGATGAAGGAGGGTTGGTGATGACGAAGACCGAATATTCCCCTCTCTGGAGCCCCGAACGGGCTCCAGATCTGGCCTCCCAATGAAGAACAGGAGGTGGCGGCGGCTCCGTATCGTGAAACAGGATAAAACTTCCTCTCCAATTTTTTCCTCCGAATATAGGTATTTAAGGAGTTGGAATTAGGGTCAGGGGGGCACGAGGGCCCCACAACCCACCAGGGCGCGCCTGGAGGGGGTGGCGTGCCCTGGTGTATCGTGGCCAGCCAGGGCACCCCCTCCGATGGTTCTTGGTTCCAGTATTTTTTATTTATTCTGAAATAAATCTCCAAAATGTTTCGTCCAAATCCGAGAAGTTTTATTTCTGCACAAAAAACAACACCATGGTAGTTCTGTTGAAAACAGCGTCAGTCCGGGTAAGTTTCAATGAAATCATGCAAATTAGAGTCCAAAACAAGAGCAAAAGCGTTAGGAAAAGTAGATATGATGGAGACGTATCAACTCCCCCAAGCTTAAACAATTGCTTGTCCTCAAGCAATTCAGTTGACAAACTGAAAGTGATAAAGAAAAACTTTTACGAACTCTTTTGTTCTTGTTTACATATATAGTCTTAAGTAGCACCCAGGTTTTCAGCAAAGATCATGACTAACCATGTCAACAATAACTCTTTAAAAAATTATTAACTCATATCAACAGCATAATAAACTAGCGAGCAATAATAAGATATCTCAAATGCCAACACTTTGTCAAAACAATCATGATACAATATGACAACAGTGGTATCTTGCTAGCCCTTTTTGAGACTGCAAAACATAAATGCAGAGCGCCTCCAAAGTTCAAGCAGCGACTAAACATTGTAATTCATGGTAGAAAAGATCTTGTCATGATGCATTCAACATTAACTATACACAATGCATGAGGATGACATTAGTGCTCTCAGGTCTAGCACTTGTTCGAGAAGGTGATGACTCAACATAAAATTAAATAGATAGACCCTTCACAGAGGGAAGCAGAGGTTTGCAGAGGTGCTGGAGCTCAAAGCTTAAAACAGAGATAAATATAATTTTGGGAGGTGCACCCTTCCTGTCAATGTTACGACCAAGAGTTATCAATATCTTCCATGCTAAACACATTAGCGTCGGTTCCCAAGCGGTAAAAGTAAAGGTTTACTCCCCCTCCACCAACAAACACACTCGACGGCTAGCCGAATCCACGGATACCGTCGATACCAACAACAATCCTGGGGGAGTTTTGTTATATATTTGCTATTTTTTATTTCGGGACTGGGCATCCTATTACCGCCCCTCTGTGCAAGGACAAGTGAATAAACACTCATCATGAGAATAACCCGCTTAGCATGGAAGATACCGACCGCCCCCTATCGCTCCATGAGCGGTCCAGGCACACGAAATAGATGTTAATATGAATTTTTTAGAGGTGGCACCTACAAATTTACTTGGAAGGGCAGGGTAATATTGCATATAGGTAGATATGGTGGACTCATCTGGAATAACTTTGGTTTAAGGTTTTTGATGCACAAGCGGTATTCCCGCTTAGTACAGGTGAAGGCTAGCAAATAGGTTGAGAAGCGGCCAGCTAGAGAGCAAAAACAGTCATGGACATGCTTTATGAATAATCAACATTGAATACTAGCATGAGTAGGATATGAACATCATGAACATAAATATCATAGAGGCAATGTTGGTTTTGATTCAACTGCATGCGTGAACATGTGCCAAGTCAAGCCACTTGAAACATTCAGAGGAGGATACCATATCATCATACTACATCACAATCATTTTAATGCATGTTGACACCCAAGATAAATCATTATTCACACCTAGCTACTTAAACATGGCATGAGCAACTATAATCTCTAATTGTTAATGCAAACATGTTTGATCATAATATGCTGAATCATGGATACTAGGTTAAAAATATTTACAAAAACAAAAACAAGTTGAGTTCATACCTGCTTCTCTCTACCACAGTCACTTCATCAGATATCCTCATTATTGCCTTTCACTTGCACGATCGAACGATATGAAAATAATAATAGTGCAAGAGTGTTGTGGACTAAGCTGGAATCTGCAACATTTTATTCAAAAGGAGAAGACAAAGCAATTTGGGCTATTTTTTAGATCAATAGTAATGTATATGAGAGCCACTCAACATTTTCATCGTGGTCTTCTCCTTGGTACGACTCAATAAAAAGAAAAAATTCAGAAAAACACACTGAAATATTTTTGGAGTTTTTACTTTTTCTTGAAGAAAGCAAATTAAAGAAGGGAAAACAAAAATGAGAAAAACTATTTACACGGGAAAGCTCCCAACAAGCAAAAAAGAATAGAGAAATATTTTTGGGTTTTCTTTTAATACCACAGCTAATTTAAACTAGAAAGAAAACCGAAAAGAAGCGAGAAATATTTTTGGGTTTTCTCAAAGTTTTTCAAAAACACAAGAAGAAAGTGAGAAAATAAATCTAGCATGGATAGTACAATGAAAAAGTGTGGACACTAAGAGGGGGAGATGAAAATGAGAGGCAAATGGCAAATAATGTAAATTGCAAGGAGATGAGATTTGTGATTAGGAACCTGGTAGATGTTGATGATGTCTCCCCGGCAACGGCGCCAGAAATTCCTTTTGATGTTGGCTTGAACAACGTCGGTATTTCCCCAAAGAGGAAGGGATGATGCAGCACAGCAACGGTAGGTATTTCCCTCAGTGATGAGACCAAGGTTATCGAACCAGTAGGAGAACCAAGCTGTAAACAGCACCTGCACACAAAGAACAAATACTTGCAACCCGACGTGTGCTACTTCTTAAGCTTGTGTTGGTTTTTCCCTTGAAGAGGAAAGGGTGATGCAGCAAAGTAGAGATAAGTATTTCCCTCAGTTAGAGAACCAAGGTATCAATCCAGTAGGAGACAACACACAAATCACCTAGCACCTGCACAAACAATCAAACAACTTGCACCCAACGCGATAAAGGGGTTGTCAATCCCTTCACGGTTACTTGCAAAAGTGAGATCTAATAGAGATAGATGAAACTAAACAAAAGATAAAGTAAATAGTTTTTGGTTTTTTTGGTTTATAGATCTGAAAATAAATGATTGCAAAATAGTAGATCGGAAAGTAATATGATGGAAAATAGTAGATCGGAAACTTATATGATGGAAAATAGACCCGGGGGCCATAGGTTTCACTAGAGGCTTCTCTCAAGATAGCAAATAATACGGTGGGTGAACAAATTACTGTCGAGCAATTGATAGAAAAGCGCAAAGTTATGATGATATCCAAGGCAATGATTATGAAATATATGCATCACGTCCGTGTCAAGTAGACCGAAATGATTCTGCATCTACTACTATTACTCCACACATCGACCGACTCCTGCCTGCATCTAGAGTATTAAGTCCATGAAGAACAGAGTAACGCATTAAGTAAGATGACATGATGTAGAGGAATAAACTCAAGCAATATGATGTAAACCCCATCTTTTTATCCTCGATGGCAACAATACAATATGTGCCTTGCTGCCCCTACTGTCACTGGGAAAGGACACCGCAAGATTGAACCCAAAGCTAAGCACTTCTCCCATTGCAAGAAAAACCAATCTAGTTGGCCAAACCAAACCGATAATTCGAAGAGAATTACAAAGATATCAAATCATGCATATAAGAATTCAGAGAAGATTCAAATAATATTCATAGATAAGCTGATCATAAATCCACAATTCATCGGATCTCGACAAACACACCGCAAAAGAATATTACATCGGATAGATCTCCAAGAACAATGAGGAGAACATGGTATTGAGAATCAAAGAGAGAGAAGAAGCCATCCAGCTACTAGCTATGGACCCGTAGGTCTGAGGTAAACTACTCACGCTTCATCGGAAGGGCAATAGAGTTGATGTAGAAGCCCTCCGTGATCGAATCCCCCTTCGGCAGTGTGCCAGAAAAGGTCCCTAGATGGGATCTCACGGGTACAAAAGGTTGTGGCGGTGGAAAAGTCTTTTCGTGGATGCCTCTGAGGGTTTTGGAATATATGTGAATATATAGGACGAAGAAGTAGGTCGGTGGAGTCACATGGGGTCCACAAGGCAGGGGGCGCGCCCTACCCCCCTTGGCGCACCCTCCCCCCTTGTCGCCGCCCCGTGGCTCTTCTGACTTGAACTCCAAGTCTCCGGGGTGACTTCTGGTCCAAGAAAAATCATCGCGAAAGTTTTATTCCGTTTGGACTCCGTTTGGTATTCCTTTTCTACGAAACTAAAAAACAAGGAAAAAACAGAAACTGGCACTGGGCTCGGTTAATAGGTTAGTCCCAAAATTAATATAAAATAGCATATTAATGCATATAAAACATCCAAAATAGATAATATAATAGCATGGAACAATCAAAAATTATAGATACGTTGGAGACGTATCAAGCATCCCCAAGATTAATTCCTGCTCGTCCTCGAGCATGTAACACCCCCAGGGGTTAACTACAGTGACCACATGCTAATCATGCCATGTCATCTTATTTTACTAAGCCAAAATGCTACTTGACTCAAATCAAAGTCAAATTCAAATTTAAAATGCAAGTCAAATAAAAACTTCTTCAAATAATTAAACAAAATAGTTCATGTTATTGTAAATAATTCGGAGGCAATTATAAAATTGTAACCAACATTAATGGGATTAGTTAAGTGACCCTAAGCATCTCAAACAATAGCTAACAGCAACATTTTAATGCATTTTAATTAATTCATATTACAAATGAAATTATATTTTAGCCAAACCAATTTTTGGAGAGAGAGGTTAATGCACTGTGTTATATGGGCTAAGCCACACATTTTATAAAAGTAGTTTAGTGGCTAAACAATTTGCAAAACAGAAAAGTAAAACAAAAATAAATAAAACCAAAAAAACTTAAACAAAAGAAAATAGAAAAAGAAACCCCCCTGGCCAGCTCGGCCGCCCACCAGGCCGGCCCACCCCGCTGGCCTATATGGCCTCCCCAGCCACCAACCGAAATCCTAACTCCCACCTACCACTCCCCCCGTCTCCTTTCCCCTCTCCCCCGATCCGATCTGGATCGGGGTCGACCTCGACGCCGCCCGCCGTCGCCTGCTCGCTGTGGCCCGTCTCCGGTGCCGCCCCACCGCCTCTCCTGCTTGGCCGCGCCACCTCAGGACGCACGCACCCGTGCCCAGCCGCGCCCATGCGATGCTCCGTCGCCGCGCTACCACGCCGTCGCCACTGCTCCGCCCCGACGCCGGCGCCCCTCGCCGCCGTCGCCTTGCCTCCCCGTCCCTTCCCCGCCGGCTCCACCGAGCCACGCCGCCCCCTTCTCTTCAAACGCACGTGAGTGCTCCCCTCTGCCTCCCCTCTCTCCCATCGCCAGATCGGCCGCGCCCGCGCTCGCGGCAAGCACGCACTCACCGTGCCCCCGTGCGTTGTTCGCGCTCGCCCGCTCGCAGCCGTGCCATGCCCGCGGCCACTCACGACCGCGCCTCCCGTGGACGCCCACGCCGCGCTCACCACGGCACCCGCTCGCGGCCCCCCTGCTCGCCATGGCTGGACCACGCCCCATCGCCCCACTGCTCCCGCGCCAGCCCGCGCCGGGCTGCGCCGCCCCACTGGCCGCCCTCGCGTCGCCGCCCGCTCCGGCCTGCCCCGCTGCTGTTGCTTTCCTCCCCGCGTCGCGCTGCGGGTGCCCCTGCTCACGATGCTCACCACGCCCCGCTGGCCGAGCTGCTGCGCCGCCGCTTGCCTGCTCTTGCGCGTCGCCCCGTTCCCCCACCTCCGGTCGGGCGAGCCCGCCTCGCCGTGGCCTCGCCCCTGTTGCCTCAGGCGGCCGGCCTCGCCCCGCTCCCCCACGGGCGGCCTCGGCCCCGTGCGGTTGCGCCCGCTGCCCGCCTGCCTGCTCACCCGCTAAGCCCCCTGACCCTATGACAAGTGGGGTCCACCCCAGAACGAAAATGATTAAAAATAATAATATATAATAATAAATAAAAATAAAAATATTAATTAAGTAATTAATTAACTTAATTAATTTGGATTAATTAACATAATCACTTAGTTAACTAATTACTCGTGATTAATTAGTCTTATTCAATGACGAACGGGACCCACACGTCTGTTGACCTAGTCAACAAACGGTTGACTGATGACATCATGCTGACATCACACTGACATCATAATTACATTTTCTAATTAAATTAATTCTGTTAATTCTAAAAATGAATTAAATCTTTAAAAATTAATATAAAATAATCCGTAACTCGGATGAAAATACTTTGTACATGAAGGTTGCTCAGAACGACGAGACGAATTTGGATATGCAGTCCGTTCGTCCGCCACACGTCCCTAACATAGCGAACATGCAACCGTCCCCCTCCGTTTCATTTGTCTGAAAATGCCTAACACCGGGAATACTTTCTCGGATGTTTCCCCCTTCACCAGTATCGCGTAGTATCGTGTTAGATCACACCTAGCACCGTTTATTACCATGTCATGATCTTGTTTGCTTTGTATTTACTGTTTCTTCCCCCTATTCTCTCCGGTAGACCCCGAGACCGCTGCTGATGCCGCTGTGATCGACTATGTCACCGACGACTCTTCTTCCTTTTCAGCAGAGCTTCCAGGCAAGCACCCCCCTTGAGCATACCGATATCGCCTATTCTTTCTCTCTCATGCTTGCATTAGAAATGCTGCTACTACTGCGTTACCTATTCTGATGCATAGCCTGTTTATTATAACCTGCTATTGATACCTTACCTGCTTATCCTAAACTGCTTAGTATAGGCTTGGTAGAGACCTACCAGAGACCCCACTTGTCCCCAGTTGCCCCGCTTGATTATCAGATGACTCGATCAATGGGATCGATAGCCAGACCCCAGCACTGCACTACACCCCCCTTGGTTGTACGACACTGCAGCGTTACTATCGAGTGCCGAGGGTGATACCTCGTATAGCACTCCTGATGTTAACTCTGTAGAGTAGCTATTTGGTCGTGGTCATCGAGGGTGATTCCTCCTTCTCCACTTCCGATACGACCCTGTCGTGCAACACATCAAGTGTGAACACATCAAGGGTGATTCCTCCGAGTTCACCTTGACGGATACATCAAGTAGGAATCCAACAAGGGTGATAGCTCGGATTCCCCTGATGTTATGGACACACGGATACCTGGACTTTACACTGTTACTTGGAAAGGCGGGTTGACCCTGAGGGGTACCCGCGTGAGCCTAAGTGGCGAGTGTTGTGGAGATGGGTTGACCTGGAGGTTGCCCGAGATATCAATACGAGGCGTGCCCGGGCATTCTTAGCCCTTGCCACAAGTCCTCGAGACGGGGCGACAGGGTCACATTGATCGTGAGTCTCTGCTCGTTACCGCAAGCCCCTAGTCCGCTAACGATTTGGATATTTGATCCGAGCAGGCCTCTGGCCTGATAGCACTAACCATCACGTGGGAAGAGTTATGGGCACTCTGCATCGTAGCATCAGCCGAAAGCACTGTCAGACGTCCAGTTCAGCCTCGTGGCCTGGCCGGGCCAATGCCATCCAGGACTGAGGTGGTGCTCGTCCCGACCCTGCACACACCGACCCGGAGTGTACATGGCGATGGCCCAAGACCCCTGAGCGCTTAGGATATTGACCAACGGGGACCTCTCTGCTGAGCTGTAGGTAGGGTTGCGGTGTATCGTTTGGCCGAGGCCGGGCATGACCCGGAAAAGTGTGTCCGGCCGGAGTTAAGCGAGCGTGGTGGGTAAGTTGTTGCACCCCTGCAGGGAAGAACACATCTATTGATACCCGGTCCTACGGTAAAGGACACTCGGAGTTGTATCCTGATCGATACAACTAGAACTGGATACTTGTGATGAGTATGGCTCTGGGATTACTTTCTCGCAGGGAGTCGAGAAAGGATCTCTGGCCGAGGTTGATACTTGGATATTATGGCTCTGGGATTGCTTTCTCGCAGGGAGTCGAGAAAGGATCTCTGGGTGAGGTTGAGACTTAATGATACTACTACTCTATACTGTACTACTCTACACTCTTCTAATGCTGCAAGACCGCTGAAGATGCTAGTCTTCGATAGGACTAGGCCTTCTCTCTATTCTGGCATTTCTGCAGCCCAGTCCACATATACAGCCTCCCCTTGATAATGTTGCATATGTAGTGTAGATCCTTGCTTGCTGAGTACTTCGGATGAGTACTCACGGTTGCTTTGCTTTCTTTTTCCCCCATATCCTTTTGATGCAACCAGATGACGGAGCCCCTGAGACAGCTGCCCCCGCCGACGATTGCTACTACTACCCCGAGGGTGGATACTACTATGAGTTGGCCGACGACCAGGAGTAGGTTCGGAGGGTCCCAGGCAGGAGGCCTGCGCCTTTCGATCATAGTATTTTCTTTTGCCCCGCCTTCTAAGAGCCTATCTGTGATTTCATTTATATCTGTACTCAGATATCTGATGCTTCTACTGACGTTTGTACGCAAGCTTATGTATTCGAGCCCTCGAGGCCCCTGGCTTGTAATATAAAGCTTGTACGACTTTATTTATGTTTTAGAGTTGTGTTGTGATATCTTCCCGTGAGTCCTTAGGCTTGATCATGTGCATTTGCGTGTATGATTAGTGCATGACTGAGCCGGGGGCATCACAAGTTGGTATCAGAGCCGACTGCCTGTAGGAACCCCCCTTTCGATCTCCTTGGCTGAAGTTGAGTCTAGTACCCGAAAACCATTTTACTAACTTGGCTGTGTGGCTTACGAGCCCACGTCGCCAATTGGGTGGTATTAGGATCTTTTATTCCTCTTCCTTACTTTGCGATTCTGATCTCTCTTCTACTCGGGTTAAAGATTTTACTAACTCTGAAATTAGGATCTCGTAACCACTTCATCCCGGAGAGCCCCTTCACTACAGATGATCGCTTGCTTCGCCAGAAGATTCTGCAAATACTCCTCGATGTTTCCAGAGACCCTGTGCCCACTGCTTTGCAGTTCCTGACCACCGATAAACTTCGATGGATAACTACTTACACTCGTCGTTCTTATATTCATTTCAGTTACTCCCAGATTCCATCCGACATATCGAAATACTATCCGACATTTCGGGAATTCTCTGAACCTACTGCCTTGTAGTTCCTTTCCGCCTGAACACACCTACGTATAAATCCTAATACTTATACGGGGTCCGTTCATCCCCAGTTATTCAAGTGCATTCCAGAACACATTGAATTGCTATTTGATCTCCCGAATATCCTCTGCAGCCTAGTGCTCCCGAAAGTCTTGCCTGACTGCATTATGGTTACTTCCATATGTCTACCATTATTCATTATCATCCTTTGTCATCGTCATTTCGAGAATTTGATTCTCTATGTTTGTGAATGCTCACAATCATCAGTCACAATTAGAATTCTTCCCTTCGGCTCAGACGTAACTCCAGACATGAGCTGGTTCTCAGCAAATCAAACCTTGATTGATTGTCGATCTATGTCTATTCAACTTACTTGTCTTTTGATCAGAGCCTCTGCTTCTGATCCCCCGATTTGGAAATCATAATTCCAGTGTATTAAGCTTGGAAATTATTTCGATATTTCTATAATCAAATGCCCTTGCATTATTTCTTCTTCTAGTTGAACATCGATACTCACATCAGATTCTTTGCGGTCCGCCAGACCCATTGCCGGGTTATTATCCGACAGTGTCCCTCACATTCTAAATTCTCGTGAGTTTTTCCCCTGACACATAATGCCTATGGTAAACATTATCCTCTCTTTTTGTGAACCATGCTCTACTTTCGAGCTGGTGTTAAGTAGTATTGAAGTTGGTGGTATATGTTCCTAAGATGCCCCGATGGGTTGGACCTATGCCTTCTCTAATCCGTGTGAACCCGAGAGTTTTCACGAGTCATACTTTTCTGGTGTTTTGCCAGATATAATTTCAATGCTACAACTTCATTGAAAACGAGGAGTAAATGAAAGGTTATGCAGTGAAGAAGTGGGAGTTGACCTTGAACTTTTGCGTTCATGCCCATGGACCCGATGTAGAACTTATCATGGAAGCTGCTCATAAAAATAATTCTTTCCTTGGTATAAGTTCATCTTGTATATATGAATTAATCCTTTGCAATCGTGGTTCTGACCATATTTCCTCTTTGATTCCATTTCCCGGATAAGTTAAAATACTTGTCCTCTGCGAATTAATATGCCTGTCCAACCTCTATACTGAACTACCTCGGGTATTAACATCCTACTATCTCGAGGATATCATCCTATTGTACTACGTTCTAAGAATTTTCTGATGGAGTGATACTTTTCCCTGACATAGTCACTCCACGGGTCTGGGTTGTCGTCAACCGTGACCACCGAACAATGAATCGATTCCACTCGGTTATTCAATAACCCTAGTACTTGTTGCTGGGAAGTTTACTACTCCAGCATGCCATCCCTAGCCTAATCGGCTACATATTATCGCGCTAATCCTAACCATGCTACCGGGTACTCCTTTCTGGTGCAAATTTTTGGCAATGAGCTAAGTCAACGCCAAACTTTCATCATCCTATCGTTTTGCTTGCACAGCCTGAGTTCGAGCGTAAAATCCATGGTTCCATTGACCTTGAACTTTATTCCATCCGCTTTGATCATTTTGCTGATCGACTTCATCTTCTTGTAACCTCTCGACAAATGCGTCGAGATCAGCATCAACATTTTGACTTCTGTTGAGATGTCAATTGAAATTCATGGTGAGGAATACCATCCTTGTCCTTCGATGAATTGCGATATCATCGACAATATCCTCGACTTCCTACCAACCCAGACTTGGCCGTGTAGGGTTATACTTTACGTTCCGTGATATTATTGGAAATGTTCCTTCGTGTCTCTTGTGATCTTCATATCCAACCCTTACCCGAAACACTATGTCAATGCTATCCCGAAGCATGACTGTGGTACTCCGAACATCCTTAAGAACATTTGAGGTGCAATACTAAATGTTTCTTGATCACTTATCCAAACATTGTTGTAGGGGTAACGTCATGAATTTCCTCTCCCCTTTACCTAAATGGAAATCTACTTACTATCCTGTCATGGATGTCATCCTCCGCTTGTCCTTGAGAAGGATATACTTTTGATATTTGTGTTTAAACACATTTTCCTTTCCATTGTTCTGATTAAATTAATAATCACATTTTCCTTTCCATTGTTTTGTTTAACCTTTCTTGTGATCTATATGATATAAGCAGAAATAATTCCCTGCTTATAAAACACCCCGATGTACAATCTTGTCAGTGAGACCCTGTTACTAATGTTGATGACATTCCGGTAATCACCGATGGACGAGAACTTTGCCTATTGGTCCGCCTCGTTCAACGAGCAGGAAAATGGTTCTCTTCATCCCTCGCCCTTGGTACCGATGTTGTCGCCGACATAACTGACAGGCTATCCTCTGACATGCCTTGCTAACATGACCGTGCAATACGTCAGCGTCCTTCCTACTTTTAAACCACATGGTGGGCCCATAACCCACAGGTCCCAGGATCGAAACCTGACTCTCCTGTACACCCCTGTTTCCAAAGTTATTCCTCACGCGCGGCCTCGTATGTAATTCACGGGCCACCTTCCTAGTGATCTATTCTGGTAACAGACGCAATACTCAATCTCGTTGCTTCAGACCCCTTTCGCACGTTGTTTCAGACATCGAACGATTGCCTATCCATTTGAAACTTCTCATAGTACCTTCTTACTTTGCTCTCAATATCTTCTTAAGTTTCAATTCGATAGATACCTATGCTTCTTCCCCTGAGTTAATCGTCCGATGCTCAATTTTGATAGAATCCGTCCTTATAGAGTTTTTCCCCTCTTATCTTTTCGTAAGTACACTGAAGATCCTGAAGGAAGGACGACAACTTCATCATGATGCATTGATGCATAGGAATGAAGGCATCAACGTAATGGATTGACCTCTTCGAGAAGAGTAACCAACACCGAGAAGACCCGTTAGAATTTCGTAACCAAATCCCTTCCCCCTTACTCCCGCTCCTAAATCTCGGGATGAGATTTCTTATAGTGGAAGAGATTTGTAACACCCCCAGGGGTTAACTACAGTGACCACATGCTAATCATGCCATGTCATCTTATTTTACTAAGCCAAAATGCTACTTGACTCAAATCAAAGTCAAATTCAAATTTAAAATGCAAGTCATATAAAAACTTCTTCAAATAATTAAACAAAATAGTTCATGTTATTGTAAATAATTCAGAGGCAATTATAAAATTGTAACCAACATTAATGGGATTAGTTAAGTGACCCTAACCATCTCAAACAGTAGCTAACAACAACATTTTAATGCATTTTAATTAATTCAGATTACAAATGAAATTATATTTTAGCCAAACCAATTTTTGGAGAGAGAGGTTAATGCACTGTGTTATATGGGCTAAGCCACACATTTTATAAAAGTAGTTTAGTGGCTAAACAATTTGCAAAACAGAAAAGTAAAACCAAAATAAATAAAACCAAAAAAAACTTAAACAAAAGAAAATAGAAAAAGAAAACCCCCCTGGCCAGCTGGGCCGCCCACCAGGCCGGCCCACCCCGCTGTCCTATATGGCCTCCCCAGCCACCCACCGAAACCCTAACTCCCACCTACCACTCCCCCCCGTCTCCTATCCCCTCTCCCCCGATCCGATCTGGATCAGGGTCGACCTCGACGCCGCCCGCCGTCGCCTGCTCGCTGTCGCCCGTCTCCGGTGCCGCCCCACCGCCTCTCCTACTTGGCCGCGCCACCTTAGGCCGCACGCACCCGTGCCCAGCCGCGCCCGTGCGCTGCTCCGTCGCCGCGCTGCCACGCCGTCGCCACTGCTTCGCCCCGACGCCGGCGCCCCTCGCCGCCATCGCCTCGCCTCCCCGTCCCTTCCCCGCCGGCTCCACCGAGCCATGCCGCCCCCCTTCTCTTTAAACGCACGTGAGCGCTCCCCTCTGCCTCCCCTCTCTCCCGTCGCCAGATCGGCCGCGCCCGCGCTCGCGGCAAGCACGCACTCACCGCGCCCCCGTGCACTGTTCGCGCTCGCCCGCTCGCAGCCGTGCCCTGTGCGCGGCCGCTCGCTATCGCGCCTCCCCTGCAAGCCCATGCCACGCTCACCACGGCACCCGCTCGCGGCCCCCCTGCTCGCCATGGCTGGACCGCGCCCCATCGCCCCTCCGCTCCCACGCCAGCTCGCGCCGGGCTGCGCCGCCCCACTGGTCGCCCTCGCGTCGCCACCCGCTCCGGCCTGCCCCACTGCTGTTGCTTTCCTCCCTGCGTCGCGCCGCGTGCGCCCCCTGCTCGCGATGCTCACCGCGCCCCGCTGGCCGAGCTGCTGCGCCGCCGCTCGCCTGCTCCCGCGCGTCGCCCCGTTCCCCCACCTCCGGTCGGGCGAGCCCGCCTCGCCGTGGCCTCGCCCCTGTCACCTCAGGCGGCCGGCCTCGCCCCGCTCCCCCTCGGGCGGGCTCGGCAGCGTGCGGTTGCGCCCGCTGCCCGCCTGCCCGCTCACCCGCTAAGCCCCCTGACCCTATGACAAGTGGGGTCCACCCCAGAACAAAAATGATTTTAAAAATAATATATAATAATAAATAAAAATATTAATATTAATTAATTAATTAATTAATTAATTAACTTAATTAATTTGGATTAATTAACATAATCACTTAGTTAACTAATTACTCGTGATTAATTAGTCTTAGTCAATGACGAACGGGACCCACATGTTTGTTGACCCAGTCAATAGACGATTCACTGATGACATCATGCTGACATCACGCTGACATCATAATTACATTTTCTAATTAAATTAATTCTTTTAATTCTAAAAATGAATTAAATCTTTAAAAATTAATATAAAATAATCCGTAACTCGGATGAAAATACTTTGTACATGAAAGTTGCCCAGAACGACGAGACGAATTCGGATACGCAGTCCGTTCATCTGCCATACGTCCCTAACATAGCGAACATGCAACCGTCCCCCTCCGTTTCATCTGTCCGAAAATGCCTAACACCGGGAATACTTTCCCGGATGTTTCCCCATTCACCAGTATCGCGTAGTACCGCGTTAGATCACACCTAGCACCGTTTATTACCATGTCATGCTCTTGTTTGCTTTGTATTTACTGTTTCTTCCCCCTCTTCTCTCCGGTAGACCCCGAGACCGCTGCTGATGCCGCTGTGATCGACTACGTCACCGACGACTCTTCTTCCTTTTCAGCAGAGCTTCCAGGCAAGCACCCTTCCCCTTGAGCATACCGATATCGCCTATTCTTTCTCTTTCATGCTTGCATTAGAAATGCTGCTGCTACTGCGTTACCTATTCTGATGCATAGCCTGTTTATTGTAACCTGCTATTGATACCTTACCTGCTTATCCTAAACTGCTTAGTATAGGCTGGGTAGAGACCTATCAGAGAACCCACTTGTCCCCAGTTACCCCGCTAGATTATCAGATGACTCGATCAACGGGATCAACAGCCAGACCCCGGCACTGCACTACACCCCCCTTGGTTGTACGACACTGCAGCGTTACTATCGAGTGCCGAGGGTGATACCTCGTATAGCACTCCTGATGTTAACTCTGTAGAGTAGCTATTTGGTCGTGGTCATCGAGGTTGATAACTCCTTCTCCACTTCCGATACGACCCTGTCGTGCAACACATCAAGTGTGAACCCATCGAGGGTGATTCCTCCGAGTTCACCTTGACGGATACATCAAGTAGGAATCCAACGAGGGTGATACCTCAGATTCCCCTGATGTTATGGACACACGGATACCTGGACTTTACACTATTACTTGGAAAGGCGGGTCGACCCTGAGGGGTACCCGCGTGAGCCTAAGTGGCGAGTGTTGTGGAGACGGGTTGACCTGGAGGTTGCCCGAGATATGAATACAAGGCGTGGCCGGGCATTCTTAGCCCTTGCCGCAAGTCCTCGAGACGGGGCGACGGGGTCACATCGATCGTGAGTCTCTGCTCGTTACCGCAAGCCCCTAGTCCACTAACGATTTGGATATTTGATCCGAGCAGGCCTCTGGCCTGATAGCACTAACCATCACGTGGGAAGAGTTATGGGCACTCTGCATCGTAGCATCAGCCGAAAGCTCTGTCAGACGTCCAGTTGAGCCTCGTGGCCGGGCCGGGCCAGTGCCATCCAGGACTGAGGTGGTGCTCATCCCGACCCTGCACACACCGACCCGGAGTGCATAGGGCGATGGCCCAAGACCCCTGAGCGCTTAGGATATAGACCGACGGGGACCTCTCTGCTGAGCTGTAGGTAGGGTTGTGGTGTATCGTTTGGCCGAGGCCGGGCATGACCCAGAAAAGTGTGTCCGGCCGGAGTTAAGCGAGCGTGGTGGGTATGTTGGTGCACCCCTGCAGGGAAGAACACATCTATCGATAGCCGGTCCTACGGTAAAGGACACTCGGAGTTGTATCCCGATCGATACAACAAGAACAGGATACTTGTGATGAGTATGGCTTTGGGATTACTTTCTCGCAGGAGTCGAGAAAGGATCTCTGGCCGAGGTTGATACTTGGATATTATGGCTCTAGGATTGCTTTCTCGCAGGGAGTCGAGAAAGGATCTCTGGGTGAGGTTGAGACTTAATGATACTACTACTCTATACTGTACTACTCTACATTCTTCTAATGCTGCAAGACTGCTGAAGATGCTAGTCTTCGATAGGACTAGGCCTTCTCTCTATTCTGGCATTTCTGCAGCCCAGTCCACATATACAGCCTCCCCTTGATAATGTTGCATATGTAGTGTAGATCCTTGCTTGCTGAGTACTTCGGATGAGTACTCACGGTTGCTTTGCTTTCTTTTTCCCCCATATCCTTTTGATGCAACCAGATGACGGAGCCCCTGAGACAGCTGCCCCGCTGACGATCGCTACTACTACCCCGAGGGTGGATACTACTACGAGTTGGCCGACGACCAGGAGTAGGTTCGGAGGGTCCCAGGCGGGAGGCCTGCGCCTTTTGATCATAGTATTTTCTTTTGCCCCGCCTTCTAAGGGCCTATCTATGCGCAAGCTTATGTATTCGAGCCCTCGAGGCCCCTGGCTTGTAATATAAAGCTTGTATGACTTTATTTATGTTTTAGAGTTGTGTTGTGATATCTTCCCATGAGTCCTTAGGCTTGATCGTGTGCATTTGCGTGTATGATTAGTGCACGACTGAGCCGGGGGCGTCATAGAGTAGGTAAATGATAAAAACAGAATTTTTGATGTGGAATGCTACCTAACATATTTATCCATGTAATTTTCTTTATTGTGGCATGAATGTTCAGATCCATGAGATTCAATACAAAAGTTTAATATTGACATAAAAACAATAATACTTCAAGCATACTAACAAGGCAATTATGTCTTCTCAAAATAACATGGCCAAAGAAAGCTTATCCCTACAAAATCATATAGTCTGGCTATGCTCCATCTTCGTCACACAAAATATTCAAATCATGCACAACCCCGATGACAAGCCAAGCAATTGTTTAATACTTTTAGTGTTCTAAAACCTTTTCAACTTTCACGCAATACATGAGCGTGAGCCATGGACATAGCACTATAGGTGGAATAGAATATGGTGGTTGTGGAGAAGACAAAAAAGAAGGAGATAGTCTCACATCAACTTGGCGTATTAACGGGCTATGGAGATGCCCATCAATAGATATCAATATGAGTGAGTAGGGATTGCCATGCAACGGATGCACTAGAGCTATAAGTGTATGAAAGCTCAAAAGAAAACTAAGTGGGTGTGCATCTAACTTGCTTGCTCATGAAGACCTAGGGCAATTTGAGTAAGCCCATCGTTGGAATATACATGCCAAGTTCTATAATGAAAATTTCCCACTAGTATATGAAAGTGACAAAATAGGAGACCCTCTATCATGAAGATCATGGTGTTACTTACTTTGAAGCACAAGTGTGGAAAAAGGATAGTAGCGTTGCCCCTTCTCTCTTTTTCTCTCATTTTTCTTCTTCTTCTTTTTCTTCTTTTTTTTTGGCTTGGCCTTTTGGCCTCTTCTTTTTATTTCCTCACATGGGACAATGCTCTAATAATGAAGATCATCACACTTTTATTTACTTACAACTCAAGAATTACAACTCGATACTTAGAACAAAATATGACTCTATATGAATGCCTCCGGCAGTGTACCGGGATGTGCAATGAATCAAGAGTGACATGTATGAAAGAATTATGAAAGGTGGCTTTGCCACAAATACGATGTCAACTACATGATCATGCAAAGTAATATGACAATGATGAAGCGTGTCATAATAAAACAGAACGGTGGAAAGTTGCATGGCAATATATCTCAGAATGGCTATGGAAATGCCATAATAGGTAGGTATGGTGGCTGTTTTGAGAAAGGTATATGGTGGGTGTATGGTACCGGCTAAAGTTGCACGGCACTAGAGAGGCTAGCTATGGTGGAAGGGTGAGAGTGCGTATAATCCATGGACTCAACATTAGTCATAAAGAACTCACATACTTATTACAAAAATCTATTAGTCATCGAAACAAAGTACTATGCGCATGCTCCTAGGGGGATAGATTGGTAGGAAAAGACCATCGCTCGTCCCCGACCGCCACTCATAAGGAAGACCATCAAAAAATATCTCATGCTCCAACTTCGTTACATAACGGTTCACCATACGTGCATGCTACGGGACTCACAAACCTTAACACAAGCATTTCTCCAATTCACAATTATTCACTAGCATGACTCTAATAACACCATCTTTATATCTCAAAACAATCATAAGGAATCAAACTTCTCATAGTATTCAATGCACTTTATATGAAAGTTTTTATTATATCCCTCTTGGATGTCTATCATATTAGGACTAAATTCATAACCAAAGAAAATTACCATGCTGTTTAGAGACTCTCAAAATAATATAAGTGAAGCATGAGAGTTCAATAATTTCTATAAAATAAAGCCACCGCCGTGCTCTAAAAAGATATAAGTGAAGCACTAGAGCAAAATTGCCTAGCTCAAAAGATATAAGTGAATCACATAGAGTATTCTAATAAATCACGATTCATGCGTGTCCCTCTCAAAAGGTGTGTACAGCAAGGATGATTGTGGCAAAATAAAAAGCAAAGAATCAAATCATACAAGACGCTCCAAGCAAAACACATATCATGTGGTGAATAAAAATATAGCCTCAAGTAAAGTTACCGATAGACGAAGACGAAAGAGGGGATGCCTTCCGGGGCATCCCCAAGCTTAGGCTCTTGGTTGTCCTTGAATATTACCTTGGGGTGCCTTGGGCATCCCCAATATTAGACTCTTGCCACTCCTTATTCCATAGTCCATCAAATCCTTACCCAAAACTTGAAAACTTCACAACACAAAACCCAACAGAAAATCTTATAAGCTCCGTTAGTATAAGAAAATAAATCACCACTTTTGGTACTGTTATGAACTCATTCTTTATTTATATTGGTGTAATATCTACTGTATTCAAACTTCTCCATGGTTCATACCCCCCGATACTACCCACAGATTCATCAAAATAAGCAAACAACACAAAGAAAACAGAATCTTTCAAAAACATAACAGTCTGCGAAGATCCGAACTGTTCTAATACTTATGTAACTCCAAAAATTCTGAAAAATTAGGAAAACAGAGGAAAATTGTATATCAATCTCGTGTAATTTTTTTAGGGATTTTGAACGCTCCAGTGAATTATGAAAATTCTGTGACTGGACGCAAAAGTTTCTGTTTTTCAGCAAGATCAAATCAATTATCACCGTAAGCCATCCCAAAGGTTTTACTTGGCACAAACACTAATTAAAACAAAAAACCACATCTAACCAGAGGCTAGATGAATTATTGAAAGCAAAATAGGAACAAAAATAAAAAACAAAAATAAAATTGGGTTGCCTCCCAACAAGCGCTATTGTTTAACGCCCTTAGCTAGGCATAAAAACACAAATAGATCTAGGTATTGTCATCTTTGGTATGCAATCCGTAAGTAGCTCTCATAATAGATTCATATGGAAATTTAATATCCTTTCTTGGAAAGTGTTCCATGCCCTTCCTTAATGGGAATTGAAATCTAATGTTTCCTTCTTTCATATCAATAATTGCACCAATCGTTCTAAGGAAAGGTCTACCAAGAATAATAGGACATGTAGGATTGCAATCTATATCAAGAACAATGAAATCTATGGGCACATAATTCCTATTTGCAAAAATAAGAACATCATTAATCCTTCCTATAGGTTTCTTAATAATGGAATCCGCAAGATGCAAATTTAAGGAACAATCATCAAATTCACGAAAACCTAACACATCACATAAAGTTTTTGGAACCGTGGAAACACTAGCACCCAAATCACACAAAACATGGCACTCATAATCTTTAATCTTAATTTTAATAGTAGGTTCCCACTCATCATAAGCTTTTCTAGGGATAGAAACTTCCAATTCAAGATTTTCTTCAAAAGATTGCATCATAGCATCAACGATATGTTTAGTAAAAGCTTTGTTTTGATTATAAGCATGAGGAGAATTCAACATGGATTGCAACAAGGAAATACAATATATTAAAGAACAATTGTCATAATTAAATTCCTTGAAATCCAAAAGAGTGGGTTCATTGCTACTTAAAGTTTTGACCTCTCCAATCCCACTTTTATCAATTTTTGCATCAAGATCTAAAAACTCCGAATCATTGGGACGCCTTTTAACTAAAGTTGACTCATGTCCAGTCCCATCTTTATCAAGATTTATATTGGAAAACAAAGATTCAATAGGATTCACATCAATCACTTTAAGATCTTCATCATTATTTTCATGGAAACTAGAAGAACACGTTTTTACAAACCAATCTCGTTTAGCACGCATCTTAGCGGTTCTTTCTTTGCACTCATCAATGGAAATTCTCATAGCTTTGAGAGACTCATTAATATCATGCTTGGGTGGAATAGATCTAATTTTCAAAGAATCAACATCAAGAGAAATTCTATCCATGTTCCTAGGCAAATCACCAATCTTAAGCAATTTGTCTTCAATCAAACCATTGAAACTCTTTTGCAAAATCATAAATTCTTTAACACTATTCTCAAAATCAGAGGACATCTTATTATAATTTCCATAAGAATTGTTGTAGGAATTACCATAATTATTAGAGGAATTACTAGGAAACGGCCTAGGATTAAAATTACCTCTATACGCGTTATTACCAAAATTGTTCCTACCAACAAAATTCACATCCATAGATTCATTATTATTCTCAATCAAAGTAGACAAAGGCATATCATTAGGATCAATAGAAGCACTCTTTCTAGCAAATAATTTCATAAGTTCATCCATCTTTCCACTCAAAACATTAATCTCTTCAATTGCATGCACTTTTTTACAAGTGGAAGATCTTTCGGTATGCCATTGAGAATAATTAACCATAATATTATCTAGAAGTTTAGTTGCTTCTCCTAGAGTAATTTCCATAAAAGTACCTCCCGCGGCCGAATCTAAAAGATTTCTAGAGGCAAAATTCAATCTGGCATAAAATTTTTGTATAATCATCCACAAATTCAAACCATGAGTAGGGCAATTTTGTATCATCAATTTCATCCTCTCCCAAGATTGTGCAACATGTTCATGATCAAGTTGCTTAAAATTCATAATATCGTTCCTAAGGGAGATGATCTTAGTGGGAGGAAAATACTTGGAAATAAAAGCATCTTTACACTTATTCCATGAATCAATACTATTTTTAGGCAAAGATGAAAACCAAGTTTTAGCACGATCTCGAAGTGAGAACGGAAATAGCTTCAATTTAACAATATCATCATCCACATCTTTTTTCTTTTGCATATTGCACAACTCAACAAAATTATTCAGATGGGATGCGGCATCTTCACTAGGAAGGCCGGAAAATTGATCTTTCATAACAAGATTCAGCAAAGCGGCATTAATTTCATAAGATTCCGCACTAGTGGCGGGAGCAATCAGAGTACTAATAAAATCATTGTTATTAGTGTTGGAAAAATCACACAATTTGGTATTCTCTTGAGCCATCGTGACAAAGCAAGCAATCCAACACACGAGCACACGAAAAGCAAACCAAAAAGACGAACGGAAGAAGGGCGAATAAAAAAGGCAAATCTTTTCGAAAATCGTTTTAGAAGTGGGGGAGAGGAAAATGAGAGGCAAATGGCGAATAATGTAGTGCAAGAGATGAGAGTTTTATGATGGGTACTTGGTATGTCTTGACTTGGCGTAGATCTCCCCGGCAACGGCGCCAGAAATTCTTCCTGCTAATTCTTGAGCTTGCGTTGGTTTTTCCCTAGAAGAGGAAAGGGTGATGCAGCAAAGTAGAGATAAGTATTTCCCTCAGTTAGAGAACCAAGGTATCAATCCAGTAGGAGACAACACACAAATCACCTAGCACCTGCACAAACAATCAAACAACTTGCACCCAACGCGATAAAGGGGTTGTCAATCCCTTCATTGTTACTTGCAAAAGTGAGATCTGATAGAGATAGATGAAACTAAACAAAAGATAAAGTAAATATTTTTGGGTTTTTTTGGTTTATAGATCTGAAAATAAAAGATTGCAAAATAGTAGATCGGAAAGTAATATGATGGAAAATAGTAGATCGGAAACTTATATGATGGAAAATAGACCCGAGGGCCATAGGTTTCACTAGAGGCTTCTCTCAAGATAGCAAATAATACGGTGGGTGAACAAATTACTGTCGAGCAATTGATAGAAAAGCGCAAAGTTATGACGATATCCAAGGCAATGATTATGAAATATAGGCATCACGTCCGTGTCAAGTAGACCGAAATGATTCTGCATCTACTACTATTACTCCACACATCGACCGACTCCTGCCTGCATCTAGAGTATTAAGTCCATGAAGAACAGAGTAACGCATTAAGTAAGATGACATGATGTAGAGGAATAAACTCAAGCAATATGATGTAAACCCCATCTTTTTATCCTCGATGGCAACAATACAATACGTGCCTTGCTGCCCCTACTGTCACTGGGAAAGGACACCACAAGATTGAACCCAAAGCTAAGCACTTCTCCCATTGCAAGAAAAACCAATCTAGTTTGCCAAACCAAACCGATAATTCGAAGAGAATTACAAAGATATCAAATCATGCATATAAGAATTTAGAGAAGATTCAAATAATATTCATAGATAAGCTGATCATAAATCCACAATTCATCGGATCTCGACAAACACACCGCAAAAGAATATTACATCGGATAGATCTCCAAGAACAACGAGGAGAACATGGTATTGAGAATCAAAGAGAGAGAAGAAGCCATCTAGCTACTAGCTATGGACCCGTAGGTCTGAGGTAAACTACTCACGCTTCATCGGAAGGGCAATAGAGTTGATGTAGAAGCCCTCCGTGATCGAATCCCCCTCCGGCAAGGTGCCAGAAAAGGTCCCTAGATGGGATCTCACGGGTACAGAAGGTTGCGGCGGTGGAAAAGTCTTTTCGTGGATGCCTCTGAGGGTTTTGGAATATATGTGAATATATAGGACGAAGAAGTAGGTCGGTGGAGTCATGTGGGGCCCACAAGACAGGGGGCGCGCCCTACCCCCCTTGGCGCACCCTCCCCCTTGTCGCCGCCCCGTGGCTCTTCTGACTTGAACTCCAAGTCTCCGGGGTGACTTCTGGTCCAAGAAAAATCATCGCGAAAGTTTTATTCTGTTTGGACTCCGTTTGGTATTCCTTTTCTACGAAACTCAAAAACAAGGAAAAAACAGAAACTGGCACTTGCACTGGGCTCTAGGTTAATAGGTTAGTCCCAAAAATAATATAAAATAGCATATTAATGCATATAAAACATCCAAAGCAGATAAGATAATACCATGGAACAATCAAAAATTCTAGATACGTTGGAGACGTATCAACATGTTAAAGGGGTTGTCAATCCCTTTCGGGTAACGGCGCCAGAAATTGGCAAATTGACGGGAGATAAATTGTAGTAGATTGATAGATGCAAATAAAAGCAAATAAAATTCAGCGAGGTATTTTTGGGTTTTTGGAAATATATATCTGAAAATAAAAGTGGCAAATAAATAAAAAGGCAAATAGCAAAATAGATCTAAAAATATATGATGAGAAAATAGACCCGGGGGCCGTAGATTTCACTAGTGGCTTCTCTCAAGAAAAATAGCATACGGTGGGTAAACAAATTATTGTTGGGCAATTGATAGAACTTCAAATAATTATGATGATATCCAGGCAATGATCATTATATAGGCATCACGTCCAAGATTAGTAGACCGACTCCTGCCTGCATCTACTACTATTACTCCACACATCGACCGCTATCCAGCATGCATCTAGTGTATTAAGTTCATGGAGAAACGGAGTAATGCAATAAGAACGATGACATGATGTAGACAAGATCTATTTATGTAGAAATAGAACCCATCTTGTTATCCTTAATAGCAACGATACATACGTGTCGGTTCCCCTTCTGTCACTGGGATCAAGCACCGTAAGATCGAACCCATCACAAAGCACCTCTTCCCATGGCAAGAAAAATTGATCTAGTTGGCCTAACTAAAGCAAAGATTCGAAGAAGAAATACGAGGCTATAAGCAATCATGCATATAAGAGATCAAAAGACTCAAATAACTTTCATGGATAAAAACATAGATCTGATCATAAACTCAAAGTTCATCGGATCCCAACAAACACACCGCAAAAAAGAGTTACATCAAATAGATCTCCAAGAGACCATTGTATTGAGAATCAAAAGAGAGAGAGGAAGCCATCTAGCTACTGCCTATGGACCCGTAGGTCTACAATGAACTACTCACACATCATCGGAGAGGCACCAATGAGGATGATGAACCCCTCCATGATGGTGTCTAGATTGGATCTGTGGTTTCTGGAACTTGCGGCTGGAATTGATTTTCATCGACTCCCCTAGGGTTTCTGGAATATTGGGGTATTTATAGAGAAAAGAGGCGGTGCGGGAGGTGGCCGAGGTGGGCACAACCCACCTGGGCGCGCTTGGGCCCCCAGGCGCGCCCTGGTGGGTTGTGCTCCCGCCAGAGCCCCCGTCAGGTACTTTCTTGGCCCAACTTGTGTATTCTGGTCCAGAAAAAATCACCAAAAAGTTTCGCTACGTTTGGACTCCGTTTGGTATTGATTTCCTGTGAAGTAAAAAACAAGCAAAAAACAGCAACTGGCACTGGGCACTATGTCAATAGGTTAGTCCCAAAAAATGATATAACGTTGCTATAAAATGATTGTAAAACATCCAAGAATGATAATATAACAACATGGAATAATCAAAAATTGTTGATACGTTGGAGACGTATCAGCATCCCCAAGCTTAATTCCTGCTCGTCCTCGAGTAGGTAAATGATAAAAACAGAATTTTTGATGTGGAATGCTGCCTAACATGTTCATCACATATTCTTTTCTTTGTAGCATGGACATTTGGACTTTTATATGATTCAAAGCAATAGTCTAGTTTTGACATGAAGATTTCAATACTCAAGCATATCAACAAGCAACCATGTCTTTCAAAATATCAACACTAAAGCAAGTTATCCCTAGCCCATTATGCTTAATCATTGATCCATTCATGAAACACACTCGCATATTAGCTACACCCAATGCTCAAGTACGATCATAGTGCCCCTTAGTTGGTGCTTTATAAGAGAAGATGGAGACTCAAAATAAAATAAAAATTGCATAAAGTAAAAGAAAGGCCCTTCGCAGAGGGAAGTAGGGATTTGTAGAGGTGCCAGAGCTCAAAGCGAAAAAAGTAGAGATAAAACATTTTGGGTGGCATGCTTTTCCTGTCAATGAAAACGATCTAGTAGTTCCCAATACTTTCTATGCTAGTTATATCATAGGCGGTTCCCAAACAGAAAATAAAGTTTATTCCTTTTTCCACCATATTTTCACATTCCACGGCTAACCGAATCCACGGGTGCCGTCCATACCAACACTTTCCAAGGAATTTATTATTTGACAACATAAAGTAAATTCATTTTTCATTTTGGGACTGGGCATCCCTAATACCTTTGCCGTACTCTCGTGCAATGACAAGTGAATAAACACTCATCTTGAGAATAACACATCTAGCATGGAAAAATATCAACCAACCCCTACCATTTGATGAGCAGTACGAGCACACAAAAGAGAAATTTATTTTGAAATTGGAGATGGCACATACATATTTGCTTAGAACGGCACGAAAATACCGCATATAGGTAGGTATAGTGGACTCATATGGCAAAACTGGTTTTAAGGATTTTGGATGCACAAGTAGTGATCATACTTAGTGCAAATGAAGGCTAGCAAAAGATTGAGAAGCATCCAACCAAGAAACAAAAAATCTCATAAGCGAGAATTAAGCATAACTAACACTGAATAATGCACCATAAGTAGGATGTAATTTCATTGCATAACTATTGACTTTCGTGCTTGCATAGGGAATCACAAACCTTAACACAAATATTCTTACTAAAGCATAATTACTCATCAACATGACTCACATTTTATATCAATATATCGCAAAACTATTACAAGGAATCAAGTTTATTTTGTCCAATGATCTTCATGAAAGTTTTTATTATATCCCTCGTGAATATCTATAACTTTGGGACTAATTTTATATGTTGCTTTTGATAGCTCAAACAAATCTAAGTGAAGAACATGAGCATAAAATTTTCTTCTCTCAAAATAATTTAAGTGAAGCAAGAGAGAATTTCTTAAAAAAAATTACAAACTCTCAAATAAATCTAAGTGAAGCATGAGAGCATTTCTTCACAAATACTAAAGCACACCGTGTTCAAAAAGATATAAGTGAAGCACTAGAGCAATTCCATAGCTCATAAAGATTTAAGTGAAGCATAGAGAGAAATTCTAACAAGTCATAGCATAATTTTGGCTCTCTCAAATAGGTGTGTCCAGCATAGATTCATGACTAAAAATAAAAAGCAAAACAAGCAAAGACTCATATCATACAAGACGCTCCAAGAAAAACTCATGATATGTGACGAATAAAAATATAGCTCCAAGTAAAATACCGATGGTCGTTAGAAGAAAGAGGGGATGCCACTCGGGCATCCCCAAGCTTAGTTGCTTGCTTCTCTTTGGATAATGGCTTGGGGTGCCATGGGGCATCCCCAATCTTAGGATCTTCTTACTCCTTATTCCTTCATCCATCGTAATCTCACCCAAAACTTGACAACTTCAATCAAACAAAACTCAACAAAACCTTCGTGAGATCCGTTAATATAAGAAAACCAATCTTTACTTTAAGTACTGTATAAAACCCATTCAAAATTTTGTTCTTGCATTATATCTACTGTATTTTAACTTTACCATGGCTCATACCCCCTGATAGAAATCATAGATTCATCAAAACAAGCACACAATGCAAAGAAAACAGAATCTGTCAAAAACAGAACAGTCTGTAAAGATGTGAATTGTTCTAATACTTATATAACTCCAAAAATTCTGATATATTACAAAAGCGGAGGAAATTTATATATAAATCTTGTGTAAAAAATTCAGAGTTTTTTGTATCTTTTGTGAATTTTAAAAATTGTTTTACTGGATGCAAAAGTTTCTGTTTTCTAACAAGATCAAATCAACTATCACCAAAGCTATCCTAAAGGCTTTACTTGGCACAAACACTAATTAAAAGACAAAAAACACAATCACAATAGTAGAATAATTGTGCAAACACTCAAGAATAGAAATAAAGAGAGAAAAATAAATTTTATTCATTGGGTTGCCTCCCAACAAGCGCTATCGTTTTACGCCCTTAGCTAGGCATAATGTTTTGTTGATGCTCACATGAAAGATAATAATTGAAACACAAAGAGAGCATCATAGAACATGTGACAAACACATTTAAGTATAACATACTTCCTATGCATAGGAATTTTATAGGAAAAAAAATTGGCAAGACAAGCAAGATCTAGCATATGCAAGGAAGAAGAAAGAAAAAGTAGCAATCTCAACATGAAGAGAGGTAATTTAGTGACATGAAGATTTCCACAACCATATTTTCCTCTCTCATAATAATTACATGTAGGATCATAATAAAATTTAACAATATATCTATCATATAAAATTTTCTTTCCATGATCCACGTGCATAAAATTCATATAGTCTTCCAAAATAGTGGGATTAACATCAACTAAAGTCATGACCTCTCCAAGCCCACTTTTATCAAAAATTTCATAAGATTGAACACTCTCCAAATATGTGGGATTATTTTTACCTAAAGTTGACACTCTTCCAAACCCACTTTAAATATTATTGCAAACATTATTATCAATAACATACTCATCATGAGGCTTAAATAAATTTTCAAGATCATAAGAAGAATCACCCCAATCATGATCATTGCAATAAGGAGTGGACATATCAAAATTAGCATCCCCAAGCTTGGGGTTTTGCATATTATTAGCACAATTAACATTAATAGAATTTATAATAGCATCATTGCAATCATGCTTTTCATTCAAGGAGCTATCATGAATCACTTTACAAATCCCTTCATTTAACACTTCATCATAATTTTCAGATTCATAAATCTCAAGCAAAACTTCATAAAGATAATCTAGTGAACTCAATTCACTAGCAATTGGTTCATCATAATTGGATCTTTTGAAAAGATTAGCAAGTGGATGAGGATCCATAACAATATATTTTTAGCAAGCGAAGATGCAAGCAAATAGAAGGCACATGGCAACACAAGCAAACATGAGATCTGACGAGAAAAAGGCGAACGAAAAAGAGTGTGAATAAAATGGCAAATTTTTGTGAAGTGGGGGAGATGAAAACGAGAGGCAAATGGCAAATAATGTAAATTGCAAGGAGATGAGATTTGTGATTAGGAACCTGGTAGATGTTGATGATGTCTCCCCGGCAATGGCGCCAGAAATTCCTTTTGATGTTGGCTTGAACTACGTCGGTATTTCCCCAAAGAGGAAGGGATGATGCAGCACAGCAATGGTAGGTATTTCCCTCAGTGATGAGACCAAGGTTATCGAACCAGTAGGAGAACCAAGCAACACTATGTAAACAACACCTGCACACAAAGAACAAATACTTGCAGCCCGACGTGTTAAAGGGGTTGTCAATCCCTTTCGGGTAACGGCGCCAGAAGTTGGCAAATTGACGGGAGATAAATTGTAGTAGATTGATAGATGCAAATAAAAGCAAATAAAATTCAGCGAGGTATTTTTGGGTTTTTGGAAATATAGATCTGAAAATAAAAGTGGAAAATAAATAAAAAGGCAAATAGCAAAATAGATCTGAAAATATATGATGAGAAAATAGACCCGGGGACCGTAGATTTCACTAGTGGCTTCTCTCGAGAAAAATAGCATACGGTGGGTACACAAATTACTGTTGGGCAATTGATAGAACTTCAAATAATTATGACGATATCCAGGCAATGATCATTATATAGGCATCACGTCCAAGATTAGTAGACTGACTCCTGCCTGCATCTACTACTATTACTCCACACATCGACCGCTATCCAGCATGCATCTAGTGTATTAAGTTCATGGAGAAATGGAGCAATGCAATAAGAACGATGACATGATGTAGACAAGATCTATTTATGTAGAAATAGACCCCATCTTGTTATCCTTAATAGCAACGATACATACGAATCGGTTCCCCTTCTGTCACTGGGATCAAGCACCGTAAGATCGAACCCATCACAAAGCACCTCTTCCCATGGCAAGAAAAATCGATCTAGTTGGCCTAACTAAACCAAAGATTCAAAGAAGAAATACAAGGCTATAAGCAATCATGCATATAAGAGATCAAAAGACTCAAATAACTTTCATGGATAAAAACATAGATATGATCATAAACTCAAAGTTCATCGGATCCCAACAAACACATCGCAAAAAAGAGTTACATCAAATAGATCTCCAAGAGACCATTGTATTGAGAATCAAAAGAGAGAGAGAGGAAGCCATCTAGCTACTGCCTACGGACCCGTAGGTCTACAATGAACTACTCACGCATCATCGGAGAGGCACCAATGAGGATGATGAACCCCTCCGTGATGGTGTCTAGATTGGATCTGGTGTTTCTGGAACTTGCGGTGGCTGGAATTGATTTTCGTCGACTCCCCTAGGGTTTCTGGAATATTGGGGTATTTATAGAGCAAAGAGGCAGTGCGGGAGGTGGCCGAGGTGGGCACAACCCACCTGGGCGAGTCTGGGCTCCCAGGCGCGCCCTGGTGGGTTGTGCTCCCCTCGGAGCCCCCTCAGGTACTTTCTTGGCCCAACTTGTGTCTTCTGGTCCAGAAAAAATCACCAAAAAGTTTCGCTGCGTTTGGTCTCTGTTTGGTATTGATTTCCTGCGAAGTAAAAACAAGCAAAAGACAACAACTGGCACTGGGCACTATGTCAATCCCATAAAATGATATAAAGTTGCTATAAAATGATTGTAAAACATCCAAGAATGATAATATAACAGCATGGAACAATAAAAAATTATAGGTACGTTGGAGACGTATCAGACACCGACAATTAGAATGAAATGTGTAAACATGAATATAATGTCGGTGGAAATACATACACACTACAGGAATCAGACACTTTGCCGTCTGCTATGGCTGACGGCAAAGGCATGCATGGCGGACGGCAAAGGCCTTTGCCGTCAGCCAGCAGACGGCACAACATCCGGCTGAACAAACTACGACAAAGGGCACTTTGCTGTCTGCTGGCAGAGGGCAAACATGCAAAGGTATTCGCCGTCTGCCAGCAGACGGCCAAGGGCATGGACGGCACACATGGTAGCTTAGGTCCATTAAGGGGTTAACGGCGTGCTTTGCCGTCCGCTGGCAGACGGCAAAGACCTTAGGTGCTTTGCCGTCTGCTAGCAGACGGCAAAGTGTCCAAATAGGCCAGCCCAGATGCCCCCCAGGTAGCTGCCATGTGGCATGCTTTTCATATTTGCCGTCTGCCAGCAGACGGCAAAGCAACCATATAGGCCAGCCCAGTGCCCCCCAGGTTGCACAGGTAGCTGCCATGTGGCGGCTTTGCCGTCTGCCAGCAGACGGCAAAGAGCCTGTATAGCCCCTGTTTTTTCTTAAATTCAATCAATTTCACACACACACATATATATATATACACACACTTTTGAAAATACTTTCAACAAGCATACCAACACATATACATACCAAATCATATCCCTTCCATATGGATATGATAATCCAACACATATACATACCAAATCAAAAGTCCATATGCAACATATATAGCTAGCCAACATATCCAACAACAAGCATACAATGGTTTCATCCATACATACATATATAGGTAGCAAGTTTCACATTGTTCATCCTACAAAATCAAAACAAAAAGGAAGCACAAGGAGAAGAGTAGACTCCATCAACGCAAGCTTCCTCATCTAAAGCAAATCTGCAAATTGGGAAAGAAGAAAGTTAGAAGAAGAAGAAGAATAAGACTACAAAAAGAAGACTAGCTAGATGAAGAAGAAGAAAAAGAAGAAGAAGAAGAAGAAGAAGAAAAAGAAGAAGAAGAATTTTTCTTCTCTTTCTTTTTCTCCTCTCCTCTTCTTTATCTTCTTCTTCTAACTAAGGTAGGTAAAAATGCCATTTTTTAGCTAAGCTAGGTAAAAATGCTAAGTGTAGGTCATTTTAGAGCTAAGCTAGGTAAATAGGTCATTTTGGAGCATAGTAAGGTTATTATGTCATTTTCGAGGAAAATAAGCTAAGTCTATGTCATTTTGGAGGTAACAAAGATTATCATGCCATTTTTAACATAAGTATGCTAAGTATGTCATAAATGAACTGAAGAAGCTAAGTATAGGTCATTTTTGAGCTAACCTAGGTAGTTATGCCATTTTTGAGCTAACTAAGCATATTTATTCATTTTGGAGGACAAAATGGTAAGTGTAGGTCATTTTAGAGCTATCCTAGTTAAAATCAGTCATTTTGGAGCTAGGTAAGGTTATTTTGTCATTTTGGAGGAAAATAAACTAATTATATGACAGTTTGGAGCTAAACCAAGGTTATTATGCCATTTTTTACCTAAGTAAGCTAATTATGTCATAAATGAACTAGGTAAGCTAAGTATAGATCATTATTGAGCTATCCTAGGTAGTTATGCCATTTTTTTAGCTAACTAAGCATATTAAGCCATTTAGGAGGAAAAATGCTAAGTATAGGTCATTTTATAGCTATCCTAGGTAAAGTATAGGTCAACTAAGCTTATTATGTCAATTTGGAGAAAAATAAGGTAAGTATAGGTCATTTTTGTGCTAACCTAGGTGATGATGCCATTTTTGAGCCAACTTACGTAAGTATAGCTCATTTTTTTAATCTAACTTAGGTAATTATGCCATTTAGGAGGAAAATAAGCTAAGTATGCATTTGTTAAGCAAAAAACTAGAGAAAACTTACCCTCATCACAACAAATGCAATGAAGATCGCAACTAAGGTAACAATTGATCCAACGGCATAATGATACCAAGCCTCATTATCAATGGCATATTTTCTAATCTTCTTAATCTTCAAGCGCATTGCATCCATCTTCAAGCGCATTGCATTCATCTTCATCTTGTGATCATCAACGACATCGGCAACATACAACTCCAATTTCATCTTCTCTTCTTCAATTCTTTTAATTTTTTTCTTTCAAATACTCATTTTCTTTTTCAACTAAATTTAACTTCTCGACAAGAGGGTCGGTTGCAATTTCCGATTCACATACCTCCTAGATAAAAATATCTCTGTCAACTTGATGGCCATAATTGTCATAAATGTGAAATGCAACAAATAGTTATAAAAGAGAATTTACCACATCCAAATCATAAAGCAGGCGAGGGCCGACGGGGATAGATATCAAGACCATGGCACTATGTATAACAAACAATCATACAAAGTAAGAAAATTATACAAGTAACTATATAAATCATACAATCATACAAGTAACTATATAAATCAAGTACAACATAAAAAATTGAATACCTAATAATAATCTGGATTGTCGGGTTCAATAAATGCTCCGGGATCAATAAATGCATCATCATCATCACTATCAGTAATGACGTGCTCATCATCATCATCATCAATAAATGCATCATCATGTGGAAGGCCACCTTTACGTAATCGGTCAAGCATTGACAGGTCATCCGCAGCAGTAACCTCTTCTAGTTCAGGCTCTTCTTGTTCCGGCTCAGGGGTGAACTCGGGTTCACTGTCGCTGTCTACTTCAATGTTCTGGGGTGAAGTAGAGCGGTTCTTCAAACGTTTTTTGGAAAGACGTGTTTCTTGGAAGAATTCTCCTTCATATGTGTCTGGGTTAATGTGAGGTTCATAATCCTCTTCATTGGGGGGAGGTGGTCTAACACGTGGCGGCACTTCATAAACGACATCCCAACCATTGAGATTTGGATCACTTTGACAGGCCCACGGTAGATAGAAAACTTGGGTTGCTTGTTGAGCCGTAATATAGACATCGAGAACATCCAAATGGGTGCTTTGTTTGATTTCCACTAGCCCTATATGTTCATGAGTCATTCTAGTCTCCTTCGGTTGGAACAAATAACATTTGAAGACTACGACATTTGGTGGGTTTGCACCATAGAATTGAAGTTCATAAATTGCTTCAACTCTTCCATAATACTCGGTATCTCCTTCGCCGATAGCAGAGACACAACAATTTGTAAACTTTCGGTCGGCCATAGATAGCTCTTTGCCATAGGTACAAAAGCGATACCCGTTGATGTCGTATTTGTCAAATGAACGGACCTTAAAGTCAAAACCATTAGCGACTTGTCTCAATTCGGCGTCCATAAACTCTGAATTAGCCTACAAGTTTAATACGAAAGGGATTGTTGCATTAGCCACAAATTAGATGAAGAAATGAAATGGTCTAATGGAAATTACCGTTTGTTTGAACCAAGAGATGAAACCGGGATAGCCGCCTCCATGCTTTGCCAGAAGCTCATACTCTTCGACGGAATCCTTTTGGATCACCGCTCCATATGAGAATTTGGCGACGTATCGACTGTATCAAATATATCCGGAATAAGAGCTGTTCAAAGGAATTAGAAGTTGCAAAACAATGTACCGAGAACTTACTCGATGTACGGCCGCACTTCTGTTAGGTTGGTGAAGATATACAACGAAATGGTCCGCCATTCTTCGACATCCAACGTTAAGGAATTAGAAGCACCGGCTGGTGCGAGATCCCCTTTGAATGGGCTGAGGTTGGATCCACCCTTTTTAGGGTCGCCAGCATTGTACCGAGGCTTCGGATTATGCAAATGACGATTTTTGGCTTCGTAGTGTATTGTCACGAAGTTTGCCGCCTCCTCAGTAATGAATGCCTCGGCCATCGATGCTTCAATTCTACGTTTATTTTTACATTTTGCTCGAAGCGTCTTATGCATCCTCTTAGTTGCGTAGCACCAACGATTTTGCACGGGCCCCCCCAATCTTGCCTTGGTTGGGAGATGCAAAATCAAGTGCTGCATTGGATTAAAGAAGCCCGGTGGAAATATCTTCTCTAACTTGCAGATCAACTCCGGCGCCAACTCTTCCATTTCTTCTAGCAGGCCAGGCGATAGTTCTTTCGCACAAAGAACACGGAAGAAATAGCTCAGCTCTGCCAGTACTAGCCATTCATCCTCAGGGATGAAGCCACGCAAAATCACCGGCATTACCCGCTCAATCCATAAGTGCCAATCATGACTCTTGAGACCAAATATCTTCAATTTTTCAAGACTCGCTCCCCTCTTTAGATTCGCTGCATACCCATCGGGGAACATCAACTGCATTTTCACCCACAAGATAATTTCCCTCATAGCTGGCCTTCCAAGATTGAACCATGCCTTTGGCTTTGTCCAGTTCTGCTTTCGTTTCGGTGGTTGCATGTTTTGTGACGGTCTATGACATAGCGCCTCCGAATCGACTCTAGCCTTAGTATTATCCTTTGACTTCCCATCTATGCCGAACAATGTACCAAAAAGTGCCTCGGCGATATTCTTCTTAGTGTGCATCACGTCGATGTGTGTGGGCAAAGGAGGTCTTTGAAGTAAGGCAGATCCCACAAGCATGTCTTGTGAGTCCAGGTGTGTTCTGAATTATACCCCTTGAAATACCCTGGACGCTCTAGATCTGGCTGGAGAGCATTTAACTGATCCAGGGTCTCTTGGCCTGTCAACGGAGGTGGTGCAGAGTTTTTGACAACTCTACCTTTGATGAAGTTCTGCTTGTCTTTCCGGAACTTATGGCGAGGATCCAGGAACTGTCTATGCAAGTCGAAGCAAGAAAACTTGCGACCGGCCTGAAGCCAACGAAACTGAAGAGCTCCCTTGCATGTGGGGCACGGGAACCTTCCATGCACACACCAGCCAACGAATAGCGCATACGCCGGCAAGTCATGCGTCGAGTACATGTACCAGACATGCATTATGAAGTTCTGTTTGCTAAAGGCGTCGTATGTCTTTAACCCATTATCCCAGGCTTCTTGCAATTCATCCTTCAGCTGCTACATGTACACATTCATATTCTTCCCCGGATAGTTGGGCCCTGGAATTATCAACGTCAGGAAAATGTTCTTTCTTTGCATAATCTGTCCGGGGGGGAGATTGAGTGGAATGACAAATACGGGCCAACAACTGTATTGGGCTGCCGTCAGACCAAACACACTGAACCCATCTATGCTGATGGCGACTCGAGGATGCCTCGGATCTGCCGCTTTGTCGTCATGTAATGCATCAAAGCGCTTCCACGCTTCATCGTCCGATGTGTGCACCATCATCAGCTTCCCATCCGCATCTAGTTGGGTTCTTTTGCCCGTTTTGTGCCATGTCATCTGTCTGGCCGTCTCTTCGACCATGAAAAGACGTTGAAGTCTTGGTACGATTGGCATATTAACGGGGATTTTGGTCTGCGTCTTCTCACCCATACCGTTGTCTACCACAACATACCTAGATGACTTGCAAATGGGATAATAGTTCAAGTCCGCATACTGAAGCCTAAATAAGGCACATCCTTTCTCACAGGCATGTATCTTCTCATAGGGCATCTTAAGAGCACGGAGGATTTTGTCTGACTGGTACAGGTTTGCAGGTAGTACATGGCCTTTGGGTAGAAAACGTCTAAATACTGTCATCATCGCGTCGTAGCATTCTCTGCCCAAGTTGAATTGAGACTTCAGAGCCATTATTTGTGAGATGGCATCCAACTGACAAAGCTCAGTGTGCTCATGGAGAGGACGTTTTGAAGACTCCAACATTTCATTGAAGGCCTTTGCGGATTCCTCCATCTCATCGTCCGAGTCCCGAGCATCATCAAAGTCTTGCACCAGGTCTTCCATCCCGGTACCATGCTCATCGATGCGACGACGAAGCACCTCAGCTCTGGCACGTTGGGCAGACTCGCCATGAAATGTCCACACCGTATAACCTTGCGTAAACCCCCTCTTCTGCAGGTGTTTGCCCATTTCATCCTCTGTCCTCTTGTGCCAATTGTTGCACCCAGCACAGGGGCACCAGGTTGTCCTCTGGCCATTTGCAAATGCGGCTCTCACAAACCCCTTGGTTTTTGTTAACCATTCATTGGTCATGTCTTTCTGACTAGTGTGACCGGTGTACATCCACCCACGATCACTCATCTTGCCTAGCAACTGGACACATAAGAAATATATATATAAATCAGCATGTATATATTCATCAGTTAATGGAGTTTGTCACTTTTATTATGTCCATGCAACCTAGACGCTAATAGGTAAAGATAGGTCCTAATCCCACCTGAGTATGTGTAGATTGGGTTCATTTTCCATGCTCTGCTCCGGATCCGATGCAAAATTTCGGCAGCACCTCCCCGCTGTTGTCCTGATACACGTCTCGGCAATAAGCAGAGAGGATGTGTACCCGGAGAACAACAGGGAGGCACTGACGAAATTCTGCATCAGATCCGAAGCAGAGCATATGGGAAAATGAACCCAATCTACACATACTCGGGCTGTCCATGGATAACATTGGACAATTCGAAAGAATCATGGTTATAAATATGCAAATGCATGCATATTTATAGATGTAACCCTTTGGAATAGGAGACGCATAGTGGTCACGCATACTGATGATTGAAGACACCTATAGCTAGCAAGTTTCATCGGCACGAAGACCGAAACAGAGCAAATGAAGGGGGGAGGAGGAGATGTCATTTGTGCTCACCCACGAACACAGGGGTGGAGCTTGTCGAACGCACGGGGAGGTCGTCGAACACCAGACCCTCGCAGCGATGAAACAACTGCACATTTAAAACCATCTGATCAACACAAATATGATGTTTTTTATAACAAAATCGAAAAATATATGACCTAACTCATAATTCACAAATATATGACCCCGTCGGCCTCTGAAGGGCAGAAGAGCACCTTTTCAGGAGGTGTCGGGGGTCGGGGTGTCGGGGGTGTCGTGTCGGGGTCGGGGTGCTGTGTCGGCGTCGGGGGTGCCGTGTCGGGGTCGGTGGCGGGGTGCTGTGTTGGGGTCGGGGTGTCGGGGTGTCGTGTCGGAGTCGGGGTGTCGTGTCGGGGTCGGCGTGTCGGGGTCAGGGGGTCGGGGTGTCGGGGTCGGCATGGCAAACCCTCGGCCCCTCGGTGACCCTCGACCCTCGGCGAACCTCTTTTTCTACTTTTCCTACTTCTTTTTTTCATCTTCTTCTTCTACTTTTTTTTTCATCTTCTTCTTCTACTTATTGTTCTTTTTTTCCATCTTCTTCTTCTTCCTCTTTTCTTCTTCTTCTTCTTCTTCCTCTTCCTCTTCTTCTTTTACTTCTTTTTTTTCATCTTTCTTGTTTATTCTTAAAAAATAAAAGAAAAAACTAAACTAAACTAACATAAACTAAATCTAACCTAACCTAAACTAAACTAACCTAAACTAAACTAAACTAACCTAACCTAAACTAAACAAACCTAAACTAAACTTACCTAAACTAAATCTAAAAAACAGAAGAAAAAAAACACAAGACTCACCTCCGGCGAGGCCGGCCTGTGGAGGCAGGCCACGGGGAGGGGGCGGCGCGGCTTCGGCAGCGGCGCGGGGCGGGGCGCGGTGCGGCTCCGGCAGCGGGGCGGGGCGGGGCGGCGCGACGCGGCTCCGGTGACGGGGCGGGGCAGGGCGGCTACCGCGGCCGCTGTCCGCTGGGCGGGGTGGGCCTGCGGGGCGGGTGGGCGAGCCGGTGACGGGGTGGGCTCAAGGGGCGGGGCTGGCCGGCGGTGCCTCGGGCTCCGGGGGTGGCGCGGGCCGCCGGCGGCTCGGGCATGGGGGCGGCGCAGGTGAGGTGAGGGGAGAGAGAGAGGGGTGGGGCGCGGGGCGCTGACCGTTTTTAGCTAGGTCCAATCTCTTTGCTGTCTGCTAGCAGACGACAAAGAGCCTAGCTAGTGGGGTGGGGCCGGGGTGGAACGGCCGTTAGCTAGGTCACTTTCTTTGCCGTCCGCTAGCAGACGGCAAACATGATCTTTGCCGTCAGCTCTTTCTTTGCCGTCAGTTTTCTGTAAGCTGATGGCAAAGACCTTCTTTGCCGTCAGCTAGCAGACGGCAAAGAGCTGGCTGACGGCAAAGATCCTGATTCCAGTAGTGACTCCGCCAAGCTTAGGCTTTTGGCCTAGCCTGCTAATCACCATCCGTGGCCTGGGTAATAATCTGAGTGATAGCCCACAGAGGCTCTTGGTGCAGCCTCCTCAGCCCGTCTGGCAGCCTCGACCTCCGCATTGTACGCGCGGGCCTCGCTCTCAAGAACGTAATATCTTCTCCTACTGTGATAATCAAAGAGAGCAGGTGCAGGCAAAACAATAGGTACAATGGGTTCCTTATTGAACCTCAAGTTGTAAGTATAATTAGTGATTGTGCCCTTAAGGAACTTATGGCGCTTCATGGCCTCAAATTCTAAGTACTGGGTAGGTAGAATGGGATCGTTAGGCAAAGGTGACACACCAGCCTCCTTAGCTAAACGAGATGCATATATCCCACCATAAAAGTGACCCTTTCAGTGTTACGTTGCAATCTCCATGCAACAATCACTCCAAGATTATAATGTTTAATTCCTGTCAGAGCAGTGTGTATGAGGCCCAAGTCAGGGGCACATAACGTGCTGTAATCCTACTTGCCCATGATGCATTTGCCATTAAAGAGTGCAAAGTAGTGGATAGATGGAAAATCAATATTTTTATTCTACCTTGTGCCACTCCTCTATCCTCGCCGTGACAAAGACTAGTCAAAAATGACTCGTACTCAGACCTTGGTGGTTCGTCTAGTGAACCCCAATATGGAATTTTGCACGCATCATAGAACACGTCTAAAGGCATGGTAAAGGGATGATCATAAAGGCTAAATGAAACTCTAGACTCACGAGGAAGATATTTAAATTTCTTTGTGAATGTTTCTGTAAGGTCGAGATGTTGAATGCACTCATTTGCGATGAAGGGAGCGAGCTCGGTGTTGTGAATAAATTGCTCGAATTCCTCCTTGATACCTGCACCTACCCTGAATTCATTACACGGCCATAAGCATGATTTGGTAGCGGCATCCCGCATCGAGCTTGCACTTGGCTCAACATAAGACCATCGTACTGAGCCACTACTCGATGATGCACCCGAGGACCTCCTCCTCGAAGAACTCCTTCCAAAAAGGTAAATTTTATTCGCGTACAAATTTCTGAAATTTTTGGGTCACAAAATTTTGTCAAAAGAACTTCGCAAGATTGATAGCAACTACTCATAAGGATGCCTAGAGGCTATATTAAGCATTCAAACTACTTAGAACTCCAAGAATTAAACATGCAAGCCCATTTATAGCAGCACCAAGAGTAGCTAATTTTTCAAAGTATAAACCACTAAAGCAAAAACTAATTAGAGCAATGGAGGAGTCACATACCAAGTAGCAATCCCCCAAAACAGTTTTGGAAACGGAGCTTCGAGCAAAGAGATCAAAATCCGTGGGTTTGAGAGCAAGAACACCAGAGAGAGAGCTATGGTGATTTTTTCTAGAGGTAAGAGATGACATGGGCTAAAGAGATAAGTGAGGGGGCCAACATAGGGACCACAACCCACCAGGGCGCGCCTGGGGTTGCTGGCGCGCCTTGGTGTCTTGTGGACACCAGGAGCACCCCCCTCTGTTGTTATTTGTACCAGAAATTCTCAAATATTCGAAAAAAATCGTGTTAAATTTTTAGGGCATTATGAGAACTTTTATTTTTGACCACTTCTTTATTGCACGGAAAATTCAGAAAACAGACTAAACATGGCATTTTATTTTATTTAACTAAGAAAACCAGAAAACAAAAGGTGGGAGCAGAAGGTTGTGCCAACTAAATTCATCAACTTCATACCTCTCAAAAATGATCCATCAATAAGGTTGATCAAGTCTTATTAACAACCACTTTCGATTAGCATGAAACCGAAGAACTTTCGTAAAACACTAAGTTGCCTCAACGGGGATGTGCATATCCCCAACAATGAGTATGTCATATTTCTTTTTGGCAGTAGGTAGAGGTAGTTGAAAACTTCCAATAGTGAGTGTCAGAGATTTTTCAATAACATTAATACCATTGACTTGGAATTGTTTCTTCGGAAAATGCACCATATGCTCATTACCATTGATATGAAAAGTGACTTTGCTTTTATTGCAATCAATAATAGCCCCTGCAGTATTCAAAAAGGGACTACCAAGGATAATCGCCATGTTGTCGTCCTCGGACATCTCAAGTATAGCAAAGTCTGTTATGATAGTAACATTTGCAACAACAACAACAACGGGCACATCCTCACAAATACCGATAGGCATTGCAGTTGATTTGTCAGCCACTAGCAAAGATATTTCGGTAGGTGTGAGTTTATTCAAATCAAGTCTTTTATATAAAGAGAAAGGCATAACACTAACACCAGCTCCTAGATCACATAAAGCAGTTTTGACATAATTTCTTTTGATGGAGCAAGGTATAGTTGGTATCCCTGGGTCTCCAAGTTTTTTAGGTACACCATCCCTAAAAGAATAATTAGCAAGCATGGTGGAGATTTCAGCTTTAGGTATCTTTCTTTTGTTAGTGACAATCTCTTTCATGTATTTAGCATAAGGGGCCATCTTTAAAATATCAGTCAAATGAGTACGCAAAAAGACCGGCCTAAGCATTTCAGCAAAGCGTTCGAATTCTTCATTGTCCTTTTTCTTGGATGGTTTAGGTGGAAAGGGTATGGGTTTCTAAACCCATGGTTCTCTGTCTTTTCCATGTTTTCTAGCAACAAAGTCTCTTTTATCATATCGTTTATTTTTAGGTTGTGGGTTATCAAGATCAACAACATGTTCTATCTCAACATCATTATCTGGTTCTTTATCATTGTCTGGTTGAGTGTCTACATGAACATCATCATTATCATTTCCATTATCACTAGATGAATGTTCATTACCAGATTGAGTTTCAGCATCAGAGATAGAGACATCATTAATTATTACCTTCAGGAGGTTTTTCTATTTCAGGTTCACTAGAGCTATGCAAAGTCCTATCATTTTTCTTTTTCTTTTTCTTTTTAGAAGGACTAGGTGCATCAGAATTAACTCTTTGAGAGTCTTGTTCAATTCTTTTAGGGTGTCCCTCAGGATAAAGTGGTTCCTGAGTCATTTTGCCTCCTCTAGTTGCTACTATAACAACAAAATCATTCATATTGTTATTCATTTCATTAAGCAATTCTCTTTGAGATTTAGCAACTTGTTCTAACTGGGTTTGAACCATTGAGGCATGTTTTCCTACACCTCTAACATCATTAGTGATTCTAAATAACAAGTCACTCAAGCGAGCAATCATATCAGAGTTGTATTTTAATTGTTTCACAACATTTGCATTGAAGTGATCTTGTTTGATGATGTACCTATCAAATTCATATAGGCATTGACTAGGATGTTTATTGTAAGGGGTGTCACCTTCATCAAACTTTATGAAAGAATTTACCTCTACCACCTGTGGTGGTGGTGAATCAAGTCCATGCATTTCTTCAATAGGTGGTAAATTCTTAACATATTCAGCTTTAATACCTTTTGCCTTCATACATTTCTTTGCCTCTTGCATATCTTCAGGACTGAGAAATAATATACCGTATTCTTCGGAGTGGGTTTAGGAGGTGGTTCAGGAAGAGTCCAATCATCATAATTTTTCAATATATTATTCTATAATTCCTCAGCTTGTTCAATAGTTCGTTCCCTGAAAACACAACCAGCACAACTACCTAGGAAGTCCCTAGAAGCATTGGTTAGTCCATTATAGAAGATATCAAGTATTTCATTTTTCTTAAGAGGATGATCAGGCAAAGCATTAAGATATTGGAGAAGTCTCCCCCAAGCTTGTGGGAGACTCTCTTAGTTAAATATTTCCTGTAAGGCAGCTTGTTTCTTATGAGCAGGAAAATATTTTTTAGATAAGTAGTAAATCATATCCTGGGGACTACGAACACAACCAGGAGCAAGAGTATTGTACCATATCTTAGCATCACCCTTTAATGAGAACTGAAATAACTTGAGAATATAATAGTAGTGAATTTTCATATCATGAGCAAATAGGGTGGCTATATCATTTAGTTTAGTAAGATGTGCCACAACAGTTTCAGTTTCATAGCCATGGAAAGGATCAGATTCAACCAAAGTAATTAACTCTGTGTCGACAAAGAATTCATAATCCTTATCAGTAAGAAAGATAGGTGAAGTAGCAAACTTAGGATCACATTTCATTCTAGCATTCAAAGATTTTTCTTTCAGTTTGCATAATAATTTCTTAAGATCATACCTATCATTGCAGGCAAGAAAGTCTCTAGCTATCTCCTCATCCATAACATAACCCTCGGGTATCTTAGGCATTTCAAATCTAGGAGAGCTAGGTCTAATAGGTGTTTCATAATTCTCAGTTTCAAAGACTTCATCAGTTTTAGTAATTTCATCAGTTTCAGCATTCTCAATACCTTTAGCTCTAGCAATTTGCTCATCAAGAAATTCACCTAGTGGCACATTATCATCAAGCAAGGTACTAGCATCATCATAATTATTGTTCATAGCAGAAGTAGCATCGTCAACAACTTGCAACATATCAAGATTAACAGCATGTGGTGGTGTTGCAGAGCTAGATGGCACTTCCTTACCTCCCCTCGTCTTAGAGGGAACGATCTTGGTTCTTGGATCTTTCAGATTCTTCATAGTGATAAATAGATAATAATCCCAAGTGACTCAACAAATATAGCTATGCTCCCCGGCAACGGCGCCTGAAAAAGGTCTTGATAACCCACAAGTATAGGGGATTGCACCAGTTTTCGAGGGTAGAGTATTGAACCCAAATTTATAGATTCGACACAAGGGGAGCCAAAGAATATTTGTAGGTATTAGCAGTTGAGTTGTCAATTCAAGCACACCTGGAGATTAAATATCTGCAGCAAAGTGATCAGTAGCACAGTAATATGATAGATTGATAGCAGCGGCAACAGTAATAATAACGATAACAGTGGTTGCAATGATTTTGTAGCAGTAGCAACAGATATAATGGTGGAAACATAAATGGTTCAGATCTGAAATCATGGCACTTGGGCCCTAGTGACAAGCATTAAGCATAGCAAAGTCTTAGCAACATCAATCTCAGAACATAGTGGATACTAGGGATCAAGCGCTAACAAAACTAACTCGATTACATGATGAATTTCATCCAACTCCTCACCGACCAGCGAGCCTATGAAGGAATTACTCACTCCCGGTGGGGAGCATCATGGAATTGGTGATGAAGGAGGGTTGGTGATGACGAAGACTAATGATTCCCCTCTCAGGAGCCCCGAATGGGCTCCAGATCTGGCCTCCCAATGAAAAACAGGAGGTGGTGGCGGCTCCGTATCGTGAAACACGATAAAACTTCCTCTCCTATTTTTCTCTGCGAATATAGGTATTTAAGGAGTTGGAAATAGGGTCAGGGGGCCATGAGGGCCCCACAACCCACCAGGGCATGCCTGGAGGGGGTGGCACGCCCTGGTGTACCGTGGCCAGCCAGGGCACCCCCTCCGGTGGTTCTTGGTTCGAGTATATTTTATTTATTCTGAAATAAATCTCCAAAATGTTTCGTCCAAATCCGAGAACTTTTATTTCTGCCGAAAAAACAACACCATGGTAGTTCTGCTGAAAACAGTGTCAGTCCGGGTTAGTTTCATTCAAATCATGCAAATTAGAGTCCAAAAAAAGAGCAAAAGCATTAGGAAGTGTAGATACGATGGAGATGTATGAGCAGGCACAGCAGCAATTAGTCATGATGACCCCGGGTGGTGCTCACTCATGTGAAAAGTCATCGACTGGTGTTTTCCCATGGTGAAAACCAAAAGATTCACCCCGCTCCTCGGCTGGCTCCCTCCGCCTTCCCGTAGATTGCATTGCCTTTCAGCAGTTTCACCCCCTTTGCTTCCTCTCCCCATTGCTTCTACCTGGTTCCATGGTGGCGCACCAGATCACGGAGTCTAAGGTGAGGCGCCTGACATAGGATCTCCATGCCAAGGATGAGGAGCTCAGGGCCAAGGACGTGGAGCTCCGAGAGCTCAAGGAGGAGAGGAGGGCCATGCTCTTCCTTTTTGTGCGGGAGTTCATGGAGCTTCAAAAGCGGCAGGCGTCCACCACAAAGATGCTCGAGGCGTCGGCAGCGTTGCTGCAGAAAGCGGGAGATACGATAGGCGGTCAGGCAAGCCGGCTGGAGCGCGAGCAGGCTGATCATGACGAGGTCTAGGATCGCCTCAACCACTTGATGGACCATGTTCCCACGCACGTGTTGCGGCTGCACGATGCCTATCATCGTGCCAGCACGAGCATGCCGGCCGTCAGGCTAACCCCGTTCGACTTCAACGAGCTGCGGCTTCCTGACCTAGTCTCCTTCTTCACCTATATCTCCGAGGAGCTGAGCCGTCTCCGCGCAATGGTGGGGGCGGAGCTGGACAAGGAGGGGGTGCGGGCGTCCGTCGCCGTTGCCGGGCAAATCCTCTCAGGGCTTCGTCACCAAAATCCATTCATGCCATTGGACGCCGTCTTTGACGAGCTGGCACCCATCGACCGGGAGCGGGCTCTATGGGCGGTGGCACCCTGCATCACCATCGTCGTGCGCCTCGAGAAGCAGTGGGACTTCGGTGGTGTTTAGGCGTCCTATGCATGCGCATGTCTCGGCTCAACATGATCGTTGGATCAAACTCAGACGGTGCAGATCGGTCACTGTAGCACAAAGCATGCGAGCGTGTTTGGTTGCATTGTAATCTCAACATAGTTGTTCCCTCTTCATGCATGCTCATCTCAGCACCCCTCTTCATGCATGCTCTCCATGCTCCTAGTGTATTTGTGTTAACCTAGTGTGGACTCGTGCACCCTTCATGCACTCTGCCAAGCACCCAAAAGTGGGTCGAGAAGGGAACTTTTGCTCCCATGCACCCTTCATACACCCTACCTAACATAAATTCATGCTTCATATGGTTCATGTCCCGTGGAGTACTGTAGCACCGTACTTGCCGTGTGCTGTAGACCTAGTACTGTTAACATTGATCTCACCGTTCATTCTCGACAAGACAGTAAAAAAAGGGGCATGTTACACTACTATTCATAGTTGACATGCGCACAACATCATATCTTACTACACTAGCAACAAGATTATAGTACTGATGTATGAACCACTGCACATGTCTAGTAGTAGGAGTATTGTGTAAGTTCAAGTGGCTGTGGTGTTTCGCACTCCTCCGTTGTAAGAGTGGAAACGCTTGTTGTAATCATTTTTTTCCAGAAACAGTGGACATGCTCTACCGCGCGGATCCTCCTCGACGGTTGTCGGGAACCTTGCTACTCACTTTCGCCGACGTGTGGGACAGCCAGCATCGGGGTCCACTTGCCATGCACTAAATTACTACGTACTAGAGTGCACAACTGCACAGTAGACTACACCGGTCGAAGCGCCACAGTAATGCCCAATGAGCCGTCAAATCACAAAACCCCCCACCTTTCCAACAGTAAGTTGGACGGACGAAGTAACCATCATTTCACTCTTCTCCCTCATCTTCCTCTCTTGAAGAAAACCCCAACTCGCTTCTCCATCATCTTGTTCCTCATTTCTTCGAGAAAACCCCGACGCGCTTCTGCCATTGTTCTTCTCTCCCAAAGAAGGAAAGGAGAGCGCATCAATGGTGTTGCTTCTGGCCAAGGCCCGGTCTTGCAACCCCGCGACCGATCCTAACTCCCTCTCTGTTCTTATTTTGGGTTTGTGATTATGGTTTCTTTTCTTTTATTTCTATTTGACAGTTTCTTGAAGGACCCTGGAGCACCGGCCGAAGTGATGTCTATGGCTCTGGCTAAAACCGTCGAGGCTCAGGGTACGAAGAAGCGCAAGCACCCCGCCGAGACTACCGCAGACAAGCTCAAGGCCATCGCCCTGTCCAAGCCCCCTCTCCGGGATCCCTCGTTAAGCCAGCCCAGGTAATATCTCTTCGTGACGATCTTTTTGGCGATCTTGATCATGTTTTTTCATCTAACACACAGTACTAGTACTAGTACTAGTACTAGTACTAGTACTAGTACTAGTAGTACAACTTTCTGGGCGATCTTGCATGTGATTTTTGTGTGCTAAATGACGGTTCTAAATGGCTCTTTTGACCAAAACATGTGAGAGGTTGACATACATATGATTTTTGCACATAACACTGATTTCTTATAGATTACTTTCAACTACTTTATGAACATCAATGCTAGCTATAGGAAATGCATGATTTTATCTCTCATGTCTTGGAAGAGAGTATAGTAGCCTCAGTAACTTGTGTTATGGATATTGCAAGTAATCCCTCTGTTCACAAATATAACATGTTCTAACTTTTTTGTGCATCTCATGTAGACATGTTCCAGTGTCTTTGTTCACTCATTTATGTGTGTATCTGTAGTCTTATATGGAGTAAAATATCAAAAATCATCTTATATTTCTGAATGGAGGTAGTAATAAAATATTTGGTTTCAGTTTGAATTAGAACTAGGTCCCCGGTGGATATGAAGTTCTCAAAGTCATGTCGTGTGAACTAGAAGACCTGAGGATGTGTTCTACTACTAAACTATCCAGCTCATGTGTCCTTGTCGCCATGTGTCGTGAACAAGTGTTTTCCTGTAGCATTGTTTTCAGGCGTGTTCTCGAGGGTGTACTTCACCACAACAATTTCCTAGTTGTGCCTTTGATTACGAAGGGTGTGGTTCTTGTAAAGCTTCCCAGCAAATCTGATGCGGACTGTCTTCATCTTCATGTTTATGAGTGGAAAGACCACTCTGTTAGGTTCTCCAAGGTTGACGAGATGGCGAAGGTGCCGGTAGACATCTCTCACGAAGTCCATGGCCTAGTCAGTTATGTGGGGTACATCCCGTAGGTCGGTGGCAAGAAATAGTCTGCAGAGTTTAATTAGTGCAACTTTGCTTGTCTGTAGTAAGTACTATTGTTCAGTAATTGATTTGTATGTGTGAACCCTGTATTGTTTAGTACTGCCGCTTTTGTTGTGTGGTGAGTCCAGAGAACAGTCTATGTTAATGTTTGTCCACTCAATTCAGTTTGTATATTTTGAATTATCCAGATCATCTTTTTTGTGAGGACGGTTTATCAATTATGGTTACACTCCAATATCTGTATGCATTGCAGGATTTATTGCACCCACCGGGATTTCTAGTCCCATGGATGTTGTCGTGGGAAAACACGGCCACCTATGGGGCCATCGGCCCCATGTGGTTCGGCAGGGGGGAAGGACGCATTGCACAAAGAGCGGAGGGCACGAAGCAGCACGACGGCGATCACACGGGCATTTTTTACCTAGGTTCGGGCCGCCACGAGGCGTAAATCCCTACTTCTGCTTTGGTGGATTGATGAGAGGACCGTGGTGGAGACGCAACGCTCTACCCCGGCAAGGTTGCCTCGGGGCAAGAGCAGCTACGCGCGTATGAGTGTACAAGGGTCCGAATCCTTTCTGAGGTTGCCATGGCCCTCCTTTTATAGATCAAGGGGTCACCACAATGGCAAATCAGTCATTGTGTACTGATTAGATAGCAAACGGTGCTATCATACCTAACTCTGCAGACAGGATAGAGCGCATTAAATGCACCGCTTAGTGTCACATCGTAGCGTAGCCCGGCAAGCCTTGCCGTGCTGTTCAACCACCTTCCCGCCTTCCTGCGTGACACGTCCTTGGACAGGTGTCATTTGGAGGTGATTTCCTCTGGAAGTGGCTGCCATGTGCCAAATAATGGCCACTTAGTCACTTGGGGGCTCGACACCTCACCGATCGATGACTTGCGTTGCCGTGAGGTGGGGCGGTGGAGCCTTGGCAGGGTAATCCGCCCTCGGCGTCCCCGGCAAGCTTGTCGGGGTAATCTTGAGACTTGTCTTCGGGGCAACCTCGTCCCCGCCAGGCTCACCTGCCCAGCAAGGGAGGTTTTTCCTTAGTGGTGTCTTGCTCCTTTGGTTTGTCTTGGTCTTCTTGATCCGCCCTTTGATTCCTCAAAGAGCTGATCACTTCTGCTTGGTCTTGTCTTGGATGCTGTAACCTTGTTCTCGAGCCTGTGTACAGTCTGGTCAACACACCTGGGGTTTGTTGCAACGACAGGAGCCCCCGGGCCTGGCCTGAACTCGCTGCCGAGCGTCGTCGGGGTAGGCCCTGTCCAGTACATAGGCGTGGAGGCTGCGGTAGCTCACCCTTTGAGATCTTCTTTGCTTCTTCATTAATCTGAGCTTGAGTCAATTTTCGGTTTTCCCGCGCGCCGTGTAACGCCAATTGTAGTGGGGCCATCCCTGTAATGGCCCGTGAATGACTTTAACGCATGAGTGAGTAACTGCCAATTCACTCTTCCCACCACGTTCTTATCCCTTGCCACGTATGCTGCATGCATTGAGTGGGGTAGGTAACGGAGGCGCGTGGTGCGGGAGAGAGCGTCATGGCAGGGGCCCGGTCTTCTTGGGTTGGTGGAGAGGGGCGGCGGTTACCCACAGAGGGATCAGCCCCAGCCCCAGCCCCAGCCCGCCTATAAAAGAGGGGGTGAGGGGGAGCAGAGGTGCTCATCCACACACCCCTTCTCCCCATTCCCTGCCTTCTTCTTGCCATGTTGAGAGGGAGAGACTAGGGCCAGGCCCCGAGCTCTAGCTTGGGGTCAATGATGCTGAATGCTTGTGTAGGTGCCCGGGGACTGAGTCTAGTCCAGGGTCGAAGGGGATGCGGTGGTCGAGGATGTGGGTGCCGAGTCGCCCGCAGTGTGGGAGGTATCACGCTTGTCCAAAATGGTGAAATGCTCGTCTCCCTCACACGAGCCAGCTGTCCGGTGAGGAACGCCATCACCCGCTGCGGGTCGTTAAGGCTCGTTGCCCTGACGACGGGGCCCTTGGGGCTTCCGGCGCCTGTCTGCGGTGCCTCACTCGGGATCCTTGGTAATCCCAGTGTTGTTCCTTCCGGCAAAGTCGGGGCGGATGCTGAAGATGGTGGCACCTTCCTGCCTTCCAAGGTGGGGAGCGGTGCTTCTTGCGCGCCTCAGACGTCGCCGTCGCCTGCTGTCTCTCCGAGGGAGGTGACGGACCGAGGGGCTGGTGTCCTCCCGGAGTGGTGGTGATGAAGAAAGAACAAGGGAAGACGGAGAAGGTGGGTGGCAGGCCGTCAGGTCAGAGTACGATGGCACCGACGCCTTCGTTTCGTATGGCCAGCCCGCTGCCTCGTCTTTTCGCTCTTCCCCTCCCTCCCCGGCACCATCATCACCGGCCTCTTTAGGATTGTTGCCGGCGAGGGGTCGCTCTCTTGGTGCCTTCGCCTCCTCCAGTAGTCTTCCAGCCGAGCTTCGGCAGTTCCCCCTGCCGGTTCTTGCGCTGGGGCTTCTGGCTGGTCCTGGTGGTGATGACCAGGGCACCGCCGAGCTGCTCCTTCCGCCCCTCTCCTTCGTAGCGTCGCCACTCTCGATCGTGTCAGGCCGCGCCCGGCAAGCCCTGACGGGAACGGGTTGGGCTTCCGCTTAGGCACTCCTTTTGTCTTCTTCTCTTCCCACTGTAGTGCCTAGGAGGAGAGGGACAAGAAAGGGATTACGGGGCACTTATCAGCATATTTAATGAAAAATACAAGCTTTGCCGGGTACTTGTGCATGTATCATATCTATGTAGAGGTGAAATGCCTCTATACATTCAAGTAAACAAGTTTCCCCGGCAGGCTATCCTGCCGGTACCCTCAGTTTGTTGCCGCGGGGCTAGGCCTGCCGGGCACAAAACCATAAGAAGGGACCAACCCCCCACCGAACCTTTTCCGTCAAAGGCCACTGCGACCACCCTGACCGAAGCAGCGTTCGAGTCAAAGGGTAGGAGCACCTATGTTTTGAAGGTGGCGGGGTTTTCATATGCGCAAGTTTTCAAATTACAGAATAGGTATGGATAAGAAGGAACTTATCTGTTTGGTCTGCCGGGGATCATCACGTAGACTCGTCTTGATTTCTTCTCTTTGGGATCAAGTCCATGACAAGAACCCTGCAACTTAGTGCGGATGAAAACAATGCCACATGCAACCTTATCTACATGATCATGATATGCTTATGCATGCATGCAAGTTTCGGGGGGCCCCCAGCGCTTCGTTTATTTCTCTGTTGCTCAGGGTCTGCGCCTGGCTTTGTACAAAGGGTTACATGCAACTTCGGCAAAGCTTGTACAAAAGGGTGGCTGTCGGGCAGGGCCCGACAGCCGCACCTTACGGGTAGAACTTATGGAGATGCTCAATGTTCCATGAGTTTTGCAATTGAATGCCATCTCCGATCTCCAGACGTACTGCGCCAGGTCTGGTAACTCGTACTACCTAGTAAGGGCCTTCCCACTTCGGCATCAACTTGTTTGCACCCTTGGCGGACTGAACATGCCTAAGGACAAGGTCACCTTCCTCAAAGCTCCGGGCATGAACCCTGTGGCTATGATAGTGATGCAGGGCTTGCTGGTAGCGTGCAGCACGCGTAGCAGCCCGGAGATGGTTCTCCTCAAGTAGCACAGCATCGTCACGCCGGTGCTGTTCCTGCGCTACTTCATCATAGGCAAGCACTCGAGGAGACCCGAATATGAGTTCCGTGGGGATAACTGCTTCTGCCCCATAGACTAGGGAGAAGGGAGTCTGCCCAGTAGCTTGATTTGGTGTCGTACGGAGGGACCAAAGAACCACCGGTATCTCGTCGATCCATCGCCTACCACACTTCTGCAGCCTATCAAAGGTTCTTGTCTTGAGACCTCGCAGCACTTCAGTGTTCGCCCTCTCAGCTTGCCCGTTGCTTCTGGGATGGGCCACAGAGGCAAATGAGACCTTGCTGCCGAGGGCATGAACGTATTGCATGAAGGCGCGGCTTGTGAATTGGGTTCCATTGTTGGTGATGATTCGGGCAGGTACCCCGAAGCGGCACACCAATCCTTTCAAGAACTTGATAGATGACTGTGCGGTCACCTTTCTCACGGGCTCTACTTCCGGCCACTTTGTAAACTTGTCGATTGTGACGAACAAGAATTCAAAGCCCCCGGTAGCATGGGGGAAGGGGCCCAAGATGTCGAGCCCCCAGACCGAAAACGGCCATAACAAAGGGATTGTTTGGAGAGCTTGAGCAGGCTGATGGATATTCTTGGAGTGGAACTGGCAGGCTTCACACTTGGTGACTAGCTCAATTGCGTCTTGGAGGGTTGTGGGCCAGTAGAAACCTTGACGGAAAGCTTTCCCGACCAAGGCCCTTGATCCGATGTGGGAGCCACATATACCCTTGTGTATCTCTGCCAGCAGTTCCTTTCCTTCTTCCTGGCAAATGCACTTCAATTTCACACCGTTGGTCCTTCTTCTGTATAGCGTGTCATCGACGAATTGATACATACTGGCCCTCCGGGCTACTATTTCAGCTTCTTCTTGTTCTTCGGGGAGTTCTCCTGTTTGGAGGAAATGAACAATGTGTCGCGCCCAAGTTGGAGCCTGGGGCTCGGCAACAAGGACTAGCGGCACCTCCTCGTCGATGGGACACATGCCTCGACCGCAAAGACTGGTAGTTCAGCAGGAGGGTGCAGCTCGCTGATCGAAGGGGAGTTGTTCCCGCCAAGCTCTCTGCTGGGGGCTTCGGGAAGCTCTGCCGGGAGAGGCTTGCCGGAGTTCAATTTCCTCCTCTTGTTGGTCATTGTTGCTGGGGATACGGAGGGTTGAGTCAGATGGAGAACAAAAGTCCCTGGTTCCACAGGGAGTTTTTGCGCAGCGCACTTTGACAGATGATCAGCAATGCTGTTTTCCGCACGGGGCACGTGCTCTGTTTGCAATCCGTTAAAGCGCTCCTCCAACTTCCTCAATTCCTCGACGTATGCCTCCATCAATGGGCTTTGATAATCCTTGTTGACTTGCCTCACCACAAGTTGTGAGTCTCCACGGATGATCAGCTTCTTGATTCCCAGTTCTGTTGCAATTCTGAGCCTGGCAAGGCGCCCTTCATACTCTGCAGTATTGTTGGTAGCCTTCTCCCGGGGAAGTGCATTTGAACAACGTACTTAAGGTGCTCTCCAGTGGGAGCAACGAGAAGCACGCCAGCTCCTGCACCTTGTAAGGAGAAGGCACCATCAAAATACATAATCCATTCCTGGGGTGCTTCCTTACCGGGGATGACTGTCTCTAGTACTTCTTCATCAGGGGTTGGCGTCCACTCCGCAATGATCTCTGCTAGTGCTCTGCTCTGAATAGTTGATGTGCTTTCAAACTTCAAACCAAAGCTGGATAACTCCAAAGACCATTCCACGATTCTGCCGGTGGCTTTGGGGTTTCGGAGTATGCGTTGCATGGGGAAGTGGGTGACAACCGTGATCTCGTGGGCTTGGAAGTAGTGGTGTAGTTTCCTTGAGGCCATGATGAGGCCAAAAATCAAATTTTGCACGCCAGAGTACCTCGACCTAGCCCCCTGCAGTAGGGAGCTGACGAAGTACACTGGGCGCTGCACCACCTTCTTCCTTGTCGTGATCTTGGAACTATCTCCGCTACCTTGCTCTTCCTTGTCTTGAACTGCATCTGACTTTGCCGGGACGGGTTCACTTTCCTCACTAGAGGGGACAGCGGTGGCGGCTGCTGCTTCATCTACCTCCCGCTGTGCCACCAGCGCTGCACTAACCACTTGATTGGTCATTGCTAAATATAGCAGCAACGGCTCTTGTGGTTTAGGAGCGACTAAGGTGGGAACAGAGGAAAGTAGGTCTTCAAATCTTGTAGCGCAGCGTCTGCCTCTGGGGTCCACTCCATGGGCCCTGCCTTCTTCAAGATTTTGAAGAACGGCAAGGCGCGTTCAGCGGACCTGGAAATGAACCTGCTCAGCGCGGCAACACATCCAGTCAAACGCCTTACGTCTTTAACTGTCTTGGGTGCTTGTATGTACTCGATAGCCTTGATCTTGTCGGGGTTGGCCTCTATCCCTCGATGGGACACAAAGAAGCCAAGTAGCTTGCCGGAAGGAACGCCGAACACACACTTCTCCGGGTTCAGCTTCAAGTTGATCCTGCGCAGATTTGCAAAGGTCTCTTCAAAATCCTGAATGAGAGTCATTCTGTCCTTGGTTTTGACCACTATATCATCCATGCAGGCTTCAATATTTCTGTGCAGCTGGGACTCAAAGCCAATCTGTACTGCTCTTGCAAAAGTGGATCCAGGGCATCCGTACAAAACAGTGCGTGCCACATGGGGTTATGAATGCGGTCTTCTCTTCGTCTTCCTTGTACATGAAGATCTGGTGGTATCCAGAGTAGGCATCCAGGAAGGAAAGCAGGTCACACCCGGAGGTGGAATCCACAATCTGGTCGATGCGCGGCAAGGGGAATGGGTCCTTCAGGCACGCTTTGTTCAGATCTGTGAAATCTATGCAAAGCCTCCATTTCCCATTCGCCTTGCGCACCACCAGTGGATTTGCTAACCACGTTGGATGCAATACTCCTCTAACCAAACCAGCTGCCTCGAGTTTCTTGATCTCCTCGGCAATAAACTGCTGCCGCTCCAAAGCTTGCTTTCGGACCTTCTGCTTGATTGGCCGGGCATGTGGGCAGACAGCAAGGTGGTGCTCGATTACCTCCCTTGGAACACCGGGATGTCAGATGGTTGCCAAGCAAACACATCGACAGTCGCCCGCAGGAAGGCAACGAGCGCGCTTTCCTATTTGTCATCGAGGGTGGCACTGATGGTAAACGTACCATCAGCGCCAGCCAGCCCTGCCGGGACCTTCTTCACAGCGGGTGCAGCAGCCTTGGATCTCTTGCTATTGGAACTCTCCGGCAAGTCATCAACAGGCGCAACGCACTCCGAAGAGGTACGCTTCCCGGATTCCTTGCTGGCATCCTTGCTGGCTTTCTTCTTTTTCTTGCTTTCCTTGGCGGGAGCAGTGGCTTCGGCGGACTCTGCAGCGACTGCTTCCCAGTACATCTTGTCCACGCATATGATTGCGTCTTTCTTGTCTGATGGAATGGAAATGACGCCCATTGGCCCTAGCATCTTCAAAGTGTTGTAGGCATAGTGGGATGCCGCCATGAATTTGGCCAGGGCAGGGCGACCAAGGATTCCATTGTACGGCAGGGGGAGGTCAACCACATCAAACACGATCTTCTCAGTCCAGTAGTTTAACTCCCCCCGAATGTTACCGGCAGTGTGATCTTCCCCTTAGGACGACTCCTGCCGGGGTTGATCCCTTGGAACGTACCAGTAACCTTGAGCTCTTCATCTGCTATCTAGAGTTTGTTGATGACTTTCAGAGAAATCAGATTCAACCCGGCCCCGCCGTCAACCAACATCTTTGTGACCTTGAGGTTGCGAATCGTTGGTGAAACCAACAACGACAAACACCCTACCGCGGTAGTGCGGTCATGGTGATCCTCCTCATCAAAGATGATGGGCGTGCGGGACCACTTGAGCAGCTTCCGTGAATCTGTCGTTGGCTCCACGGCATTGACCTCACGCGCCCACTTTTTAAGTTGGCGGTGAGAGGAGTGCAAAGATGCACCCCCGTCAATGCATAGGGTGTTAGTGGCTTTCTGGAACTCCTGCTCGCTGGTTTCCTCTTCATCTCCTTCATCACTCTTGTCCTCGCAATCCTTCCTTTCACAGCCTTTGGCGGGTTTCCCTGATACTGAGGAGCCTTGCCGGGGCGACCTATTCTGCCGCCTCGGCCCTTCCCGCTAGCGCCATCTTGGTCTTTCTCCTTATCACGCTTCCTGTACTCAGCCCTCTGCTTCTTGACGAGTTGCTCAACCTGATGACACTCCTGAAGATTGTGGCCCTTGGTCCGATGGATCTTGCAGTACGGCCCATCACCCTTCCCAGCCTTCTCGGCAGCCGTGGCTTCCCTGTAATCAGTGCACGCGGTTGCTTCCTTGACGGGGACCTTGGTCTTGGCCTTCTTGCTGGTACTAGGTGCACTCGATCCTTCAACGGTCATCACCGCTTTATCCTTGTGCTTCTTGTTGCGCTTCTTATTCTTCTTCTTCCGGTTGGTGGTGTCGTCGTCGTCCTCTGAGTCGATGTTGATGCCATCTTCTTCACCGGGGAGTCGTCTCCCCTCTTCTACTCGGGCACACTTATCCACCAGAGTGTATAACTCATTCACAGTCTTGGGCAACCGAACGTTCATTTTAGAACATATCCGACGGTTGCGCACATTGGACTGGAACGCGACTATCACAGCTACCGGGTGGATGTCTGGAATATTCCAGTGCACCCGGCTGAACCTCTGCATGTACTTCCGCAGACTCTCTCCCTCCTTCTGCGGAAGGAGCTGCAAGTCGCTGGGCCACCTTGGTTCTTGGTGGCCGCCCGTGAAGGTGCCAACAAACTCATGGCACAGGTCAGCCCAGGTCAAAATGGAATTCTCTGGCAAGTGCATCAGCCAAGACCTCGCATTTGGCTTGAGTGCCAAAGGGAAGTAGTTGGCAAACACCTTCTCGTCTCTTCCCCCGGCAGCTTGAACAGCGATGGTGTAGATGCTCAAGAACTCTGCCGGGTTCAATCTTCCATCGTACTTCTCTGGTATTTCTGGCTCAAACGTGCGAGCAGATGGCCAACGGACTTGCCGCAGCTCGCGAGTGAAGGCGGGGCACCCAACCTCAAAAGGTAGGTACCCACCTTCACCAGGCGTGGGCTCGTCGACATCGGGGCCATTGTGCCTATCAGACTGGCGTTGGGTTTCACGGCGTTGTTCGATGGTGACGCTCGCGTCTTCCCTCTGCCTGCCTTCCAAGACTCGCCACTGGTCTCATCGTGCTCGAGGATCGGACAAAGCCATCGATACGTCGTCGGGTTCTTGGTCGCGTGGCTCCGCCTGTGGCCCCTGCGCTGGCTGCCGCGGAGGGGATTGCACCATGGGGGTGGCCCCTTCGGTACGGCCAGCGGCTCAGGCCGTTGTCGCCGCCTGTAGAGGCCGTGACGGGCCCGCTCACTGTGATCCTCCCACCTCGACGAAACCAATCAGGCTCTGAATGGTGGCTCTCCACTCATCCATCTGATCGGCCGCCGGCGGAAATCTCAACAGGAGTTGGGCCCGCACCATGGCCTCCGAAGTAGTGCTTGGCAGACGACGACGAACACTACAAAAAAAAAGACACATCCGTGACATTTTGGGCCGAACAATTTTTTTTTCTGTCTTGCTTATGACACTTCTATGACGATAATTGTGACAAAACCCGGTATCATCATAGATGTGGTGGGCTCCTACTTCTATGACAAAAAATCATGACAGAAAATGGGCTTTTCGTCCTGGGAGGGCCGGAGACGCAGCTGCATGACATTCTTTGGGCTGTCCATGACAGAAAAAACCATGGTAGAAGCGAGGGCGAGGAAAATATTGGGGAGTTCCCGGTTACGGTGGGTGATCGGGGCCGAGCGATGCACGGAGGGATTACGCGTTTCTCTCGTACACGTACGCGCGTGGGTGCGAGGCGTTGGGCTCTAACTGAACCCGAGCGAGGTGTTCGCCTACTGAACCCAAGCGATTGCACTGGCTACGCATTACTGAACCCGGGCGATCGATCGATCCCTGGCTGTTAACTGAACCCGATCAAGCGATTCCTTCGCTACTGCTGCTAGCTGAAGCCGATTGAACCTGCTGCCTCTTGATGAACAGTGAGCATTGTTGGGGGTTGGATGAACAGTTCTCGGTGGGGGTTGGATGAACAGGACCCCGTGGTAGTAGAGGCCGTTGCCGCTGGATGAACAAGACCCCAATCGACCCGGTTGGGGATGGATGAATAGGACCCTGTGGAGGGCTGGTTGAACAGTATCCGGTGGAAGGCTGGATGAACAGTAGCCCGTGGAGGGCTGGTTGAACAGTAGCCGATGGAGGTAGGATGAACAGGAGCCCGTGGATGAACAGTAGCTGGTGGAGGCAGGAGGGAGACGCCGTGGATGAACAATCGCAGGTGGAGGCTGGAGGAGGTCGATGGTGGATGAGCAGTAGCCCATGCAGGCTGGAGCGAGGCAGTAGACGGTGGATGAACAGTAGCTCGTGGAGTCCCGTTTTGTGGTAAGCCACACCCCTCCCGATGAACAGGACCACCGTTTCGACCGTAGGAGGTCGAAGAGAAGTTTGTTTCCTCCGTTTTGCGGTACGCCACACCCCTCCCGATCAATGGGACCCTGTTTTGACCATAGGAGGTCGAAGAGAAGTCCGTTTCCTCCATTTTGCGGTACGCCAGACTCCTCCCGGTGAACATGATCCCGTTTCAACCGTAGGCGGTCGAACAGAATGCCGTTTCCTCCGTTCTGTGGTACGCCAGTCCTCGTTTCGGCTGTTCCATCCAAGCCGGTTGGCCCTCGATGAAATGGACGCATTCTATTGTCTCCCGATGAACACGACGCAGTTTCTCCATTCCGATCCAGCCGGTTGGCTGCCGATGAACAGGACGCCGTCGCTGCTCTCCGCTGCCTCTCCATGTACACGAGCCCTGACCGTACGTATGCGCGAGTAGGCGTTCGAGACCCCGCCTGTATGTACGTACGTGGCCGTATTTACTTTCTTGCACCCTGGCTGTACGTACGTGTACACGATATAGACGGTACTGCGTGACATGCTACGTCCGCGCCTCTACTACGACATGTGCCCTTCCTTACTCGGCCACGGTTCATCGCTGCAGCCTGCAGATAGACCGATCGACCAGTATGTACGTACACATTCGCGACCAGACAGACAACCCTTCGTACGGTTCGACCGGGTGGGTCCCAGCTGTAAGGGAGGTAAGGAGGCACTTCCTTGCGTGCGAGATATAGCTGGTGGGTCCCAGCTGTCAGGGGGGAATCATATTTTTTGCCCGTAATATGGACACACTTCCTTGCGTGCGAAGATGTAGCTGGTGGGTCCCAGCAGTCAGGGGGGAAATGTTTTTTTGCGAAATACGGTGGCCCGTCCGTGGATCCCTGCTGTCAGGTGGAGGAATCATTATTTTGCGCGTAATAAGGAGGCACTTCCTTGCTGCAGCCGTGGACCCAGCTGTCAGCCTCTCCACGTACAATACTCTTCCGATGGAAGTCATTCTTTGACCACATTGACCACGCCGCGCCGAGAGCACCAAGGCGGTGGACGACGGCGAGGCCTAGGAAGGGGACGACGTGGAGCCGGGGAAGACGCGGCAGTGGATGCCCATGCGGAGAGGAGTACAAGGATTGACTGGTTTGGCTACGGTGTGAGGCTGCCGTCGCTGCTGAATAACAAGGGTTGTGGGTGAGTAGAGGGATGGCCTGGCCAGAGGTTGGAGTAGGGTGGGGCGGTCAGGCCTGCGCGGCAGCAGGGCCGGCCACGGGAGGCAGGAGCAGGCGGCACGACCGGCGCTGGTTTGGGCGGCTGGAGTAAGAAGACCAGAGGTTGAAGAAGCACTACGGCCGTTGGATGGACATCGTACGATCACTGGAGCTAGAATCGTTCATATTGACTAAGTTGACAAAGCCCTCCATCCGCGTCAACTTAGTAGGCCCACAAGTCAGCCTCCCACTATGGTGGGTCCTAGCTAGCAGGGGGACTATTCATTTTTTTGTGCGTAATAAGGAGGCACTTCCTTGCGTGCGAAGATATAGCTGGTGGGTCCGAGCTGTCAGCGGGGGGAGCATTTTTTTCGTGAAATACAGAGGCCCTTCTGGTGGGCCCCAGCTGTCAGGTGGAGGAATCATTATTTTGCGTGTAATAAGGAGGCATTTCCTTGTGTGCGGCCATGGACCCAGCTGTCAGCCTCTCCACGTACAGTCCACTTCCAATGGATGTCATTCATTGACCACGTTGACCATGCCGCGCCGAGAGCACCAGGGCGGTGGACGACAGTGAGGCCTAGGAAGGGAATGACACGGAGCCAGGAAAGACTCGACAGTTGTTTCCCACGCGGAGGGGAGTACGAGGGTTTACTGGTTCATCTGCCGTCGCCGGAGAATAACAACAGGTGTGGGTGAGTAGAGGGATGGCTAGGCCAGCGATGGGAGTACGGTGGGGCGGTGAGGCCTGCGCGGCAGCATAGCCGGCCGCAGGAGGAGGGAGCAGGCAGTCCCGCTGGCACTTGTTTGAGCAGCTGGAGCAGGAAGAGCAGAGATTGAAGAAGCAGGACGGCCATTGGATGGACATCCAATAGTCACTGCTCTCGTTTGTTGACCAAGTTGACACGGCGTTGCGTGTGCGTCAACCCTTTTTTTAGGAAAGCGTACGCGTCAACCTATAGTAGGCGCACAAGTCAGCCTCAAATGTGTGGAAAATAGCATACAACCCATCTGCCATTATTTCTAATAATTTACAGCCCATTTGCTAATTCTTAAGGATTTTTTTGGATCCCATATTCTTTTTGTTAGCATTACAGCCCATATTGTGGCCACGGTTAAAAATTATACGAATTTTTTCATATTTCGGTGCGGTTAACTGTTTTTAATCCTGAAATTTCGAGTCACATTCAAACTAATTTGAAAAATAAATGTATATAAATATAAAATCCAAATAATTGTCCACGCATAAAAATCAATGGAATTTAAAATCTTGAAATGAAAAAAAAATTGAAACTAATTCTAGGTTTGATGTGTTTTAAAAATGTACAACCCATTTCTCATTACTGATAGCCCATTTTCTGGGCAAGCCGAATGAAACTCTCCTCGTCTTGAAAGATTTCCAGCCCAGCAGGGTTGACAAAAGCAAGTAGGCCTCGGTTGGGTATTTCTTTAAAAAAAGTAGAACTAGGCTAGCCATTTTCAGCAAGAAAAAAACACAACTGGGCTCATGATGTTGTAAACATAAATAAAACCCTTGCTAGATGGGCCACAGCCCTCGCACAGCCCCGTTTTTACCCTGATCCATCTCTAAAACTAGTATAAATAACAACTGCTTGTTCCTAAAAAAAAGTAAATAACAACTGCGCGACCTGCTGGGTCCCTGGTGTCATTCGCTCGTTGTGTAATTCTCTCGTTTATTGACTACGTTGACAATGGTGTGGGCCCCAGATGTCCAACCATTAGGAGGAACCATTTTTTTGGGCTTGTAATAATGAGGCACTTGCTTGCGTACTGCCATGACCCTGGTGGGTCCCTACTGTCATCCTCTCCACGTACAGTCATCTCCTTGTTCCTCTCGGTTGTTGACGATGTTGACAACGCAAGAGGGTGGCACACCATGCACGGCGAGCGAACCAAGGCGGAGGACGACGGTGAGGCCTCGGACGGAATGAACAGGAGCCGTGGAACATGCGCCGGTCCAGTCGCAGGCGGAGGGGAGTACGAGGGTTGACTGGTTTGGGTGTGGGTGCGTGTTGGGGCTGACGTCGCTGAAGAATAACAGGACGATTGGGGAAATAGAGGGAGGGACTGGCCAACGTTGGACGATACGGTAGGGCGGCGGAGGCGCAGCCAGTCGTGGGAGGCGGGAGCAGGCAGAACCGACGGGGTGGTTTGGTTTGGGCGGCTGGAGGAAGAAGACAAGAGATAGAAGATACATGACAGATGTTCGATGTCAATCCAACGGCTGGTAGGCAGAATCGTTTGTTGACTAGCTAGTAAGTGAACACCACCTTGGATAGGCTTTTTCCTCGTGGGTCCCAAATGTCAGAATCCAAATCTTTCATGGTCATGCAGCCTTTCTTATGAAAATTTACAGCCCATTTGGTGTGCTAGTTCAAAATAGGTTTGTGGGTGCTGGTGGGGGCTAATCACTTGGGTTCTGTAATGCACAGTGAGCTCAAGCAGCCGGCGAGAGTGATGTTATTTCCCTTGGTTGGCATTTGTTACAATATTTCACTCTTAATTAAACAAATGGCAAGCCATTTGCCTTGTTTCAAAGAAAATATGACAGTCACAGCCGAGTTGAAAACGGCAACGACATCTAACTCCAGCTTACAAACTATACAAAAGCACGAGGGTTAATTGTTCATCAGGTTTAGACAAAACCCAGATTGAAAAGGGCAACAACATCTAACTCCAGCACTATTTTCGGCAGCCACAGTCAAATGGATCGGCCAGGTCCATAGAATGAACATCCGGGGTCGTAAAATTTACTGGATTATGACCACAAGATGTTGTAAATAGAAGCCCGGCACGTTCAGAAGCTCTTTTGTCCACCTGAAACTCCTTTTTTTGCTCTTCGACATACCCATCCGTCAAAACCATGCTGCTGATAAACTTAAGCCTGATGGACAATAGTAACCTCGCATTCAGCAGGAAGAATGTGACAAATCTAGTGTTTGCATGGTTGGCTACATATCGTTCTAGCGTTATTGTCTTCAATCAAATGTCATGAGAAGTGAGAAAATCCCGGTGCTTATGAATCCACCGATTGGTTATAACTTTCTTACCACATCCTGTTGCCTAAATAGACATGAAGATTGAAAACAGTTAAGGTCTAAAAAAAGAGTGTCGAAAGAGCAACAGCTGAACAGTTAATTCTAGTACACTATATGCGGGCTTCCAATGTGCGTGAAATTATCACCTTTATATACAACTTCTCTAGACATGGAAAGCATTGCAGCAAGCCAATAATCTTGTTCAGATCAAAACTATTCATTTGGATATATAAGATCTTGACAGAATCCAGCACCATTGATAGGCTATCCATGGAGAAACTCTTCATTGAGCATAGAACATAATATTAGTACAAAATGTGTACTCCAAGATGATATATAACTTATGCGCCGAAATTTAAAATGCAGCTTATGGCTACAAGTGTAGATGATAATATATAGTACCTGAAGAACTGTGGAGCCAAACACCATCTTGAAATGAGCACAGAGATCATGTATTACACCCAAGATATCCAGTTTAGGTGCAGAGATGACGGTTATTTGCAACGGTGAATAACTAGAATCAAGGATCAACCTTTGAAGTGAAGGGGCATCTTGGATGATGAGCTGCCTTCCGTCAAAAGAAATTCCAATTCTTACAAGGTTAGGCGACTTTATTTGGAGACATCCGATTCTAACTGTGAAAACAAACACCAAGCACTCCAGGGCAGGGCAACTGGAGTGGATGATGATGTGCAATGAGGCCTCCGATATACGAATCCGCACAAGTGAAAGTTTTTTGAGAAATGGGAGTCGAAGGTTTAGTACCAGATTGTCTGGTAGGTAGCACAACGCAAAGGTGGCGGTGTGGAGAGAGGAGGAAAACCGCGAGATGGACATCGGTGCTGAGGGCACAAGTACATGGCGTTCGGTATCTGGTAGGTGATTTCCTGGGGAATAGTAGAACTCAAGCAGCTGTAGTTCTGTGAATTCAGGGGATTTCAGCCAGGCGTCCACCATGCAGGGCATGGTATGCTTGCTCAGTTAGCATGACGGGATGCAGAGGCTTTGAACGGAGCCCTGGTGGGAGGAGATGATGGCTCTGGGGAGTTCAAAATCATTAAAGAGAGATAGCTGACGACAGTCGAGATTAAGGGGCGCGGCTCGCCATAGAGGGTGCCATCAAATTGAGAGGACTTGGGTGCGGCGGCAATACTTGGTGGGGAGAAGCCAGATGATCTCCCCAAGGATGGCGTCCGGGAGATCGCTGATGCGGTCCACCCGAGATTCTACGGGTTCCTGGGATCCGGTGGGGGCGGGCTCGCCGCTTCTCCCCGCGCTGCTGGGTGCAGGATCTACAACAGGCGTCACCGCTGGCGGGAGCCTCATCTTCTTGGCGCTGGGGTCAGCCGACTCCATTTTCCTCGAGGGCATCACGTCGAGCTCACGAATTTGAGCAGAGTAATGACGAGCCTAGTTGTAGTGCGAGTGAAGAAGAAGGGGAGCTGGGGTTTTTCTGTAGTAGTGAGGAAGAAGGGGAGCTGGGGTTTTCTGTAGGAGTGAGGTGAGGAATTTGGGGGTACGAGTGGAGATTGCTGACGTGAGGTGGGTGGGAGTGAGGAGGAAGAAGAGCACCCAGGTTTTTTTGGGGGGCGGTGTGCTGGGTAGCGCCTCTCATTAAGTAAATATATGGGCTTTTGAATTGATTTTATTATTTACTAGGGTGGATGGGCTGTTTTGTCTTGGGCCCAGAGAAACAATTACTACTAGTACAGTGGAGACACTCTACAGCTACCCAGAAAAACAATTACTACTAGTACAGTGGATACACTACCGCTTCTGGCTCCTCCGAGGTCATCGAAACGTCTCCCTCTACTGAATGTCGTTTTACTTTTGTTCACCGACATGCAGGCCATGCAGCGCGCGGGCCCAAATGCCATCCACCAAATTAGAAGGCAGTATGCAGGCGGAGAGTCACCCCGGTCGTAGCGCGGCAGTAACGAGCCGTCGTATCACAAAACCCCACCTCCCCACAGTCTAAGTTTGACGGACGAAGCAACCATCATTTCACTCTTCGCTGAATCCCCTTCTCCCTCACCGTCTTCAAGAAAGCCAACACTCACATCTACCACTGTTCTTCTCTCCCAACGAAGGGAAGGTAAGCGGATCCGTGATGTTGGTATATTTTCATTCAGAAAAAAAAGAACTTTTGCAAAGCAGTAACCGATCCTCACTCTATTTTTTGTTTCATTGTCATTGCGATTGTGTTTTCCTTTCAGTGGTCTCCTAGTATTCGTCAGTTTCATGATGGACCAAGGAGAACCAGGCAAAGATCTGCCGATGTTGGAGCAGACGCGGGAGGCTGATCCCCACGGGACAGAGAGCTCCAAGAGGATGGAGGCAGCCACCGAGCCGACCCCAGATATGCTCACGGCCACTACTGAGATGGTCAACGCCCCGTTTGAGGTTACAGCCCCCGTGGCCCTGCAGGAGCAGTTTTCCCCCTTCGAGGATGTGTCCCCCCCCCCCGTTGAGCTGCCCAAGGTGATTTTCTTCTTTGCCGATCTCGATTGTGGTTTTTCATCTCAGTATGTGGTGATAAATAATGCAAAATTTTATTAGCTTCGATGCCATGCTACCTTCCCTGTCATGCATACTTTTGACTCTAGTGGTTTAAATAACTTGTGTTTCTTATATTGGAAAGTAATTCAGAATTTGTTTCTATTTCAATTAGAGCCCTGATGCAGACAAGGATTGTGTGGTTGTACATGTCACTCGCTATGAGGCGGATGACCTGAATATACGCACTGGGAAAACAGAGTTCTTAGGATGTTGGATCCTGGAAGCCATTTGCACTTATACCAATGTCGAGATGTATTCCAGCAACAGAGTTCTTAGGCTGTTGGATCCTGGAAGCCATTTGCACTTATACCAATGTCGAGATGTATTCCAGCCTCACTGTTATCAGGCGTGTTGTCCAGGGTGTACTGAAGCACAAGAAGTTCAAAGCTACTCCTTCGTTTGTGAGGCATACTGTTCTTGTCAAGCTTACGCAGGAAGATGACATGGCATGCCTCCACAAATAAGTTTATGAGTGGCAAGGCCACAAGGTTATCTTCAGGAAGGTTCATAGGATTCAGCTGCTGCCGGACGTCCTCGATGATGTTCATGGCAAGGTCTGTCTTGTGTCCATCCCAAATTAGATCGAGGCATGAAATAGTTGCCCCAGCTAGTGTTTAATAGTAGTTTGGATTGTGTCTAATTATCCAAACCTTGCCTATTATCGAGCCCTCTGGGGCTATTACTCTGTTTGAATCCGTCTATGGGAACTGCTGCTACTTTTGTGTGCCCGTGAATCATGTGAGAACCATCCTAATTGTTGCCGAAACAGATGCGTCCTCACTAGTTTTTTCATGTAATATGGCATGGTAAGACATAAGTTGTCACGGTTTATCATACGAGCAGTGTGTGTTTGATGAAATAGAGTACTCGTTCGAGAACTATGCGCCGACGTATACATAGGGTACGTAAGGCTGGCTAAGTACTTGTAAACACTGTTGGTGCTACCCCACTTGTAAGCAGTTGTGCAAAACACGGCACATTGGCTCAGCTCGCTTCAACACTAGAAAAGTCGGCTATCGACCAGCTAACAATCAATAATCTGCTGTCTGACATATAAGCAACTACATATCTTGTTATAGTGGTTCATGCAGTTAACTGAGGCCACAATGTAAATTCCAAACGTTCACACGCTAGTCCAGCTTTCATGTGGAACATTCACATTAAACTCGGCTTCATAAAATACTTGAAAAGCATAAGTTAAGCAATTTTATATATCTCAATGATTCATAGAACATAACAAACATATACTAGTTCACAGCAAAAGACAAAGTTGTGAGAAGGTTTACAAATAAGGAAAAATCAAGCAAGGCTTCTCTGAGCAAAGGGCCTCCCTAGACAGGCTTTAATTTCCTAGAGTTCACTCTGGTTTTTCTTGTTGCCACCATCCAGGGTTAGGTTCTCTCATTCCAAAATAACCAATTATAATTGTGTTCTCAGTTGGAATGCTGAACTGAACCATGTAGTGTACTGACCATCTGAACTTCTTGTGCAGTTCCACTAAATTTAAGCACCGCTATTTGCAGAAATAAGCAGACCACAATGCCTCTTGTCCGCGCACCTATCCCAAAAACCTCCGTGCAGCCATGCCAGCTAGTCCTCGGTCCATGGATGAACTGGGAGAAAGTGCATTCCCGACTAGGATGCAGTTGTTTTCGCTCGTCCCTGCACTGCAATCAGGAAGTAAAACATACGAATCAGCTTCTTCTAGATTGCATTGGTCATTCTACCTAGTTACTACCAATGTAGGAATACCTGGAAGACGGGTGGTTAGACGACGACAGCTAGGAATAGCCATCTCATTTTGTGCAGTTCTACTAAAACTGAGGTGTGTACTTTTGATTGCATAGATAGAAACGATATGGAGACAGACATCCCTGTTTGCGCAAATATGAAATACGGTTATTTAAACAGTTACAGTTATTTGCAGTGGCATATGATTAACAACAGCATCTATTGTGTTATAATTGGCACTACATTGACTGTATGAAAGTGCCCTTAAGTAAGTACCATCACATCACATCAACACTGCCACTAGATTAACATGCAAAACAATAGCATTAGTATTACTGTCATGAGAGTAGCACATGGTCGGTAAATGTGCAATCAAATTTGTGCAGTTCCACCGGGATGAAGCAATGTTAGCGGTGTAAGATTTAAGTGTAACTGCAAAAACACAATTCATGGGAAATAAAGCAAGACGGAAGCACTTCATAAAATGGTGGTGGCATTGCTTCAATTTATCGACAGCACTAGACCATTACTTAATAGTGACATTAGGTGGCATTGCTTCAATTTATCGACGGCACTAGATCATTACTTAATAGTGACATTAGGTGGCATTGCTTAATGCTTCATGTGATTTTACATTAACGGTAGCGATATGGGTGTAGGGACAGCAGGGGCATAAAGTGGTGAGGCAGATGTGGTTGCCGAGAGCGGCAAACACTCAGGCAGCATGTCTGCATTTGTCCCATTTTTTATCTCCTCGGCGACATTTTCCTATGTGAGCACAGGAAATCTAGACCTGCTCGTTCTCATTTGCGTTGTCCCCCAACACCCCTTTCTTTCCTTTTTCGACCAAGAGACAGGTCCACTTCACCCCACCCTTCGCCATCCACCACGCTTTCTTCGCCAGTTGGGTAGCCAGTATCTACTACTTTCCCCCGTTTCCTCTTAGAACCAGGTCCTAGATTCATGCTACAGCTTTCCCACTTTCTTCCCTGTTTGAACCAACTCTTAGATTCGACTGTATGAACTAGCTTTACCTCTAATAATAGTAAAAGTCTAGGTGGCTTTGGAACAGCCGACGGAAGTAGAAAAAGATCCATACGCAACCACGTGGGGAGCTGGGGTCGTCGGCATGTGGCAAAGACGGCGTTGTGGCAAAGACGGTGTTAGAGCAATGCAGGTTTCGAAGGAATATATACCTGAGGGTCGTCGGCATGTGGCAAAGACGGCGTTGGGAGGCCGTATCTTGGCCACAATACCACAGGGAGGAAGAAGGGGTCGGAGGCCCTCCCGAGCCGGCGTTGTCTCGGAGAGAATGGTACAGCCGCCGATCGGGACACGCGGGCAGCTGTTGGTCTCCTCCCTCGCCGCCGACGACCGCGTGAATGATGCACCTACACCCCTGCCCCGGTCGAGGTGGTCCAGCCGGATTTGTGACCAGCCGTGAGCAGAGAGAGAGTGTGTGGCCACCTATGTCTTGGTTGGATCTGCAGAGCATGAGAGAGTGAAAGAGAGGAACCCTAGTAAAGCAAGCGCTGAGGCTCCTGCTTATATATATAGTGGAGTGATTTTGTTGTACCAACCGTTATTAAATTGAATACGCGCGAACCACTATTTTCATTAAAGTTCAAGTAAAAATAAAACTCAATCAATAACATGCCACCACGTCCAGGACGCACAATACTATATCATTCACGTGTGGTCCCCGACCCTCCATCAAGTTGAAAACTAGACTAGTCAAAATGTCAATTGGGATGCCTCTTTGTAAAAAAAATGCGCTCCTACGTGTACCCGCGAGTGGGTGTTAGAGAACTAGTGCGTGCGTGCACCGCTTCTCTTCGTGCGAGTACAATATACTACGCCCAAAGAACGTTCGCCACAAGAGTAATAGTATAAGTGTGTGACGTGTGAGTTAAAATAAAATGTGCGCGACATCTTTTATTTTTTAGAAGTTCTGAGGGTAGGGTGTGAAGAGCACATATGTGTGTGACGTCTACCTACAGATAGACGGTGGGTGCGAGAGGACTCAGGAGAGTCGTGACTCGTGAGGGTGCGTGTGTGCGTGAGAGAGAGGGGGCACGTATCAATGCAATGCATGTGTCCGTAAATCATATCTGACAAACGTTCGCCAAAAGCCATTTCCTCACGAACGCCGTAAGAACCGTTAGATCGGCATCTGACAGTGTCAGTTTTGCCATGTCATTTAACAGAACAACCACTCCTCCGACATACAAATCTTCCACGTGAGTGTTAGCAACTGCCGTATGCCCCTCCCTCCATTCCAAAATGTAGTGCATATAGCTTTATTGAAAATTCGAACCTCGCAAACTTTTACCGAGTTTTTGTATACCAAAATGCACATATCGAATACCCAGAATATATCATTTCATTTATCTTCGAGAGGTAACTATAAAGATGGGGGAGGAGTGTACAAAGAAAGACCGTCGTATCACCTGCAGCAATTTCAACCATCCTTTGGTGTGGAGGAATATCATAAGAACTCTATATGATATGATTTTTATAGGATTTTTTCCTTTAGAGCCAATTGGTTCATAGGAATAGATTCATATACTCCACATTTCAAAGGAAAATAAACATGATATCATTTTATAGCTTTAGAGCCACTTGGTTCATATGAATGGATTCCTATACTCCCACAATTTCAAAGGAAAATAAACATTAGCGTATATTCAATAGAAAAGTTCCTATGATGTGAACCAAATGACATCTCTTTTCTAATCCCTCCTCATAAGAATTGAGAAACATGTCATCTCTAGATTCAATAGATAAGTTCCTATGATGTGAACCAAATGACATCTCTTTTCCAATCCCTACTCATAGGAATTGAGAGACATGTCATCTCTTTCCCTAAAACTTCCATGTATACATATTCTATTCCTAAATAGCTAGTACAACCCACTAGTAGCTTTTTTCCTGGACATGCAACTATGGCACAAGAACACGTCATGCATGCAAGTCATAAATCACATTGTTTTTGTACTCTATGCATGCAAGCACCACATCATCAATTCGTGCATGTTATTTTGTATTGACAATGTATGTGTTGGTCACGTGCACACATATGTAGTTCACATTCACATTTTTGTTAGAAATGTCATTCTTTTAACTGCAATTCATTTTTTCTATTTGTATTACATTTTCATTTTAAGCATACATTCACTTCCCATTAGTTATAGATGTTTTTGGAGGAACTTTTATGCATTATTTTGAGTAGCAAATTTCACGCGGCCGCGGGTATATCAAAATGCGGGGCCCATGCGTCATTGCCTTTCGGTCGAACCTACGTCACAATTTTTTGTACTACGTATATCTCCACTGGTCCCTGAACCCAAAATGCTATCTCATTCCCATAAAACCAAGCGGCCCACTCGTGTTAAGGCGTCGACTCGAACTCAATCCCTCTCCCGTTTACTACGTCGTGGCCCCGCACGCCATAGTACTCCTACAAACCCTACCCGCCGCACACATCATCGGTTTTTCTTCAAGAGGACGAGGGAGAAGCGGATTTGTAGTGGAGGCTCCTATCCTAGGGTGCCCTAGGTAGCTGCCGCACGCATCATTGGTTTTCTCTTTTCTTTATGCTCTTGCGCCCTAGAGTGAAATGATGGTTGCTTCATCCATCCAGCTTAATGCGGGAAAGGTGGGGCTTTGTGATTTGACCCCTCATCGCTCATTTACTACTACTGCGGCGCTATGACCGGGGTGCCTCCAAGTCCAACCGCTGCTCTAAAACTGTAATTTGGTGCATCGCACCTGGAACAAGACGGTGGATGAGCCACATGTCGGCCAAAGGGTCCTGTTAAGTGTGTCGCCATTTCGTGTGCAGACTGACCCTGCTTGAGTTGCTACGCCAACACGACAGGAGCAACCTACCACTTGGTTTTGCTCCTTGGTGAATCCTGACTATATTGATCTAAAAAGATACTACTCCCTCCGTCTCGGTTTATAGGGCATGCACGTAGTTCTAGGTCATCCATTTGACTAACTAAATATGAGTTACAATGTCACAAAAAGTATATCATTGGATTCTTAAGCGGATGTAGTTTCTAAACATATATTGTTCATCACATATATAGCTAGTTAAATTCTCAACCTAGAACGACGTGCATGCCCTGTAAACCGAGACGGAGGAAGTAGTAAAAATGAGGTGATTTTACCGAGCGCTGGGCGGGGGAGCATGGCCTGTCATGCGGTCCCACGTGTCATGATGTACCAAGGCGATGCGCGTCCCTCTTGAGGCAGAACAATGGTAGAAGCAATACGTGGTTTTCTTGAAGGAGATGATGGCGAAGCGGATTCAGGGAAGTGTGAAATAATGGTTGCTTCGTCCGTCTGGGAAGGTGCGGCATTGTGATTTGACATCTCATTGCTCTTTACTACTACTTGGGCGCTACGACTGGGGTGCGTCCCTCCTGCTATTCTGCACTGTTATTTGGTGCATGACACATGGACCCGATTGCTATATGTCCAACATGTCGGCGAGAGGAAGTACAGAATTCATGAAAGCGAGCGTCTCCACTCTTTTAGTACGATGGAGGAGTACAAGACACGGCTTGGTTTTTGCTGCTTCGCGCGATCCATCGATACAAACCCGAACTAAAAAGGCAAGGGCGGGTCTTTTCCCGCGCGGCAGGCAGGGGAGTTTGGCATAGTCTGTTCGAGGCAACGAGGCAGGAAGGGAAACAAGCAAATAAAGGTTGAGCGACTTAGTTTTGGGAAAATCTGATTTTACGGAGTCCGTACCCACTATGGAGGTAGTACTACTTACTACTCCCTGCTTTCCGGTTTATAGGGCTCATCTAAAAAAAATCGTTTTTCCATTTTATAAGTCTCAATTCTACTAGTAGTACCATCACATGTTTGGATTTCGAGGTGCATTAAATCACCCGATGCAAGCAATATCAAGAGAAAACTCACCAATGCATGTAGAAGTTCATGGAAATTTAGTGGTCATGCATGCATTCATTGTAATTAATGCATCGGCAAACATAACTTCTTAAGAAAAATGAGCGTACTAATTACTTGTGCAAACTACGAAATTAATTCCACCACTCACCGTCTACCTTGGTTGGAGAGATTTTGAAATTGAGCCATAAACCGGAAAGAAGGGAGTAGTAACATAGCCTAGGGTAGCTTGCTGCACCACGGACTCCAAGGAAATTGCTGTAGTACTACTCCTCTGTACCACTGTACTACTCCTACTCCTAAAAGACATATATTTCAAACAATATGATAATCTCTCTAACCAAGGTAGGGACGAGGAGTAACGGAGGGAGTAGTAAATTTTTCTCCTCATCCTGCGAGCCACCGCTCGCATGGGCGAGGGAGCGGGCGTAGGCGTAGTAAGCAAGCTTCTCCTCGTCTTGCCACTCTGCGAACGACCGCGCCCGTGGGCGGGGGAGACGGCGTACTAAGCAAGCTTCTCCTCATTCTGCGAGTTGACGGGACACAACAAAAGTAATACGTACAGAGCATCTCCAGTGTATAGAGCCTTGCTTCTAAGGTAGGCCCCACATGGTTTGCCTCTTATCAAATGAAGAAACCACAATGTACAGAGACTCTAACCAGCCTCTAAGGTGGGCCCTAGCAGAAATTTAAAAAGTATTGATTAGCAACACATTTGTCCAATCAGTACTATTTCTCTTGTACTCCTACTTTCTTATGCTTCCTAAGGCTGACAATTGGGACCAGATTGATTGTTACATTGTTAGAGGCAGCCTCTAAGGTTAGACGCGACGCTAGCCAATTTTTTGTTAGAGGCAGTTCATGCAATGTATAGAGGCCTGCCTCTAAGAGGAGAGAGGGCTTAGAGGAAACAAAAAGCATACATTGTGGATGCCCTAAGTGCCTACTTTCCGGTCTATATGACTCAATTTAAAATCCAAAATGCATCCATAATAGATGCTGAGTGGTGGAATAAGTTTGTTACTTACATAGTTCGCAAAAGTACTGAGCATGTGAGATGGTGAATGGAGGGAGTACGATACCATTAGTACTACAGTTCTTTTGGAAGGGTTGTAGTAGTACCTCCCATTCACATGTTCACATTTCAAGCTTCAATAAAAATGTTGCACGCAAGGATTAAGAGAAACCTCAGCAATGCATGTACTCCCTCAATCCATATAGGGTCTAAAATGCGTTTTGGAGGCTAACTTTGACCACATGTTAGAGCAATAATATGACATCCAACTTACACAAATTTTACCATCAAATCTGTACGTGGTCATTATACTGCTAACACATGCATGTGTTGCAATTAGTACATAGATACAGTAGTAAACACTCACTATCTAGTAGGAGTAGTACTAGTAGTACTCTACACTACTACTACTATGAGGCCATCCAACTGTGTCCCGGTAGAAGACCGCGGACACCAACTATTCGTTCATATTTAAATTTGTTTTCACACAGCAAAATATCCATGAAAACAACACATGGCAAAATTTCACGGCGAACGAGGGATTTGAATGTGCTGGGAGGGGTGGGGCCAGGAGGGGCTGTTTGGATCTTGCCCGGGGTAGCCAAAATATTTGCGACCCTTTTGTCCACCCGTGCCTTTGCCACCGATGAACGAGGAAGAGCTCGGGTGCTCATGCCTCCTCCAGCACGCGCATTGGAGACGAGCTCGCATGAGCTGTGCTTTTTTTGTCCCACCACGCCGCCCGAGCCGACCGCAGACCGACCGGCGACCCGCAAATTATGCCATCCAACCGTAGCCGCACACATTTTGACAGCAACTCAACCAACCGGACGAAATTCATGTGAACACGGCGATATTTAATATAAACAATGACGGAATTCATATAAAATACCGGATTTTCATACAAACATGATGGATTTCATTACACTCAAATCAACTAAGCGGTGCTAGTCCTGAACAGCATAGGTATAATAATACCTAGCCTAAATGGTCGCCCGCCGATCCATTTGTCTTCCTCATGTCCGGCAGCACGATCACCGGATTGCTGGGAGCCCCGAAGGTATATGCTTCAGCGCAAAGGACGGCTCGCTTCCCCACCGCTCAACTGACATCGTTGGCTGATGCCCAAGATGGAGTCTGAAGGGGGCTTTTTCGCTTCTGTGGAGCCCATGCGGGGTCGACGAAGGTCCTCGCAACCAAAGGATCCAGCAAGACACCTGATGTGTACGCCGGCGTCGCCTCGGCGGTGGCCTTCATGGGACCCAAGCGGCGGCGGCCTCCCGTGTTCTACTTCTCCTCGATGATGGCGGCGGACGCGGAGGTGCTGGCCACCGACTCGTTGCTCTCTGCTCACCCGGCTTCTGTCTCTTCTTGCATGGCGCGGCCGCAGGCATGGGAGTCTCGGCCACAGAAACGGGAGACGCCTTCGCAGACACAGGAGCCGCGGTACGAGGCGGCGGCGTGGACGACAGCGACGATGCCCGTGCTCCCCGCCGTGCCGGCATGGAGCAGCTCGCTGCTCCTCGTCGAGCTGGCCTGGAGCGGCGAGTTGCTGAATTGCGCGCCGGCTTGGGGCGGCAACTGGCTCCGTCGGGCAAGGGGAGGGAGGTGGATCAGCGAGCTGCATAGCTCATATCCGGCGGGCTCGGCGGGCCGCCCAGCCGGCTTGGATGCCGGATAACTACTCTTCGTAAGCCATTGTAAGAGTGGAGAAAATGGTGAAGGAGGAGATAGGGGAGCGGCTGAGGTGTGCGATTCTTGGCCGGCGTCTGGCCTCGTTTAAATAGGAGATTAAATAGACGGCGGACGGGAGGAGCTCAGCCGGCGTTGCGTTTAATCCCGGCCCGGTCATGAACGGACGTGTGTCCAGACCAGAGTGGGTTTCTCAGCTTCCACACTGGTTTCATGGAGGCGTTTGAATACGGCAAGGAGGCGTGTTCAGCCGGGCGTGCAGCGAGCGGCGCCCTCGACTCTGACGTACGACACCGCGCCGTTCTTCCACTGACGTGTGGGCTCGTTGGGTACCTGGCCTGCAAGTCAGTGACCCAACGCAGGCAGCGCACGGCGGAGGAGCTTTTGGTGGGCCAGGGCGGTCAAAAGCGGGCATTTCATAAACCGATGAATATTCATTGAGTGTGACATCATCTATTTCATGTAGATAAGCCTACTATATAATGTAAGAGAATTTTAAAATTTTCATATATACATTGATAGCCCGTTCGATACGTTGTGATTCATAAAGACCGCTGCAAACATCAATGTTCTACTTATCACAGATAAGATTGATTAATACCCGTAACAATCTATGTCCTTAACAAAGGGTGCATGCACGTATAGGTTGAGCGTGTGTCTTGCGTCGAGTGCTGTGTGCATGCATGCGTGCGAGCGTTGCGTGCGTGCATGTGTACGTTTCAGTGTTGCATGCATGTGTGCGTGCGTGCGTGTGTTCGTGAGTGCATGTGTACGTGTCAGTGTTGCACGCCTGCATGCGTGCGTGTGTTCGTGTGAGTGTTGCGTGCGTGCATGTGTACGTGTGGGGTGAGGCTACACGTCAGTCGACTGACTTTTTCATCTCTTGTCAGTCGATTTTCCAGCCGTTGGATATGAAATCAAGGGCTTGTAGTTCATCTTCAACCTCCACCCCCCTGAGCCGCCAGCCACCACCGGCCCCCGCCGCCAGCAGCCGGCGATGCTCCCGCACCGCCTCGCCGCCCTGCCCTCCCCGAAACCACTCCCCACCGCCGGTCCGCCATCGCCCCGGCCATCCCTCTAGGCCCCCCGCGCCGAGCTTTTTCTCCAGCGATCCCCACGCCACCGCCCCACCACCGCGCCCCCCACTGCCGGCAACCACCGCCCCCACCCTGAACCCTAAGATAGATAGTGGGGTACCTCTCCGGCGATCCCCCCTCCCCGCTGTGGCTGGTTCTTCCTTAACTCCGGCGAGGCCCCCACCCCCTGAAAATCGACTGACCCAAAAGTCGATTCAGTCGACCGAAGTGTAGCTAAATCGGTACGTGTGAGTATTGCATGCATGCATGCGGGCGTTGTGGGCGTGTTTGTGCGCATGTGTGATGAGTTTGTATCCACCACAGTGGCTCGTGCGTGCGTGCAATTAAAACGGCCGGCTCAGCATATCATCACAAGGCGATCCTTGTCCGCTGTGGTTAGGGGGTGTGGGCTGCCAACCAGAGGTCTCACGACTTCGAATCCCCACCGACCAGTAATTTATTACCATTTCTGTCTTTCATATACACGCTGACGGGTGGGCCCTATGGTAATGTGCGCTAGTGAATGTGGACCGTTTGACTGGTCAATTGATCGTGTCCTCAACAAATTACGGAGCTGTATGGTGACCCAGTGACCGTATGATCACCATAAAATATATTTTATTAACATAGTACAGACTCAAACTACCATTTCTTTCTTTCATATACGTGCTGACAGGTGGGCCCCCGCTTACGCGCGCTGATGGTGCAACACTACTTGCGCCACATGGAACGTTTGACTGGTCAATTGATCATGTCATCAACAAATTACGGAGTTGTACGGGTGAGCCAATGACCGTATAATCACGACATGTATTTTTTTTAACACAGTACAAACGCAAGCGCTCATATATACGCGCAAACACTCACCGCTATAAGCGCACACACGCAGACCCTACCCCTATGAGCACCTTCAAGAGAGTGAACCAGCATATGATCTTGAGATTTTAGGAAGTCACCATAGGTGCCTCGTAATCAAGGGGAACGTCTCCTCCCACTGAACGCACATCACCGGAAAATACTGAAACTAATCCAGGATAAATGCGAGCACCAGGACTTTAACCCTAGTGGGCTGGGGAAACCACTGTCCTCCTAACCATCCAACGACGGGTTGGTTAGCACCACAAAATGTATATGGTGACCGTGATGAGCTTATTCTGAAGTCCAGTGACCATATCGTGCTTTCGCTTCGAATACAATGACCGTAATTGTCGTTAACAAAATACGAAGCACGCATCAAATTCAATGTCCGTCAGTGTCATCAACAAAATACAGAGACGTATCATGAGCTCGATACCGTATGATCACCACGAGAATGTATACGGTGACCGTAATGAGCATATTCTGAAGTCCAGTGACCGTATAGTGCTTTCGCTTGAAATACAGTGACTGTCACGCGTGAATGTGTCAGGGCCATGCATACTTTTAGAGGGCCGAGAGATAGTTTGTGTGCGTACGTGAAAGTGGTGTAGAAAGAGGGGGTGTCCGGTGGAGACAAGGAGAGATATGCCCTTCGTTTCTCTTTCCCGTGACTAATATTTTAGGAGAAAATATAAACATTCACAATGCAGAACAAATATTATTGGATGCACCATGCAATTAACTTTCATGTATAACATTGTACTATTGTATATGCTTATTTTCTTAGTGGCCAATTGCGTGTGGGGTGTGGTGGGCACATCATTTCTAGTTGTGGTGGGTCAACGTGAGGACTCATGGGTCAGTTCCATCTTGCGCCACATAGGTTGGACCGAGACGCATTATACGAAGACCCATGTGGAGGACTCGGCGTACAAGACGAAGCTACTAGAGTCGTGGAGGACTCTATCCCCACTGATGATAAGCCGACTATATATGATTTGTAACCCTAGGCTCCGAGTATGTTATAGAAGCCCGGGGGCTAGTTCGTCCATAGTATACACGCACGCACAATGCCTGGTATTCACGTGTACTTTGTACATACCCCTATCACAAATATACAGTACCAGGAGTAGGCTTTTTCCTCAACTACAAGGGCCCGGACTTGGGTAAAACTTTGCCTCGTATTACCAGTCAGGGATATCCTACCGAATGATCTGATGGAATCATATCTGCCAATTACTAAGAGAGAGGTGTGTGTGTGGGGGGGGGGGGGGGCAATGTGTGCGAGAGAGGCCTAATTAAAGATAATGTGTGTGCGGGAGACACGTAGGCACATATATGTGCCTATAGAGGGCTAGTAGAGACCGTGCGTGTGTGTATATGCATGTGAGAGAAATAGTGTTTTCCAACTGAGATTAGTGAAAAGAGAGGTACATAGTAGTAAGAAAGAGAGAGGGAGATATATAGAGAGTGTGTGCGTGAGACACCCCGGGAGAGATTGTGAGCATGTGTGAGAGAGAAATGCCGATGTATATAAAGTGTGTGCACTTATGCGTTAGATAGAGAGATATATAGCGCGTGTGTGAGAACGGGCCGAGGCATAGTGCATCTACGTGTAAAAGGCGGTTCTACGCATTAAATTAAAATATAAATGGCATTATTATTTTTGGATGAGATCATGAATTTTGCAATTTGCGTATGAACAAACATCGGTCTATCAGACACCCATACTCTATTGAATTCTAGCATGTGCATGTGTTTATTTCATATTATCGATCCATAGAGTGAGAGTGGTTTGAAATCCAGACAATGCATTGCTTTTGCAATTCATATATAAACATTAATTAGTGCACTCCATGTTGTTAGTGTGAAGCACTTTATACATTTGTCACTTACATGGATACATTCCAAATTGCTAGGTACGAAATAGAATACATGTTGAATTCAACATAAAGGGGGTTTCGAAGATTCGAATTCATAGGAAGTGCATTCATCTATTTGAATCCGAGATAATGGCATTTGTAAATCAGATCTAAAAGGGGGCATCAATCTTTGTTGTGCGTTTGAACATGCTATATATTCATACGCATGTCTAACTATTTTTTTTTGCAACCAAGGAGATTATATCTAGAACCATGCATCAACTGAGGTAAGTTGCATATTTTTTAATATATACTCGTGTACAATGTATATTCAAATGTACCCCCTCCATTCCAAAATAATCATAGTTTTAGGATTTTCAAGAGTCAAGATTTGTGAAGTTTGACAAATCCTGAAAGTTCAATTCAAGAGAACCGAAAACGTTAATGCTTCTGCAACCAAATATTGAACGAAGCGCCAAATAAGCCACTGGTCACCCGAAACCGCGCGAGACTAATGTTTGGTGGTAGGAAATTACTGTCCTAATCTGGCCCGTGTAGCCTATCGGCAGAAGCATTCATACGCCATGGGCGCCTAAACACCCATGCGCTTGGCTGAAATCTATCCCGCCCACCATTTGGGACACCTGAGATTAGTGTCCTACCCCCGACCCGCAATATGTCCGATATTTTAGATGGGGGCAAAGTTTGTAACTTTCCCCAAATTTCAAACAAGTGCGTCCCAAACCGAAACATTGTTCCCCCTTAGTTCCCCCTCCCTCCGTTTCTCCATTCATACTCCATGGGCGCCGAAACGCCCTCTCCACTAGCCGCGAAACCCCAGCCTCCTCCGTCCTCCACCCCATCGCGCCCAATCCACCGCCACCCTCCTCCATCACGCCGGAGCCGCTACCCCGATGTCGTCGTCCAACGCAACCACAACCGCAACGCCCTCAAGGACTTAGCAGCTGAAGCCGAGGCAGAGCTGCCTCCACGACGCCGACGCCGACGTGCGCCGTACCAGAACCACTTCGACCACGCCGTCCTGTGCCTCACCGCTGCCTCTGCACTGTCGCAACCGTCCACCGCACCGAGCTGTTCCCGCTATGGTGTCGTTCATCGCCTCGGATCTGGTTCCCCGCCGCCGACAGACGGCCACCACACCACACTCAACAACTTGGCCATGGGTTCGTCCAACGCTCCACCATCCTCCACAACTTCTCGTTTCCAGCGAACCACAAGAAGATCGTTGGAAAAACAGAAGGAGGACACAGGACTGCCAGCAGAAAGAGGTACTCCTCTTCCCTTATTCGTGCAAATCTTACATCTCTGCTCACACCGTATTCATCCCACGAAAGAAACTAGTTGAGCGCTTCTTACTGCATCTTCTTCGTGGTACTAAATGCACAAGGTTTCCTCCGATTTACCATTTCACCTTGGTTAGAGGTCAGTAGCCCGCCTGGATTTCAATTCAGGGTCAGTTGATTTGCAATTAAAAGAAGCAGCACCCGCTTAGGCACATGGAGCACCTAGTCCTCCTGTTCGCCGGGGAAGCGGCGCATCGGGGTCTATCATAGGGGTGTGGGGCGCAGGAGCTGCTTGCACCCGATCTGGAGGTCGGCGGGGCTTGAAGGGATGGCCGGGGGCGGTGCCAAGCACGGCGGTGCGGTGAGGTCGAGGGGAGGGCGGAGGCAGGGGACTGGGCCGGTGGTCGCTGGCGTTTCGAGGAAGATCGTCAACATTGACTGGCTAGAGGTAGATGAAGGCGATCTGCCCATTCTTTGTACATCGGAAGGTGCACAAAAAATGGACTGACCTATTTGTTTTTAGTCGACTGTTATTTTCATAGGACCACACCTTGTGGTGTGCTGGAGGAGCATCTGCATTTCCCAGCCATCCCTGTGCTCATATTTCAAAATCCTAGAATCTAGTAATTTCGTGTGCCATGCATGTTGTAGAGCTATCATATGTCTCCCATCATTTATTTCTCACCGACCTGCTATCTGCTACTTTTACACTGTACTACTTGTGCACACACTTCACCCATACTCACACTATTGTTTTTTTACGCATGGGTATTTCAGACTCTGATGCAGTGTTGATGAATACACAAAAGAAAAGACAGAAGTTGCTCGAGTGTAATTTGAAGATAAGCACTAAGCGTTTCAGCGCTCTAAAGGGTGTAGTGTCAGCAGATGGAGACAGTAAACGTAGCTATGTAGTTGATGATCTCAATTGCCACACACAAGCATCCCAGGTGCTTGCTTTAACTTCGCGCTATCAAATGTGGTTGCATGTTGCATATGGTGTCTAGCTTGTATTGCTTCCAATTTGGTTAAATTGCACCTGCTTACTTTACACATTATACCTTTGATAATGACATGCCTTCCTGTTTTTGATACATACTACATATGTCTATTAACCATGTTCGTACATCAAACTAATGCTCTTTTGTATCCCTCATCAATCACTTATGATGAGACAGTCACCCCAGTGGGTTACTGTGAGATGCGCTACTCGTTTAAAGAGTGTAGTGTCATCCTCCCCACATGATTCTCAAGAAACAGCAAGGCTAAATGAAGATAGTCAACGTAGCTCTCTAGTTGATGACCGCAATTCCCCTACACCACCATCGCAGGTGCTTGCTCTTACTTGGCAATGTGATATGTGGTTGCATGTTGCATATGGTGTCTACCTTGTAATGCTTCTAATTAGGGTAAATTGCATCTGCTTAGTTAACACATTATACCTGTGAATATGACATGCCTTCCTATTTTTGGTACATACTACGTCTTTCTATTAACCATGTTCTTACATCAAACTACTTTTCTTGTGTATCCCTCATCAATCACTTCTGACGAGACACCTTCAAGTTGACAGTGTAATATTGGTTGCATCTTGCAAATCATTTCAAACATGTATTGCCTCTAATTTGTTGAAGTGCCACTTATAATGAGACACATCTAACTTGGTAGAGTGATTTTGGTTGGATCTTTCATATGGTGTCTAGATTGCATTGCTTCCAATTTATTGAAATGCCTTCTGCTTAGCATTTTTCGTACATATTCCATCCTCCAACAATGTGGTTGCCTTACATAAAAGTTGAGTTCGTCAGTATCATGCATCAACGAATTTGGAAGTGCGAACTTCATTCCTTTTTCTTGTGTGTTTACTTGACAAGGCAAAATCTAAAAGGATGAAGGCACAGAATGATGGTGGTCCTCTGGAGCAACCGAAACAGATCATCTCTGCAGATTCTCCTGCTACTCCTACTGCAGTGCAAGTTCCAAATCTCATCTCCCCTACTCCACAACCCCAGGTGCTTGCTCTAACATGGCAGTGTGATATCTGGTTGCATGTTGCATATGGTGCCTAGCTTGTATTGCTCCTAATTTGTTAAATTGCATATCCTTAGCTTACACATTATACATGTGAATATGACACGCCTTCATGTTTTTGGTACATACTACATCTGCCTATCACACCATGTTCTTACATCAAACTACTGTTCTTGTGTATCCTGCATCTATCACTTATGATGAGACAATCACGCCCGTGGGTTAGTATGAGCCGCGCTACTCTTATAAAGAGTGCACTTTCATCCTCCCACATGATTCTCAAGAAACAGCAAGCCTAAATGAAGATATTGAACGTAGCTCTATACTTGAAGACCGCATTTCCCCTACACCACCATCACAGGTGCTTGCTCTAACTTCGCAGTGTGATATGTGGTCGCATGTTGCATACGGTGTTTAGCTTGTAATGCTTCTAATTAGGGTAAATTGCATCTGCTTAGTTTACACATTATACCTATGAATATGACATGCCTTCCTATTTTTGGTACATACTACATCTATCTGTTAACCATGTTCTTACATGAAATTACCTCTCTTCTGTATCCTACATCAATCACTTACGATGAGACAACTTTATTCATTGCATATTGCATATTATTTCTAGCCTGTAGCCATGTATTGCTTCTAATTTGGTCAATTACATTTATGAGGCCACCCTTTTAATTTGGCAGAGTGATATTGGTTTCATCTTTCATATGGTTTCTAGCTTGCATTGCTTCTAACTAGTTCAAACACCTTGTGCTTAGTTTACACTTTATACATCATACATGTCAATATGTCATGCCGTCCTGTTTTTCATACATATTCCATCCTCCTATCATGCGGCTGCCTTACATGAAAGTAGTGCTCGTCAGTATCATGCATCAATGAGTTCTGAAGAGCAAATTTTATTCCTTTTTCTTGTGGGTTTGACTTGACAAGGCAAAATCAAAAAAGAGGAAGGAAAAGAGTAAGGAAGGCGATGATGGTGGTCCTCTACAACAACATAAACGGGGCATCTGTACGGATTCTCCTCGTACTACTAGTGCATTACAAGTTCCAAGTCTCCGCTCCCCTACTCCACCATCCAAGGTGCTTGCTCTAACTTGGCAGTGTGATATCTGGTTGCATGTTGCATATGGTGTCTAGCTTGTATTGCTTCTAATTAGTAACTGCATCTGCTTAGCTTACACATGATACGTGTGAATATGACACGCCTTCCTGTTTTTGGTACATACTATATCTGTCTATCACACCATGTTCTTACATGAAACTACTCTTCTTGTGTATCCTGCATCAGTCACTTATGATGGGACACCTTTAAGTTGGCAGTGTGATATTGGTTTGCGTCTTGAATACGATTTCTAGCATGTAGTGCTTCTAGTTTGATGAATGCCACCTATGACGAGATAGTTTTAACTTAGCAGAGTGATATTGGTTGCACCTTCCATATGGTGTCTAGCTTGCAGTGCTTCTAATTTGTTGAAGTGATTTCTGCTTAGTTACCACATCATAGGTGCGAATTTGTCAAGCCGTCCTGTTTTTCGTACATATTCCATCCTCGTATCATGACTTTGCCTTTCATCAGAGTAGTGTTCGTCAGTATCATGCATGAATGTGTTCTGAAGAATGAATTTTATTCCTTTTTCTTGTCGGTTTGACCTCACAATGCAAATTCAATAAAGCAGAAGGAAATTGGTAAGGCATTGGATGATGGTGGTCCTTCCGAGCAACTGAAATGGAGGGTCTCTACAATTCTACTCCGCCATCCTCCCAACAAGATTCGCAAGACAACGCAAGGCTAGACAGTCAACGTAGCTGTGTAGATGATGAGCACATCTCCCCTACTCCACCATCACAGGTGTTTGCTCTAACTTGGCACTATTATATGTGGTTGCATGTTGCATATGATGTCTAGCTTGTATTGCTTCTAACTTTGTTGAATTGCATCTGCTTACTTTACACATAATGCCTGTGAATATGACACGTGTTCCTGTTTCTAGAACATACTATATCTGATCACACCATGTTCTTACATCAGACTACTGTTCTTGCATATCCCGCATCAGTCACTTATGATAAGGCACCTTTAAGTCGTCACTGTGATATTGGTTGCGTCTTGCATATGATTTCTAGCATGTACTACTTCTAATTTGTTGAAACGCTAGACAGTTTGAACTTGGCAGAGTGATATTGGTTGCATCTTTCATATGGTGTCTAGCTTGCAGTACTTCTAATTTGTTGAAATGCCTTCTGCTTAGTTACCACATCATAGGTGTGAATATGTCACGCCGTCCTGTTTTTCGTACATATTCCATCCTCGTATCATGTGTTTGCCTTTCATCCGAGTAGTGTTCGTCAGTATCATGCATGAATGAGTTCTGAAGAGCGAATTTTATTCCTTTTTCTTATCGGTTTGACTTCACAATGCAAAATCAATACAGCTGAAGGAAATTAGTACAGCAGTGGATGATGGTGGTCCTTCGGAGCAACTCAAACAGAGGGTCTCTACAGATTCTACTCCACCATCCTCCCAACAAGATTCGCAAGACAACACAAGGCTGGATATTCAACGTAGTTGTGTAGATGATGAGCACATCTCCCCTACTCCACCATCACAGGTGCTTGCTCTAACTTGGAACTGTTATATGTGGTTGTGTGTTCCGTATGATGTCTAGTTTGTATTGCTTCTAATTTTGTTGAATTGCATCTGCGTAGCTTACAACTTATACCTGCAACAATCACTTACCCATAAGACACATTTAACTTGGGAGTGTGATGTAGGTTGCATCTTGCATTGTCTTCTAGCTTGTACTGCTTCTAATTTCTTGAAATGGCACTTACGACGAGACACTTTTTACCTGATAGAGTGATATTGGTTGCATGTTCATATGGTGCCTAGCTTTCATTTCTTCTAATTTTGTTGAAATGCCTTCTGCTTACTATTTTTCATACATATTCCATCCTCCTATCGTACGTGTGAATATGCAATGCTGTCTTTTTTTTGTATATATTCCATCCTCCTATCCTGCGCTTGCCTTACATCAAAGTAGTGTTCGTCTGTATCATGCATCAACCAGTTATGCAGAGCTAATTTTATTCATCTTTTTGTGGTTTTGACTTCATAAGGCAATATCAGAAAAGAGGAAGGAAAAGAGTAAGTTAGGGGATGTTGGTGGTCCTCCGGACCGACGCAAACAGAGACTCTCTAGATTTGCCACTGCTACTGCTAGTGCAGTTGAAGTCCCAAGTCTACATGATGAGTTCATCTCCCGTACTCCACCATCGCAGGTGCTTGCTCTAAGTTGACAGTGTGATAATTGGTTTCATGTTGCATATGTTGTCTATCCTATATTTCTTCTATTTTGATTAAATTGCACCTGCTAAGTATATACGTTATACAAGTGCATATGACATGCCTTTCTGTGTCTAGAATACACTTCATCTATCTATCATACCATGTTCTTACATCAAAGTACTGCTGTTGTGTATCCCGCATCAGTCACTCATGATTGGATGCTTTTAACATGGCAGTTTGATAGTGGTTGCATCTTGCATTGATTTCTAGGTTGTAGTGCTTCTAATTTTTCGAAATGCCACTTATCACAAGACACTTTTAACTTGGCAGAGTGATATTGGTTGCATCTTTCATATGGTGTCTAGCTTGCATTACTTCTATTTTCTTGAAAATCCTTCGGCTTAGTTTACACATCGTAGCTATGAATATGTCATGCCGTCCTATTTTTCTTACATATTCCATCCTCATACGGTTGTCTTACATCAAAGTATTGCTTGTCTGTATCATGCATCAATGAGTTCTGAAGAGTGATTTTATTCTTTTGTGTTGTGGGTACGGCTTGACATGGCAAAGTCAAAAAAGAGCAAGGAAAAGAATGTAGTAGGGAATGGTGTTACTCGTCGGGTGCAACGGAAAAGGATCTGCCCTCGCGATTCTGCTGGTACTTATAGTGCAGTAGAAGGTCCAAGTCCACCGGCTAAATCTACAAACACGATATCACCTGCTCCACCAGCTGCAGCATCCGCTTCAACTGTACTGGCATCTCAACGAGTTACTCGTTCGTTTGCTCCACAACTGGCGAGTTCCCAAGCTGCCTTCACACCTAAACTACTTTCGAAGCACTGCTGACACAACAGGACTTGGCAAGGTCAAATGAACCTCATGAGCATCAACACCAAGACGGTACCTGACCGAGTCAAGTTGCAGTTTCATGCTCCTTTATATGTATTCTCATAGTTTTATGTGCACTAACACTTTCCATATTCGTTGTTGAACTAGCACCACGGCGCAAGCGGAAACAGACATCAGGGTTAATGCTTGACAGATTAACAAAATCTAAAGGAGGACGAATGGAGATCCATTTTGAGGCATGTTTAAAAAGGCCACGTGATGCTACAGAGTCAGCCAAGTTAGTATTAGAGGAAGCCGTTGCCGTTAGGTGTCATGCACGTATCCTCCCAACGTGGATCCAGTACAGGAATGAGAAAGACGATACCGAGTTTAACACCTTCCTTGACCATTTATCCGTAAGTAATGTTATTCATCATAATTTGTAATATTGTCTTTATCTGATGGTGCTTTTATCTGCATGGACTGTAAACTATATGCTAACAGGCCTTTTGTTGTATGGCTGGAATTTATTTTGTTGTGATATAGCATTTATCGTGCTGCCAAAGGCTGTAGAAATTATGACGCTATTTTTGTATAGTGCAGGTTTATCTTAGTAATGTATTCGGCTGAAAGCTTCGTAGGAGCCCAACGTGCCAACATTCGTTAAGCCCATTCCAATTGGGCTAAAAACGATTATGGGCCATAATTTGCATGTAGCCCACTAAAAATATCTGGGCCTAAATCAGCATAAGCTTTCATATTTTTAGTAGGCTTGTGCCCCTAGTGGGCCTTTAACAGGCCTAAACATAATTTGGGCCCTCAGTAACAATAGGTCATTAACATGTGTAAATATCTCGAGCCCATAAATAACACGGGCCTTTAATATGCCGAAAGTGAGAATGGGCCCTGATTGTGCCAAATAACCCACTGGTCGTTAGCAGGCCGAAATGTATCTCAGCTCATGGTGGCCCATTTACAATGCGGATCGTTCACAGACCGAAATTTAGATGGGCCGTAAATGCGCCGACCTACTACACGGGCCTTTAACAGGCCGGAAGTTTGGTCGGGCTTGATTAGTGTTAGTTTTATATGGGCCATTAATAGGCCCGATGTGACGTTGGGCCACATATGGCCCATGGATTTCGTTCGACGTTAACAGGCCGAAAATCACAACAGGCTGGAAGTGGCCCAAATCTACAGTGGGTCTCTAACAGGCCGAATGTCAGACATGGCCGAATATGACCCAAATCCTTCACGGTCGTTTATGGGCCGAAAGTTTCAATGGCCAAAAAATGGGCCCAAATGAAGCAGGACCATTAACAAGCCGGAAACACACCGGGCCATAATTCGGCACAAATACTTAGCGGACTGTTAACGGGCCAGAAATGACCATGGGCCCCGATGATGACAAGTTTAGAACGGGTCATTGACGGGCCGATTTGGCAATAGCCGTACGGGCCTTAACTGCGAATGGGCCATCTGCAAGCAGGCCGTTAATGGGCCAGCCTGATAATTTTGACTGGGCCAGCCTTTTTAACCTAAATGGGCCGCTGTTGGGCCTTGCCACGTGTCGATGTATCATAGGCGCCTCCTGTCCATTGGGCGGTTGACATCTGTCCTTTTCGGGTGCTGACACGTGGTTGCTATAGCCAATGATAATTTTACACGTGGAAAATCCCCATTGGTCGGGGCTGTTAACGGGTTATCGGATCCAAACCGGAACCCGATAGCTTAACGGCGAACCATTACGGTGGATGCCACGTGTCGGTCACCCTTGACGAAAGCACTTCTATGACGCGCGATTTATCGTCATGGAAGTGGACACTTCCGTGATGATAATTTTGGTAATGTCATGGAACACTTCTACGACAGCATAGGTATGACTATCTTGATTCTGTCATAAAATCGTCATGGATGTACAAGCATGACAGAAAACGTGACCTACTGTGACAAACACGTATCATCACGGAAGTGTATTTTTTTGTAGTGGTAGACCGCAACGTCGCCTGGCTTCTGACGGTGCCGGTAGTGGTAGCGTCGTGCTCTCGTCGCCGTGAGCTAGTCACCAGGGTGGCGTGGTGACGAGATGGATGTGCTTGGGGATCGGTGGCTCCGTTCGGTGCATCGGCTTGGCCAGCCCGTCCCGGGGGTGGCGCGTGCCCTGCGGCCGCGCCTGCAGCGGGGGCGGCCAGAGGGTTGCAGTTCGCTCCAGGGCGAGCGCCACCGCTGTGGCTGCGTCCCTCGGTGGGGTGGAGAGGCGCATATAGGATGATCTCTCCTCCCGCACCTTGTGGAGCGTAGCCGCTGGGATGTTGCTGGCGATGTCCTTCTCCGGTGACTTCTGCTCCCGTTTCGGCCATAGGGGAGGTGGTGACGACGCTGCCTACGCCGGCCATGTCCCTCGCAGCGTCCACGTCCCCGCGCGCCCCTGTAGCCCCCATGGCGTTGGCGGCCATGTGCGAAGGGGCCTTCGAGGTGGACGGGTGAGCTCCGGCACCGGGTTTCTTCTTGGGCGCCATGGATGATGAAGCCGTTGATGAAGAGAACGATGGTGAAGATGACGCGCTGCTTGTACTCTCGGGTTCATGCAAGCGCTCCCCCCTACCTGGCGCACCAAAGATGTCGTGGGAAAACATGGCCACCTATGGGGCCATCGGCCCCTTGTGGTTCGGTAGGGGTGAAGGACGCATTGCACAAAGAGCATAGGGCGCGAAGCAGCACGACGGTGATCACACGGGCAGTTTTTACCCAGGTTCAGGCCGCCGCGAGGCGTGAAACCCTACTCCTGCTTTGGTGGATTGATGAGAGGACCGTGGTTGAGATGCAGTGCTCTAGCCCGGCAAGGTCGCCTCGGGGTGAGAACAGCTACGCTCGTATGTGTGTACAAGGGTCCGAATCCTTTCTGAGGTTGCCATGGCCCTCCTTTTATAGATCAAGGGGTCACCACAATGGCAAATCAGTCATTGTGTACTGATTAGATAGAAAACAATGCTATCATACCTAACTCGGTAGACAGGACAGAGCGCATTAAATGCACAGCTTAGTGTCACATCGCAGCGTAGCCCGGCAAGCCATGCCATGTCGTTCGGCAACCTTCTCGCCTGCCTGCGTGACACGTCCTGGGACGGGTGTCATTTGGAGGTGATTTCCTCTGGAAGTGGCTGCCACGTGCCAAATAACGGCCACTTAGTCACTTGGGGGCTCGACACTTCACCGATCGATGACTTGCGTTGCCGTGAGGTGGAGTGGTGGAACCTTGGCAGGGTAATCCGCCCTCGGCGTCCCCGGCAAGCCTGCCGGGGCAATCTTGAGACTTGTCTTCGGGGCAACCTCGTCCCCGCCAGTCTCGCCTGCCCGGCAAGGGAGGTTTTTCCTTAGTGGTATCTTGCTCCTTTGGTTGGTCTTGGTCTTCTTGATCCGCCCTTTGATTTCTCAAAGAGATGATCTCTTCTACTTGGTCTTGTCTTGGATGCTGCAACCTTGTTCTCGAGCCTGTGTACAGTCTGGTCAACACACCTGGGGTTTGTTGCACCAACAGATGTTCGCTCCAAATGAGTTGTCACGACCTTTGGACTGTCCTGCTTGTGGGAGTAAGTGGGGGCCCTACATGCCACTCGTAATTGGATGATCAACCTTCTATTTAGAACTTGAACATAGTGAAATCCTGGTAAGGATTCACTCATGTCACATCAAGTAAATCCTATTCATTTACTGTCATGTTTTCTTACTTTTGCTGCAATTTTACGATGCAGGTTTTGCCATGTCACATTTGTTATAGAATAAACCGTTTGGTTTCCTCTATGATGGTTATTTTAGCAGGTTTCACTTCTTATGACATGTCAGTAACAAAGGAACTATCCATCAGTTATATTACTGGACACAATTGGATCAGTCTATTGTCTGAGTACAATCTGAAGCCCTGTGATGAACTGCAGTTTGTTTTAACAAACACGCCACAATTAGTCCTTCTCGCATTTAAAAGAAGTGAAGAAAAAGACTGGATCCAGGTCACGGAGCATAGCGAAGTTAGAGAGTTGAAGTATCAAATCATAGCAGACCAGAGACGATCATTGCTGTCTCGCACATCGGTACCACCTTCAGCATCGGATCAAGCACCGGCACCTGCTCCGACGGCACTGGCTCTAGCACTGACAGCGGCAGTATCTCAGTCTGATCCACCAGAGGATTCGGCACCGACCGCGTCAGTAGATCAGGCTGATCTACCGAAGGGTCGGGCACCGACACGGGCACCTGCTCCGACACCAGCACCAGCTCCACAAGGAGAACCATCTCCAGCAGCAGCGGCGGCACAACCAGTCGCACGGGCACTAGCAACGGCTCCGGCACCTGCACCAGCACTTGAAGTTGCACTTGCATCTGCTCCGGCCTGTGCAGCGGCAACGGAACCAACACTTGCATCGGCAACAGACTGGGCTACAGTTCGTACTGCATATACCAAAGTCCTTACAAAAACTGACATCTCCACCTTCTTGGTAAGCATTGGCAGCCCAAGTGCTTCATTCTTTTTTCTTTCCATGTTGTTTCACATGATTCACTGTGTTGATCTAACCGTTTATGTATGTCTTGTTCTTTACAAACAGAGAATTCCTAGAGCAACGAGGGAGTCGTTCAATAATCCCGGTGACCGTGGCCAAGTTTCTCTTACCATGCGCATCCTTGGTGTGAATGAACATGCTCAATATACTGTAAGTACAAAGGATGGTCGCATGATGATTGATGCTAAACGATGGTCAAAGTTCAAAACTCTATCAAATCTTGCGGTTGGGGATGATGTCAAAATCGAACTTTCTCAGCAAGGAGAGCTGCTCCAAATCAACTTTGAAATTCTTCAGTAGCAACACGCAACTGCCAAACTGATCTATCCTCCGACAGCTTTCGATGTAATAATATGGCATGTTGAAACAAGTGTCATGTGTGTATAAGTAGTACGACGGTATTATTTATCACGTAAGATATCTTGAAAGAATTGCAACTCTGATTGCTGGTTAGGAACTGTCGTTCGATTTCATTCTAACAGCTACCGTGCTTTATTTAATTTTCTATATTCGCTTTGCGACAGCATCAAAAACCAGCGTTGTACCGATCGCTTGCAATATTTACTAGCTGAAATGCACTGAGTTAGAACACATGGGCCCCCAAATATGCAGGCCCACCGGCCTGTGGCCCAAACTCCAGACCCATCAGCCTATCTGAGTATTTTATTCTCATCTGAACCCCATATTATGTTATATACATTCCCCTTGATTTTTCTTATGTATAAAGTTGTGATATAAAAGATTTTTATATTTCTTTACAGAGCGAGTATGTCTCTATCAAAAAATATATTTATGTGTAACTAGTTACTCCTTCCTTTGTACTTACTTTCGCTGATATGCGGGGCATCCGGCAATAGGGTCCACGTGCCATGCACCAAATTAGAGTGCACAACTGCACGGTAGACTCACCCCGGTCGTAGCGCCGCAGTAATGCCCAATGAGCCATCAAATCACAAAACCCCCACCTTTCCAGCAGTAGCAGTAAGCTGGATGAACAAAGCAGCAATATTTCACTTGGCCTGAATCCCCTTCTCCCTCATCTGCTTGTTCAAAGAAAACCTCCTTTCGATGATTGCTTAGGGTTTTCTCATGGGGAACCAGGTACGAATTCTTCAACCATCCCCGATAAATCCTAGTCCCTTGGTCGCCTATAATCTTAGGATGGCAGCCGCCGCCGTTGATGCATTTTTCTTCCTACTGAATCTAGTGTGTTTCATTTGCAGTGCCCAAAGTGCGAGGACCCTACAGGTTTATGAGCCCTCGGCGAGATGCCACACTTGTTCCTTCTCATCCTAACACAGGATTTTAAAACGGGCACAATATGTTCCTACAATCCTCTTTTCTATTCGGGAGGGCTGGGGTTTTTGAACATGTTGTCGACTAATTTGGAAGTTTGGATTGCTATATTTGGATAAAAGGTACTAGTACCATGGTCAACACTGATCTGAAAGAGCAAATTATTTCTAGATTTGGATAGCGAATAAATTGTGTTCTCATATTATTTTTCCTACAGTGCATCCCTTGCTCTGCCAGAACACATGTACTCGAGATGGCCAGCCTTGCCATAACTGAATACACCAGTTTAATGGTCACATTGAAGACACGCCATGGATATAAGTTCCCAGTTGGGTTCATGAACCAAGAAGATCACTGCTTTTTTTATGGCCGAACTTGGATAAACTTTCTCAAGTGTTACATACTGAAAGTTAGCACACGAACGTTGATGGAAATAGCAGAACCTGATCTCGTCTTCACTGTGACCTTCCACCCCGACGTCGTTCCAGTAGTTCATCCATGTTAGTTTTGTATCTGGTTCTTGCATGTTGCCTCAATTACTTCTTAATCCACCTATTCTGTCTAACTAATCACAATTTGACTTTACAAGTAGCAACAATTTGTGATTCCCTTCTCTCACAAAGATGCTACTTCTAACTAATATTTCTTATAATTGGTGGCACGTGTAGGTTATTACAAAGTTCAGGACACTACTCATTTGTTATTTGATAAGAACTCGACTGTTACTGATGGCACTAAAGTTGACTAGGACAACATCCACCAGTTCCTACACTTTATTGATCGTCTTGAGGTCCTTGTAGGTCATTTCAATGGTGGAAGGCCACGTGGGATATGTGTGCCACTGGTGCACACATTGAACAGGTCCAAATGTGTCAAGAAAATTATGGTAATGCCATTTTTTGTTATATATGTTGTTCATAAACTCTTGCTTATACACTGTTTTACAGTTGTGATCTTCTTGAAACAGAAACTGCCTAGTTTTATTGTTCCTATACAGATACCAGACCATGGTCGGGTCAGACTTGCGCTTGGTCACAACATGATGTTTATGTCGACCTACTCCATTTCCCTTGGCGGTGAAAAGATAATTATTCATGGGTGGTCTCAAATAATGAAGGCCCGTCCATCTTGGAGAATAGGACAAAAGGTTATGCTCATGCTTTTCCATGGCTCTGAAGCGAATATCCTGTTTATTGACCACATTGCGAGATGAAGCCGCTTTCAGAAGGTTGTGGATGCACGGGGTGGCGTCTGGGCCTTGTCCTGGGGCTTGGTGGCCTCATGCTTGGTTAACTGTAGGCAAAGTAGCACTGTTCGAGGTGTGCTTTGAACGGTTGAACTGTATAAGTACTCATACTACTTTCAGCTATGGTTGTTAAGTCCCCTGCTGGTTTCAGTGAAGGTTGTTAAGTACTCATGCCGCTTTTACAGTCTGTCATGTTTCTTCAGTCTCGTCTTCCTCCAGCCGCGAAAACCAAACCAGCACTGGCGGGGCCACCTGCTCCCGCCTCCCATGGCTAGCTGCGCCCCAGCGCACGCATCACCACTCCATCGTCTCCTAAATCGTTAACGCCGATGTCAGCCCCACCCCGCACCCGAACCAGTCAACCCTTGTACTCCCCCTCGCCCGCAACTGCACCGCCGCATCTTCCTCGGCTCCTGTTTGTTCCCGTCCAAGGCCTCGCCATCGTCCTCTGCGTGCTTTGGTGCGCTCACCGCGACACCGCCCTCTCGCGTTGTCAACATGGTCAACAAACAAGAGGAATCGGGAGAGGACTGTACGTGGTGCGGATGACAGTAGGGACCCACCATGTCCATTGTTGGATTCAGGGCTCCGCAGACCCGGAGAAGGTGCGAAGAACTCAACCTCTCCAGCCAACCAACCCGTCGCCCTACAGCCTAGCCAGATGAACAGGAATGGAGATGGACATGGCAGTTTACCCAGGTTTGGGCCACCTTGCGGTGTAAGACCCTACTCCTGCTTTGTGGTGGATTATCCTCATGAGGGGCTGAGGATGAACTAGTATAGGGGATGAACAAGCTCGCGAGGCTCGCTCTGGTGAGAATGAGTCGACCCGGTGAGAATGAGTCGACCAGGGATCGCATCCCCTCTACGGTGGTGGCTAACCTATATTTATAGCGGCCTGGGTCCTCTTCCCTGAAAACGAAGGCGGGAAGGGATTCCACAACGTCCAATTTGAAAGGGGATAAGTAGTACATCTTATCCTGACGACAGGTGGTCTTTTCTTGCAAAGCTTTGGTCATGACGCTGCAGTGGGCTCGGCGATGACATCCGTCCTGCCATCCTGGCAGTCTTCGTCTCGTTGCATGGGAATGGAAACCTTTGGCGAATTCCTCGGGACCCCGCGCCTGCGCTTGCCTCCTTAGCACCAAAGAGGAAACCTGCTCCTCTACGCCTGCTGGCGCCTGCCTGGCCTTGGTTGTCATGGCTTGCGTCACCACAACCTCATGAGGTTGGGCACTTGCATAGAAATCTCTGCTCCTCAGGAGGGAGCCTGGGAAGGCCGCTCCCTCAGGAGGTTTTGGCGATGTCTTCCTCGCGAGGCTTGGCCCCTCGCGAGGGTCTTGTCTTGTTGGTGCTGAAGTTGGGCTGTACCAGGCCTTTGATGGAGCCACGCCGTGGGCCGCAGGGAGGCAAGTCTGGGTACCCTGGTTCCCAGAATGCCGATAGTAGCCCCCGGGCCCAAGGCGCGCTCGGACTTAGCTTCGAGGAGAAGCCGAAGGGCAAGGGCAAAGCACCGCGGGCCCCAATTGCCTGCGAGCCAGGACGACGCGTTGCGCTTGATGGGACATGGGCGTCTCCACTTCCCCATGCCGCCTCGGCAACCGCACGACCTGACAACTGCCTGGCGCACGCGGCCTAGCCATCATTGCCCGTTGCGCTTGCCTTCTGCTCCCCTTCCTTCCTGCGAATTTGCATGTTCCTTACCAGATCCCACGCCAGCTCCAATCTACTCCGCCGTCATGGCTCCCAGGACGAAGAAGGGGAAAGCCCGAGTGGCCGCGGAGCCCTCGCAGGGGCCGGAACCGGTGCTAGACCGGTCCACGGTGATCAACCAGGAGGGGTTGGACAAGGTCCGGCAAGCCCTTGCCGCCTATTCCAATGAGTGGAAGGCGACGAGGGTCTGGCCTGCCTCCCGGGCCTTAGTTGACATGGAGGCCAGCGAGATTCCTCTTCATCTCCATGCTCTTTTCGCCGGCCTGCTGCCTCCATTCTCTGATTTCGTCAACGCTGTGCTCTCGCATTACCAGATCCACGTGCTGCATCTGGATGCTGGGTCCATCATCCTCCTCTCTGCTTTCGCCTTCTTGTGCGAGGCCTTCGTGGGCATCGCCCCGTCAGTGGCCTTGCTTCGCCATTTCTCCTCGCTCCACTTGGTCGATGGTAGGCAACGCTTAGGGTGCATGTCGTTCCAAGCGGCTGTGGCGACTGTTGGCTCCGGCATCGACTTCACGCTCTGCCCGGATACGAGGGGGTTCCGGAAGCAGTGGGTGTATGTGGACGCCTCTGTGCTCAACCCCCTGCTCCTTCTTCCATCGACGCCAGCAGAACCGAGCTCCAGCTGGGGGCATCTGGAGCTTGCTGACCCGCGAGTAGCGCACATCTTGTCCGGACTGGCCAATCTGAGGTAAGCGAGGGTGTCAATGGCGATGGTGGTGAAGGAATTCGTCCGACAACGCATTGCTCCGCTTCAGCGCCATGCTCGCCCGATGTGGGCCTTCACCGGTCCTAATGACCCCATGAGGCTCCAGGTGCCTTCGCTCCCCCCCCAAGACATTGAGCAGGGTACTGCAACTCCTGACAGGTGGGGAGCCCGCCACGCTTCCCCTTGAGGGGCGCCCCTTGTACAACTGCCCGAACGGCAAGGCCTTCGCCGAGAAGATGCTGTGCTTCGACGAGTGGGGGCTGCTCCCCGAGGGCCATGTGGCCTCGTGACAAGCCCCTCTTGGTTACTCCCGTGCTCGGAGGTTCGGCGGTGCGTGCTCCAGAAGTGGCCGGTGGAGATCAGGCGCCACAATGTGCTCCTGAGGTGGCCGCCGGGGAGCAGCCACCACATGCTCCTGAGGTGGCCGCCGGGGAGCAGCCACCACATGCTCCTGAGGTGACCGCCTTCAGCCCACAGGCGGCGGGGAAGGGGCCCCGTCTGCGGACGCAGCTGCCGCCCCCGTCGCGGGGGGCTACACGCCGGCCGGCAGCACGTCCCTTCCAGATCTTGGTGTATCCCGCAAGGAGAAGGGGCTCGGAAGCCGCTGCAACCTCGTCCCACGGACCCTGAAAAAGAGGAAGTGGATAGCCGTGGATGAGTAAGTACCTTGCCCTCCTTGACTTTCGCATATCGCGTCTTCTTCTGACTTTTGCCCCACAGGATCCCTCCTGTCGCGGGGGTGAGCCCGTCTGGAGGCTAAACTCCGGAGGCCTCCAGTCCGGTCATGACATCAGGCCTTTAGAGACGGGTGGCGGCACGTGAGGTGGCATCTGCACACAAGCCGAAGCCGCCCCTGTGGGACCGCAGGCCTGCACCCCAGGCGTCCTTTTTTCGGAGCGGCCTCTGGGGCACGAAGCCTGTACCGAGGGCTCCTCCGTTGGTTCTTGCTGGCGGCTGGGCGACCCGTGCAATGGCTCCATCTTCAAGCGCCGAGGCTGGTCTGCGGCGTGCCCCGTCCCCGGCCCGGGGAGCGGTCGAAGGAGTTGCAGCCCCCAGTCCCCCACCGGAGATAGGTGAGTCATCACGCGTTCCTCAAGCCGACCGGGGCGCGGAGGAAGGGATTGGCCGGGCGCTGGAGCTCGCGCGCGGGCGCAGTGCCGTCCGTCACGACCTTCTCCGGGAGGCGACAAGCGCGCTGGGCCGCCTCGGGACGGAGCTTGCCGACCTTGACGCTCGCCTCGAGGCGGAGGGCCTTCTCCTGGCGCGTGAATGGCACCAGCTGAAATTCACCATTAACCTTGGTCGCTTGCAGCACAAGCACACCCGCGCGGAGGAGGAGGAGTCTCTTGCAGCGTTGCGGGAGGCCCGCGATCGCGCCCTGGAGGAAGCCCGAGCTGCGGACCATCGGTGTGATGCGGCGGAGGCGCGCGAGAAGGAGCTCCATGCCTCCAAGGCCCTCCTCGAGCAGCGAGTCCGGTCGCGCATGGCGGCGCTTGCCGCTCCGACGACCAGGCGGTCCACGAGCACGGCGAGGCCTTGTACACCCGACGACTCGCTGACGCTAGAGGCGGTGGAGCTAAGCCTAGAACATGAGCGACTGGAGGTGATGGAGCGCCAAGTGGCCTCAGCCGAGGATGCCCTTGCCTCTCGGGAGACGAGGATCCAGCAAGAGGTCAAACAGAAGGTGGCGAGGGTCTGCGAGACCCTCGTCAAGGAATATCACCAGAAGCTGGAGCTCCGAGAAGCTCGCTTCAAGCAGCGGTGCGTCGAGGCAGCGGGGGAGGCAGACAGAGGCAGCGGGGCCAAGCGCGAACCCCGGGCGGCGCCCGCAACATAGGCGGGATGCAGAAAGGCGCCGCGCCCTCGCAGGCGGCGTCAAGCAGCTTGGCGACCCGCCCAAGCAAGGCGTCATGGCCGCCTTCTGCCAAACTGCATCGCAGCAACTCACGCGCCACGGTGAGTACGGCTCGCCTGTTCTCTTGCACCCGGCGAGCGCGCAGGGTCGACGCCACGGCATAGCCAGAAGACCGCACGGTTGCACGATTGCGGCACCGCACGGGAGAGGGCGGGGGTAGCCTGTATCGCTGATGGTCGAGGACGCCGGCTACCGTGCTGGCCGCGGGGAGTACGAGGTGGCGAGCTCTGTGGCCGGAAGGCGCCGCCTGGGCGGGGCGAGCGTCCCAATACCCAGCGCAAGCTCGGGGATCCTCTGCCATGGGCGCGACGAGGCGAGTACGGGACATGATTGACGAAGAGGCTTAGTTTCGACACGCCCCTACCTGGCGCGCCAAATGTCGGATTTAGGGCTCCGCAGACCCGAAGAAGGTTCGAACTCTGGGGCGTGTGCGAAGAACTCAACCTCTCCAGCCAACCAACCCGTCGCCCTACAGCCTAGCTCGATGAACAGGAAAGGAGATGGACATGACAGTTTACCTAGGTTTGGGCCACCTTGCGGTGTAAGACTCTACTCCTGCTTTGTGGTGGATTAGCCTCACGAGGGGCTAAGGATGAACTAGTACAGGGGATGAACAAGCTCGCGAGGCTCGCTCTAGTGAGAATGAGTCGACCCGGTGAGAATGAGTTGACCAGGGATCACATCCCCTCTACGATGGTGGCTAACCTATATTTATAGCGGCCCCGGTCCTCTTCCCCGAAAACGAAGGCGGGAAGGGATTCACAATGGCCAATTTGAAAGGGGACAAGTAGTACATCTTATCCTAACGAAAGGTGGTCTTCTCCTGCAAAGCTCTGGTCATGACACTGCGGTGGGCTCGGCGATGACATCCGTCCTGCCGTCCTGGCAGTCTTCGTCTCGTTGCATGGGAATGGAAACCTTTGGCTGATTCCTCGGGACCCCGTGCCTGCGCTTGCCTCCTTAGCACCAAAGAGGAAACCTGCTCCTCTGCGCCTGCTGGCGCCCACCTGGCCTTGGTTGTCATGGCTTGCATCACCACAACCTCATGAGGTTGGGCACTTGCATAGAAATCTCCGCTCCTCAGGAGGGAGCCTGGGAAGGCCGCTCCCTCAGGAGGTTTTGGCGATGTCTTCCTCGCGAGGCTTGGCCCCTCGCGAGGGTCTTGTCTTGTTGGTGCTGAAGCTGGGCCGTACCAGGCCGTCGATGGAGCCACACCGTGGGCCGCAGGGAGGCAAGTCTGGGTTCCCTGGTTCCCAGAATGCCGACAGTAGCCCCTGGGCCCAAGGCGCGCTCAGACTTGGCTTCGAGGCAAAGCCAAAGGGCAAGGGCAAAGCACCGCGGGCCCCAATTGCCTACGGGCCAGGACGACGCATTGCGCTTGATGGGACATGGGCGTCTCCACTTTCCCACGCCGCCTCAGCAACCGCACGACCTGACAACTGCCTGGCGCACGCGGCCTAGCCATCATTTCCCGCTGCGCTTGCCTTCTGCTCCCCTTCCTTCAAGCAAATTTGCATCTTCCTTACCAGATCCCATGCCAGCTCCAATCTACTCCGCCGTCATGGCTCCTAGGACGAAGAAGCGGAAAGCCCAAGTGGCCGCGGAGCCCTCGCAGGGGCCGGAACCGGCGCTGGATCGGTCCACGGTGATCAACCAGGAGGGGTTGGACAAGGTCTGACAAGCCCTTGCCGCCTATTCCAATGAGTGGAAGGCGACGAGGGTCTGGCCTGCCTCCCGGGCCTTAGTTGACATGGAGGCCACCGAGATTCCTCTTCATCTCCATGCTCTTTTCGCCGGCCTGCTGCCTCCATTCTCCGATTTCTTCAACGTCGTGCTCTCGCATTACCAGATCCACATGCTGCATCTGGATGCTGGGTCCATCATCCTCCTCTCTGCTTTCGCCTTCTTATGCGAGGCCTTCGTGGGCATCGCCCCGTCAGTGGCCTTGCTTCGCCATTTCTTCTCGCTCCACTTGGTCGATGGTAGGCAACGCTTAGGGTGCATGTCGTTCCAAGCGGCGGCGGTGACTGTTGGCTCCGGCATCGACTTCACGCTCAGCCCAGATACGAGGGGGTTCCGGAAGCAGTGGGTGTATGTGGACGCCTCTGTGCTCAACCCCCTAATCCTTCTTCCATCGACGCCGGCAGAACCGAGCTTCGGCTGGGGGCACACGGAGCTTGCTGACCCGCGGGTAGCACACATCTTGTCCGGACTGGCCAATCTGAGGCAAGCGAGGGTGTCGATGGCGATGGTGGTGAAGGAATTCGTCTGACGACGCATTGCTCCGCTTCAGGGCCATGCTCGCCCGATGTGGGCCTTCACCAGCCCTAACGACCCCATGAGGCTCCAGGTGCCTTCGCTCCCCCCCCCCCCCAAGACATTGAGCAGGGTACTGCAGCTCCTGACTGGTGGGGAGCCCGCCACGCTTCCCCTTGAGGGGTGCCCCTTGAACAACTGCCAGAACGGCAAGGCCTTCGCCGAGAAGATGTTGTGCTTCGATGAGTGGGGGCTGCTCCCCGAGGGCCATGTGGCCTCGTGACAACCCCCTCTTGGTGACTCCCGTGCTCGGAGGTTCGGCGGTGCGTGCTCCAGAAGTGCCGCTGGAGATCAGGCGCCACAGTGTGCTCCTGAGGTGGCCGCCGGGGAGCAGCCACCACATGCTCCTGAGGTGGCCGCCGGGGAGCAGCCACCACATGCTCCTGAGGTGGCCGCCGGGGAGCAGCCACCACATGCTCCTGAGGTGACCGCCTTCAGCCCCACAGGCGGCGGGGAAGGGGCCCCCTCTGCGGACGCAGCTGCCGCCCCCATCGCGGGGGGCTACACGCCAGCCTGCAGCGCGTCCCTTTCAAATCTTGGGGTATCCCGCAAGCAGAAGGGGCTCGGAAGCCGCTGCAACCTCATCCCGCGGACCCTGAAAAAGAGGAAGTGGATAGCCGTGGATGTGTAAGTACCTTGCCCTCCTTGACTTTCGCATATCGCGTCTTCTTCTGACTTTTGCCCCACAGGATCCCTCCTGTCGTGGGGATGAGCCCGTCTGGAGTGCAACCTCCGGAGGCCTCCGCTCCGGTCATGACCTCAGGCATTTAGAGACGGGTGGCGGCAAGTGAGGTGGCATTTGCACATGAGCCGAAGCCGCCCCTGGGGGACCGCAGGCCTGCACCCCAGGCGTCCTTTTTCCGGAGCGGCCTCTGGGGCACGGAGGCTGTGACGAGGGCTCCTCCATTGGTTCTTGCTGGCGGCTAGGCGACCCGTGCAATGGCTCCATCTTCAAGCGGTGGGGCTGGTCTGCGGCGTGCCCCGTCCCCGGCCCGGGGAGCGGTCGAAGGAGTTCCAGCCCCCAGTCCCCCACCGGAGATAGGTGAGTCATCACGCGTTCCTCAAGCCGACCGGGCGCGGAGGAAGGGATTGGCCGGGCACTGGAGCTCGCACGCGGGCGCAGTGCCGTCCGTCACGACCTTCTCCGGGAGGCGACAAGCGCGCTGGGACGCCTCGGGACGGAGCTTGCCGACGTTGATGCTCGCCTCGAGGCGGAGGGCCTTCTCCTGGCGCGTGAATGGCACCAGCTGAAATTCACCATTAACCTTGGTCGCTTGCAGCATGAGCACACCCGCGCGGAGGAGGAGGAGTCTCTTGCGGCGTTGCGGGACGCCCGCGATCGCGCCCTGGAGGAAGCCCGAGCTGCGGACCATCGGTGTGACGCGGCGGAGGCGCGCGAGAAGGAGCTCCAAGCCTCCAACGCCCTCCTCGAGCAGCGAGTCCGGTCGCGCATGGCGGCGCTTGCCGCTCTGACGACAGGGCTGTCCATGAGCGCGGCGAGGCCCTGTACACCCGATGACTCGCTGACGCTAGAGGCGGTGGAGCTAAGCCTAGAACACGAGTGACTGGAGGTGATGGAGCGCCAAGTGGCCTCAGTCGAGGATGCCCTTGCCTCTCGGGAGACGAGGATCCAGCAAGAGGTCGAACAGAAGGTGGCGAGGGTCCGCGAGACCCTCGTCAAGGAATATCACCAGAAGCTGGAGCTCCGGGAAGCTCGCTTCAAGCAGCGGTGCGTCGAGGCAGCGGGGGAGGCAGACAGAGGTAGCGGGGCCAAGTGTGAACCCCGGGCGGCGCCCGCGACATAGGCGGGATGCAGAAAGGCGCCGTGCCCTCGCAGGCGGCGTCAAGCAGCTTGGCGACCCGCCCAAGCAAGGCGTCATGGCCGCCTTCTGCCAAACTGCATCGCAGCAACTCGTGCGCCACGATGAGTATGGCTCGCGTGTTCTCTTGCACCCGGCGAGCACGCAGGGTCGACGCCACGGAATAGCCAGAAGACCGCACGGTGGCACGATTGCGGCGCCGCACGGGAGAGGGCGGGGGTAGCCCGTATCGCCGATGGTTGACGACGCCGGCTACCTTGATGGCTGCGGGGAGTACGAGGTGGCAAGCTCTATGGCCGGAAGGCGCCGCCTAGGCGGGGCGAGCGTCCCAATGCCTAGCGCAATCTCGGGGATCCTCTGCCATGGGCGCGACGAGGCAAGGACGGGACATGATTGACTAAGAGGCCGAGTTTCGACACGCCCCTACCTGGCGCGCCAAATGTCGGATTCAGGGCTCCGTAGACCCGAAGAAGGTTCGAACTCTGGGGCGTGTGCGAAGAACTCAACCTCTCCAGCCAACCAACCCGTCACCCTACAACCTAGCTCGATGAACAGGAAAGGAGCTGGACATGACAGTTTACCTAGGTTTGGGCCACCTTGCGGTGTAAGACCCTACTCCTGCTTTGTGGTGGATTAGCCTCACGAGGGGCTGAGGATGAACTAGTACAGGGGATGAACAAGCTCGCGAGGCTCGCTCTGGTGAGAATGAGTCGACCAGGGATCGCATCCCCTCTACGGTGGTCGCTAACCTATATTTATAGCGGCCCCGGTCCTCTTCCCCGAAAACGAAGGTGGGAAGGGATTCCACAATGGCCAATTTGAAAGGGGACAAGTAGTACATCTTATCCTGACAAAAGGTGGTCTTCTCCTGCAAAGCTCTGGTCGTGACGCTGCGGTGGGCTCGGCGATGACATCTGTCCTGCCGTCCTGGCGGTCTTGGTCTCGTTGCACGGGAATGGAAACCTTTGGCTGATTCCTCGAGACCCCGCGCCTGCGCTTGCCTCCTTAGCACCAAAGAGGAAACCTGCTCCTCTACGCCCGCTGGCGCCTGCCTGGCCTTGGTCATCATGGCTTGCGTCACCACAACCTCATGAGGTTAGGCACTTGCATAGAAATCTCCGCTCCTCAGGAGGCAGCCTGGGGAGGCCGCTCCCTCAGGAGGTCTTGGCACTGTCTTCCTCGCGAGGCTTGGCCCCTCGCGAGGGTCTTGTCTTGTTGGTGCTGAAGCTGGGCCGTACCAGGCCATCGATGGAGCCACACCGTGGGCCGCAGGCAGGCAAGTCTGGGTACCCTGGTTCCCAAAACACCGACATCCATGGCCGTACACAAGCAAGTTCCTCATTTTTTGTTATATACTCCATTGTCAGCATATAGAAAAAGAAAATGCTTCCTCCTAGTGGTTTTGCTGACATCTGGGACCCATGACATTGTCAACGTATAGTCAATAGAGAAGAGAATAGCACAAGAGCGGCTGACACCTGGGACGTAGCTGCTCGAGCAGTAATTTTTTATTGTTGTTGAGATGGAGCAGGATTTCAACTGGGTTGTGGCCCGTCTAGCCCAGGCTTCTATTTTACGTTCACCACATGACCAGCCCAGCTATATTTTCTTTGTGAAAATGGCTAGCCCAATTTATTTTTTCTGAAGAATACCCGATCTAGGCTTACCCACCCCAGGCCTACTTATTTTTCTCTGCCCTGCTGGGCTGCAACTCTTTCAAGACGGCTGCAAATCTTAAAAGTAATATGAAATGGGCTGTAAATATAAAAAACACACGACAAATTGGCAATTACTTTCAAATTTCTGAATTTTTTCACATTTTCATATTCCAATTTCATTGGGCTTTAACCTAATTTAAATATATCTTCAAAGTACTTTAAATCTGGCTCATCATTTTGGTATTAAAAATAGTTTGGACCCCACCGAAACATGCAGAATTTCGTTTAAATTTTTAACCCTGGCCCTGGCCAACAAAAAGAAAATGCACTGCAATAAATTGCATAAGAAGTTGCAAATGAGCTGTAAATTATTAAAAAAATAGGAAATGGCCTGACTTGTGGGCCTCTTAAGTTGACGCATATGCAAGATTTTTTTACTTATTATATACGTCAACAAACAATTCTAGCAGAAGTGACCGTTGGATGTCAATCCAACGGCCGTCGTGCTTCTTCAATCTCTGATCTTCTTGCTCCAGCCGCCAAATCCAGCGCTGGTGGGACCGCTCGCTCCCGCCTCCCATGGCCGGCTCTGCTATCATGCAGGCCTCACCGCCCCCTACTACTCCCACCGCTGGCCAGGCCATCCCTCTACTCACCCACATCCCTTCACTGCTGTGGCTTCGCCGCCTTCAGGTCATTCCCTTCATGGGTCTCGCCATCGTCCACCACGTCGGTGTTCTCGGCACGGCGTGGTCAACGTTGTCAACAAACGACAACATCGGAAGAGGGATGTACATGGAGAGGCTGATAGTTGGGACCCACATGGTCCATGGCCGCACGCAAGCAAGTACCTCCTTATTACGACAAAAAAATGAATCCTCCCCATGATAGCTGGGAACCACCAGCTATATCTTCGCATGGAAGGAAGTGCCTCCTTATTAAGTAAAAAATAATGATTGCTCCCCATAACAGCTGGGGCCCACCAGATTTCGAGGCTGACTTGTGGCCCTAATAAGTTGACGTGTACGTAAGGCTTTGTCAACTTAGTCAACAAACGATTCTATCACCAGTGGCCGTTGGATTATTAACATCCAACGGTCGTCCTGCTTCTTCAACCTCTGATTTTCTTGCTCCAGCCGTCCAAACCACTGCGTGCTCCTGCCTCCCGTGGCCGGTTGTGCTGCCGCGCAGGCCTCACCGCCCCCTCCTACTCCCACTGCTGGCCAGGCCATCCCTCTACTCACCCACACCCCCTGTTATTCTGTGGCGAAGGAAGCCTCACACCAGAGTCAAACCAGTCAACCCTTCAACTATCTTCCGTGTGTTCCCAAGCTCCGCGTCGTTTCCTACCTCACCGTCGTCCAATGCCTGGGCATTGTCCGCGTGGCGTGGTCAATGTGGTCAACGAACGACAGCCATAGGAAGAGGACTGTACTCGGTGAGGTTGACACCTAGACCCACCATCTACATCTTCGCACACAAGGCAGTGCCTCCTTATTACGTGCAAAAAAAATTGAATCCTCCCCCTGACAGCTCAGACCCACCATAAGTAACATCACACGCAAGGAACTGCCTCCTTATCCTTCCTCACAGCCGGGACCCACCCGGTCGAAGCATACGTAGCGTTGTCATTCTGGTCGCAAACGTGTACGTACATACTGGTCCATCGGTCTTTCTGCCATGATGAACCGTGGCCTAGTAAGGAGCGCTAGCTTTTCAGGCAGTCCCATCTAAATCATGTACACATACGACAACCACGTTGCAAAAAAGACGGCCACGTACATACATACGGGCATGGTCTCGAACACGCACAGTGACGGCGTCCTGTTCATCGGGCAGCCAACCGGCTGGGTCAGAACGAAGAAACAATGTATTGTTCATCGGGAGGCAACAGACTGGGTCGGAACACGTCCTGTTGAATGAGAGCCAACCAGCTTGGATGAAACAACCAAAACGGGGTCTGGCGTACCGCAGTACGGAGGAAACGGTCTTCTGTTCGACCGGCTACTGTCGAAACGGGATCCTGTTCATCGAGAGGGGTCTGGCGTACAGCAAAACGGAGGAAACGGACCTCTGTTTGAGCTCCTACGGTCGAAACAGGGTCCTGTTCATCAGGAGGGGTGTGGCGTACCACAAAACGGGACTCCATGGGCTACTATTCATCCACCCTCTACTGCCTTGCTCCAGCCTCCACGGGCTACTCTTCATCCACTGTCGACTTCCTCCAGCCTCCACCTGCTACTGTTCATCCACTGCGTCTTCCTAATGCCTCCACCAGCTACTGTTCATCCACGGGGTTACTGTTCATACAGCCTCCACTAGCTACAGTTCAACCAACCCTCCACGGGGTCCTGTTCATCCACCCCCAACCGGCTCGGGTGTGGCGGCCTTCTCGAGGTCCTGTTCATCTAGCGGCAACGACCTACTACCATGGGGTCCAGTTCATCCAACCCCCACCGGGAACTGTTCATCCAAGCCCCAACAACGGTCACTGTTCATCAAGATGCAGGTTCGATCGGCTTAATTAGCAGCAGTAGCGAAAGAACCGCTCGGGTTCAGTTAACAGCCAAGGGATCGATCACTCGGGTTCAGTAACGTAGCTAGTTCAATCTCTCGGGTTCAGTAAACGAACGCCTCGCTCGGGTTTATTTAGAGCCCAACTCCTCGCACACACACGCGTACGTGTATGAGAGAAATGCACAAACCTCTGTGCATCGCTCGGCCCCGACCACCCACCATAACCGGGAACTCCCCGAAATTTTCCTCGCCCTCGCTTCTACCATGATTTTTTCCATCATGGATGGCCCTAAGAATGTCATGCAGGTGCGTCCCCGGACCGCCCAGGACGAAAAGCCCATTTTCTGTCATGATTTTTTGTCATAGAAGTAGGAGCACACCATATCTATGATGATACGTGGTTTTGTCACAATTATCGTCATAGAAGTGTCATAACCATGACAGGAAAAAAATTTGTTCGAGCTAAAATGTCACGGATGTGTCGTTTTTTTGTAGTGACTGCCGCTTCTTCCCATCTCCGGCTTGTTGCCGTCCGGGGCCTCATCGTCGTCCGCCGCCTTGGTGCGCTCGGTGCGGCGTGGTCAACAAACAAGAGTCATCGGAAGAGGACTGTACGTGGAGACGCTGACAGTGGGGACGCACCAGGTCCATGGACGCACACATGCAACTGTCTCCTTATTCCTCCCCCTGAAATCTGGGATCCACCACGTATATCTTCGCACGGAAGGAAGTGCCTCCTTATTCTTTCCCCTGACAGTTGGGACCCACCAACAACATCTTTGCACGTAAGGAAGTGCCTCCTTATTACGGGCAAAAAATATATGATTCCGCACCTGACAACTGGGACCCGCCAGCTATATATTCGCGCACAAAGAAGTGCCACCTTGACAACTGGGACCCACCCGGTTAAAGCATACATAGCGTTATCTGTCTGGTCGCAAACGTGTACGTACATACTGGTCGATTGGTCTCTCTGCAGCGATGAACCCTGGCCGAGTAAGGAGCGGCATGTGTCGTAGTAGAACTGCCGACGTAGCATATCACACAGTCCCGTCTATATCGTGTACACGTAAGTACAGCCACGCTGCAAGAAAGTAAATATGGCTACGTACGTACATATGGGCGGGGTCTCGAACGCGTACAGCGATGGCGTCATGTTCATCGGCAGCCAACCGGCTGGGTCGGAACGGAGGAAACAGCGTCGTGTTCATCGGGAGGCAACCGACTGGGTCGGAATACGTCCTGTTCATCGGGAGCCAACCGGCTTGGATGGAACAGCCGAAACGAGGTCTAGCGTACGGCAGAACGGAGGAAATGGCCTTCTGTTCGATCGCGTACGGTCAAAACATGGTCCTGTTCATCGGGAAGGGTCTGGCGTACCACAAAACGGAGGAAACAGACTTCTGTTCGAGCTCCTACGGTCGAAATGGGGTGCGATTGATCGGGAGGGGTGTGCGTACCGCAATACGGAGGAAACGGACTTGTGTTGGAGCGCCTACGGTCGAAACGGGGTCCTGTTCATCAGAAGGGTTGTGGCGTACCGCAAAACAGGACTCCACGAGCTACTGTTCATCCACCGTCTACTGCCTCGCTCCAGCCTCCATGGGATACTATTCATCCACCATCGACTTCCTCCAGCCTCCACCTACTACTATTCATCCACCGCGTCCTCCTGACTCCACCAGCTATTGTTCATCCACGGGCTACTGTTTATCCAGCCTCCATCAGCTAATGCTCAACCAGCCCTCCACCGGGTCCTGTTCATCCACCCCCAACCGGCTCGGGTGTGGTGGCCTCCTTGGGGTCATGTTCATCCAGCGGCAACGGCCTACGACGACGGGGTCCTGTTCATCCAACCCCCAACAACGGTCACTGTTCATCAAGAGGCAGGTTCGATCGGCTTGAGTTAGCAGCAGTAGCGAAGGAATCACTTGGGTTCAGTTAACATCCAAGGAATCGATCGCTCGGGTTCAGTAACGTAGCTAGTGTGATCGCTCAGGTTCAGTTAGGCAACGCCTCGCACACACGCACGTACATGGGAGAAACGCGCAAACCACAGTGCATTGCTTGGCCCCGACCACCCACCTTAACCGGGAGCTCCCAGATATTTTCCTCGCCCTCGCTTCTACCACAATTTTTTCCGTCATGGACGGCCCAAAGAATGTCATGCAGATGCGTCCCCAGCCCGCCCAGGACAAAAAGCCCATTTTCTGTCATGATTTTTTGTCATAGAAGTAGGAACCCACCACATCTATGATGAAACGTGATTTTGTCACAATTATCGTCATAGAAGTGTCATAACCTTGACAGAAAAAGTTTTCGTTCGGGCCAAAATGTCACGGATGTGTATTTTTTTGTAGTGGAACACATTAACATATGGCCCACCTCACACTGTGGCCAAATTTCCTAGAGTCTATGCTAGGCTAAAAAGTGTTCTTTGTGAGGGTGGATGGCTGGTCTCAAGTTTAAAACTTGTTGTATTACGTATGCGTCGACGTAGAGATAGTGCAGCAGTTTTGAAAGTTTGAATCCAAACATCAGAATGCAATTTCTACCATTGATTGGACTCATTCGACAACCTAGGATGATGGGACTCGTAGCTACAGTAAAAGCACCCACCCGCCGCGTGAAGCATGTGAAGCTAACTAGTAGTACTATTGTTGATTCGACTCATCCGATAACCTGTTGCAATGCACGTACAATTATGTATTCGAGGAAAAAAATTGCCGTGTCACAGCACCCACTGTGAGAAGTGACTCTAAAGCCATTCATAAATTTAGTAAGTTTATCACATGCATATCATTTAGTATTACATACAACAAGTCATCAACGCACAACAACAATGAGGATACATTATAAATACTAAAGTTTTTATCACACAACAAATAACAAAGCGATGAAATAAACTTCAAGTCAACAGAATCTTGGTGTTGGAAACGCTTGCTTTGAACCATAAGTGATTCTCTGGGCAGGGTCAGCTATTGTCAATATCGAGACCAACGCAAGACTCATCATCCAGGCTGAAGCGGCCTATATCATGACGCATATTGTGATAGCCGAGGTAGGGAACCATGGCAATGTCCGAGGTATAGATACAGTTGCTTCTCATAAATGGTAGTAACATTGTGACAAAAGCAGCTGGATCGCCTTTCACCATCATTGGATAGTTTAGTCCAAGGAAGAGCGAGTTTTCTCCAAGACTATCAATATTGAACTAGGTAGAAGGTGCTGGCACTAGCACACTAGTATGCATCCCGAACACCCTGCAACGGATGTTGGAATAGCTCCGGAGAGTGCGACCATGGGAGACAACACCTGCTTCCTTAGTAACATCAGCAGTGCCCTGTATATAGACAAGAAGAGGTGATCCATCGGAATAAGTTGCTAGGCGCCACTAAGTATGTAGGTCCCACTCACCTTCATGCTCGTGATCATCACCATCATCATCTCCCCCTTGGTTATGAAATTTTCCAAGTATCAGTGGGGGAATGTTGATAGGACCTTGGAAACAAACAAGGTTAATTGGTACGGGGATACTAACTCACATGCATGGTGAATGTAACAATTATAAATACAGTTGAAGACAAACGTACCGAAACAATAAGGATCCCATGCGAAAACAGTGACAGAAGTGGTGGCAGCAAACACAAGACCCTCGTATTGAATTGCATTACAGTACACAGCCGTGTACATAAACTGATTTTTTAGCAATATCCATCGAGTCGAAGGACTAACGACGACAACAAGCTTGTCGAAGATAACAACAACACAAGCATTCCTATAATCCCAAGAGCGACTGGGAACTCGACAAGTTTCTATCTTCTATAGATGACAGTCACCATGATTGTATTTGAACGTACGTAGATCATCGGTGTGCTCAACCTCAGGACAGTCTGAGATTTTTGGAAGTGGAACCCGGCGAGTGTACACATTCACAAGTTCCCACTCACAGTTGTACCCAATATAAACAACCCAATGTCCATTTGCGCCTGCCCAGGCCTTACCCTTGAGCGATGGCATCTTAACATCACACGTATCATTATCAAGCGGCATCAACTTCCACAAGGCGAGCCTTCCGTCATGCCCGCGCCAGCGAGCAGGGTCATGGCGAAGAAGATAGGGGAGATCAAACCACTCCTGAACCCTTGGGTTCTTTGTAATGATGTTATTTGTTGAGTCGAGAATGGTCTTGAATGAAACTGCCATGCTAGCCGTGGTGATGACGTCGCACCGATCAATGAGTTCCTCCACCATGTCATCTTCTAGATCAGGGCAAGAATAACGGGGTCGTTTCCTTCCTATTCCCTCCATCGAGAAGACGAACAATGGCAGAAGGAAGAGGCAAGGAAAATGGAGGGAGGAAGAGCATGCGATAACAGTTCCAAATTGAGAGGGAAAGGCGAAGAGGCGGTGGACGGTTGCCACGATACAGGAAGATGCTAGTGGGGAGCGGACGGTCGCCACGGTATAGAAAGAGGCGCCCCGGCCTACATAGACGTCTGTTCGAAAATTATACAAAAGGACTCTCCGTTGTCTCACTGACATATTGGAACGGGACCACATGTCAACGGAACATGGTGTGTCATTTCTCGTGCAAAATGCGATCTGGCCGCGTTGGCCCGAGGTGCCGCATTATTTCATGACTTTATTTTTTTAAAGGCGTGCCATTCAGTTTTGAAGCACAACTAATTGGTACTTTATGCAGAGAAAATATAAACTACTCTACCACTACTCTACATCTAGTACTAGTACTAGTAAGATATATAGGCTGGAGCTTCAGCGCTTGCTTGCTAAGGGCTGCCTACTTGCATCTCACACTATCACCCTCTCTCCAGATCAAAAAAAGATGGTGGTGGCCCCTCTCTCTCCCTCCTCACCGGTGATCACAGATCCGCCAGGATACCGTCCGCCGGGGAAGAAAAGGACATTCAGCGTTGACGCACTCGTCGTCGTCGAGCGAGGTCACACACTGACGACAAGGCCGTCCTCTCAGACCTAGCACCAGTGCGGGATGGCCTCCGTCCCCAAGCTCGCTGCTGTAGCGTGTGGGAAGGATGACGACCACGAGCGAAGCCACTTCCCGCTGACCCTCGGGTATGCTACCTCTTTTCGAACCATATCCTTGTTCTATTGCCCCATCTACCACGTCATTGCATGTGGATCTTTTTCCACTCCCCCATCTCCCCAATTTACTATCCTCTGCTCTGCTGGTCATGCGGACGAAAACCTTAATTTGCACTATTAAAGGAAACCCTACTTCATGCAGACTAATCCATGTCTGGGTTGAATAAGGAAAGAAAGGGAGAAAGTACTGTCGAAGAGACTAGGTATCGAACCTGCATCTTGGTTGAAAAGGGGAAAATCAGTAGCTAAGGAATGAGTCTCCTGTCTCTTGGTTGAAAATGGGTAGAAAGGCATGACAACGCAATAGAGAATGACCAGGTCGATCGGTTGGTTGTCCTCACATAGGAAAAAGCTGGCTAAAGAGAACAAAATTAGGATGTAAACCACATATGATCCCTGGATATTTGTTGCTCTAGGCAACCATCTCTCCCTCACCACTCTATGCATCCATGGATGTAAATTGTACGGGTACGCCCACTGTCCGAATGGGCCTCAACATGCTCTTATTGCCACTTTTTTCCTATTAGTATAACTCCACTGGTAAAATCAAGCAATGCTACTGCTAAAGTGATGCCTCATCTAACTAATGCGGCAGTTAGTCTAATGCCATCGATAAATTGAAGCAATGCCAACTAATGTCACTAGATTATTTCAGGGTTAGCTGTTGACTGTGTAGTTAATAATGCTAGTTACCTTCAGACTTTTGTATTTGGTCTAATGTTGTTGCACAGCCAGTATACCAATGCTGAAACTTGTTACCTTTAGATTTTGTAAAGTTAATGCTTATAGAAATCTTCCAGTGCTAGCTTATGGAAATTCGTTCAGTAAAACCATTGTACTGTACCCCATAATAAAAAAACTACTCTACTGTTGCACTAGCCACTGGATTAGTGTATATTTATACTATTCGAATGGTGTTGCATTAGCGTATGGACATATATAAGGTGTGGCAAGCTTTCTCGGATATGTGCTCAAGAAAACTACTACCAGTTTTTCTAAATACTAGACGTTTGGGTACTTTAAATTGAACTGCAAAAACATCTTATATTAAGGAACAGAGGGTGTACAGTTCATTCGAATTATGCCGGCAAAGCTAGTCACACCTTTGTTAAAATTAATGTTCATTATGTTATTGGAGGAGGTCTGCATGCTTGTCTCTATTGCCTATCGATTACATACCTGACATCATGATGTAATGGTAAGTCATTTTTTTGTACAATGTCACCGAATTGTCAAGGCGGTGATGGCATTTTATTTTAGTTGAACTGCACAAAAAATTCTTAAAAGAAGAGGAAAGGTCAGGAATGGTTCAATCTTTCACAAATACTATGTATGCCTTCCTGACATCAGCCGTTGTTGCCTTATGTATTCCTTCAAACAGGTGGTTAGAAACATTCTTGATACCTTTTCCCTTTAAGAAATTGGAATGATTATATTTGTGAGTCTATGCTTCAACTAGTGCCACTTTTATAGTAATCACACTTTCAATTTTTGTGCAAACAGGGATGCTCAATTTTAGTGGAACTGCACAAAAGTGCAAACGGTTCAACATTATGAGCATTTTTTCTTCCAAACAATTATATCCAATTGGTGGCACTATGAGCTGTTCATTACCAAGGTACATGATTTGCTACTATCATGCAACTGTTTTTGTACTGACATTAGATAGTAATATTAGTGATTTGCATGTAAATTTATTGGCAAGGTGGACCTACATTTGTGGTGCAGGACATGATTCAATGATCGGATGCTCAATTTCGGTTGTATCAATTTCACCTCTTCCATCACTGCAAACATGGATATTCTTGGTCCGATGAAGAATAGGCGCTATATTTCTGCTCTGTACCAGCAAATCAATTCAGTACCAAATTGTCCAAAGAAAACATGATGGTATCAAATTGTCCAGTGCAAAACATGACAGATGCTAAGCGGAAACGACTAGTAGAGACGTGTTTAAACCGAAAATACAAGGTGGGGTATATGTTAACTAGCTGCTTGATATTTGTGCAAACAGATGTCTACCCATTTCTATTTCACAAACAAACAAAGTGACCTCAATTTTTGTGGAACTGCACAAGAGAATAGTATAGTCACTGCATGCAGTGCCATTCGAAAATAGACACAGAAAGATTGGATAGTCACTTCATGGACTGCACAAAAGTAGTACTGTACTATTTATTGGCCAACACTAGCTGCTTCATTGCTTTGGTCTGATTATCCAATGGGCATCATTTTTCCTAAGTTAAAGTTTTATTCCGAAAATAGTCTCGCCATGTGATCGACGGATGACCAATTCATATTTCAGTGAATGTTCCTCCATCATGTGTGGTTCATTCTCATGGTTCCATCTGTTGGTGAAACCACTTACTTTGCAAGAGGAAATGTAGAATTCACAAAAAAATCTGTCTTTCACTCTGTACTGAATGTTGGCCCAGAGAAGCATCCATGTTAGTAGCAAGAACAAATGTTTTTTCTTGATCTTTGCTTTAGGAGCTACATATTGTATATGATCTGTGAATCAATGAGATGGATTGACATGTTGATCTTATGTATGGGAATCATACTAGTTAGTTGTGAATTTGGGCTACTAATGTGAACATATTACAAATGCCAGGCCTGTGATTCTCGTGTGAACATTTCAAATGGATCGGCTCTTACTACTGTGCACAGCATGATCCTTATTTCTGTGTGCTCGGTGTTTACCAGTTACTAGCAGCTCCTTATTTCTCTTCGCTCAGTGTTAACAACTTATTGATCGATCACTAGCTAGTCTACTAATGCGCTCCTGGTAGTCTTAGTTGCGATGCAAGATCCAAAGGTGGCAGTTTTTTGAATAAAAATGCCTACCTCTGAAGAAACTCACATGTTGTTCTAAAGAAAATGCCTTGCGAATCTGAAGAAACTGCCAGAAAAAACATACGCAAATGCCCTATCTCCCAACGAACGTTCATCAGCTATTGTGATCCTACACATACACTATCCGACCGACTCGATCCAATGCGAGTAACCAGCGGATCACGCACGTACCTCATCTGGATGAATCGAGTGCACTTGCTTGACCGTCATGCCAATGTGACACCCAGCACGGACGAGACGCTCCACTGACGGGATGGGACGGGACGGCATAGTCATAATTTCAGTTTTTCTAGTTTTCCACGGCATGCTCGAGCGCTAAGCCATGCCCGCTTATGCATTGAATTCCGATGACCGCGATGACCATCGTGTTTCCCGCAACACGCTGGTTCACTTACCTTCTGCCTATAATTACTGGTTCCCGGCATTCTTCGGTGGCACCATCACCCAACTCGCCCTATCCTCACAAGCCCCCACTGGCCCGACATCGCCCGCCACTTGCCCTTGCTCTCGCCACGTCCGTCATGCCCCCACCTGTCCGCAATAGGCGACACCGGAGGCGCTCACCGCTGGAACCAGTGTTTGGTTTTTCACCAGAAGGCAGATGAAGGGAGGAGGATTCTATCGGTCTTTATATGGTAATGTAGAGTATGAGGACTTGTTGGAGCGTGACTACCTGGCGGAGGAGCAGCGTATTGATACGTCTCCATCGTATCTACTTTTCCAAACTCTTTTGCCCTTGTTTGGACTCTAAGTTGCATGATTTGAATGGAACTAACCCGGACTGACGCTGTTTTCAGCAGAATTGCCATGGTGTTATTTTTGTGCAGAAATAAAAGTTCTCGGAATGACCTGAAACTTCACGGAGAATATTTTTGGAATAAATAAAAAATATTGGTGAACGAATCAACCGAGGGGGACCCACCACCTGTCCACAAGGGTGGGGGGCGCGCCCCCTGGCTTGTGGGTCCTGCGTAGCTCCACCGACCTCAACTCCAACTCCATATATTCACGTTCGGGGAGAAAAAAATAAGGGAGAAGGATTCATCATGTTTTACGATACGGAGCCGCCGCCACCTCATGTTCTTCCTCGGGAGGGCAGATCTGGAGTCCGTTCGGGGCTCCGGAGAGGGGAAATCATCGCCATCATCATCATCAACCATCCTCCATCACCAATTTCATGATGCTCACCATCGTGTGTGAGTAATTCCATCGTAGGCTTGCTGGACGGTGATGGGTTGGATGAGATTTATCATGTAATCGAGTTAGTTTTGTTAGGGTTTGATCCCTAGTATCCACTATGTTCTAAGATTGATGTTGCTATGACTTTGCTATGCCTACTGCTTGTCACTAGGGCCCGAGTGCCATGATTTCAGATCTGAACCTATTATGTTTTCATGGATATATATGTGGTCTTGATCCTATCTTGCAAGTTATAGTCACCTACTACGTGTTATGATCCGGCAACCCCGGAGTGACAATAGTCGGGACACTTCCCAGTGATGACAGTAGTTTGAGGAGTTCATGTATTCACTAAGTGCTAATGCTTTGGACCGGTTCTCTATTAAAAGGAGGCCTTAATATCCCTTAGTTTCCATTAGGACCCCGCTGCCACGGGAGGGTAGGACAGAAGATGTCATGCAAGTTCTTTTCCATAAGCACGTATGACTATATTCGGAATACATGCCTACATTATATTGATGAATTGGAGCTAGTTCTGTGTCACCCTAGGTTATAACTGTTGCATGATGAATGCCATCCGATATAGTTATCCATCATTGATCCATTGCCTACGAGCTTTTCACATATTGATCTTTGCTACGTTACTTTTCCGTTGCCACTGTTACAATTGCTACAAAACTTCTACTGTTACTTTTGCCACCGTTATCGTTACTTCCATACTACTTTGCTACTAAATACTTTGCTGCAGATATTAAGTCTTTCAGGTGTGGTTGAATTGACAACTCAGCTACTAATACTTGAGAATATTCTTTGGCTCCCCTTGTGTCGAATCAATAAATTTGGGTTGAATACTCTACCCTCGAAAACTGTTGCGATCCCCTATACTTGTGGGTTATCAAGACCATTTTCTGGTGCCGTTGCTAGGGAGCATAGCTCTATTCTCTGAGTCACTTGGGGTTTATATCTATTGATCACTATGACGAATTTGAAAGACACTAGAACCAAGATTTTTCCCTCTACTACGAGGGGAGGTAAGGAACTGCCATCTAGCTCTGCACTTGATTCACCTTCTGTTTTGAGTAAGCTTACGACACCTACACCTGCTAATAATTCTGATATGTCACAAGTAATTGATGATGCCACTTCTGCTATGCATGATGCTTATGATGATACTACTACTTTACTTGATAATACTGTGCCACTAGGTGAATTTCTTGGTGAACAACTTGCTAGGGTTAGAGAAAATGAAATTACTGAAACTGATGATATTATTGAAACTGAAGTTTATGATTCTCCCCCTAGATATGAATTGCTTGTTGTACCTGAGGGTTATATTATGGATGAAGAAACTGCTAGAGACTTTTTTGCTTGCAATTATAGAGAGGATCTTAAGAAACTGTTAGCTAAGCTGAAGGAAAAGTCTTTGAATGCTAGAATGCAATATGATCCTAAATTTGCTACTTCACCTATCTTTGTTACTGATAAGGATTATGAATTCTCTATCGATCCTGAGTTAATTACTTTGGTTGAATCTGATCCTTTCTATGGTTATGATTCTGAAACTGTTGTGGCACATCTTACTAAATTGAATGATATAGCCACCCTATTCGCTCATGAGGAAAAAATCCGCTATTACTATATTCCTAAATTGTTTCCTTTCTCGTTAAAGGGTGATGCTAAGTTATGGTCTAATTCTCTTGCTCCTGGTTGTGTGCGTAGTCCCCAGGATATGATATATTACTTCTCTGAAAAATATTTCCCTGCTCATAAGAAACAAGCTGCTTTAAAGGAAATATTTAACTTCGTGCAAATTGAAGAAGAGAGTCTCCCACAAGCTTGGGGGAGGCTTCTCCAGTTACTTAATGCTTTGCCTGATCATCCTCTCAAGAAAAATGAAATACTTGATATCTTTTATAATGGACTAACCGATGCTTCTAGGGACCACCTAGATAGTTGTGATGGTTCTGTTTTCAGGGAACAAACTGTTGAGCAAACTGAATTGCTATTGAATAATATATTGAGTAATGATAATGATTGGACTCTTCCCGAACCACCACCTAAGCCAACTCCGAAGAAAAGAGGTATTCTATTTCTCAGTCCTGAAGATATGCAAGAGGCAAAGAAATCTATGAAAGAAAAAGGTATTAAAGCTGAAGATGTTAAGAATTTACCGCCTATTGAAGAAATACATGGTCTTGATAATCCGACACAGGTAGTAGAGGTAAACTCTCTTTATAGATTTGATGAAGGTGATATTCCTCATAATAAGTCTGCTAGTCAATGCTTGGATGAGTTTGATAATTTTATTGTTAAACAAGAAAATTTCAATGCTTATGTTAGTAGAAAATTGACACATAATGCTCACATGCTTGACCACTTGGGTGATTATATGAGTAGAACTGTTAATGATCTTAAGCTTATTAGTAAACATGCTTCCATGATTAGAACTCAAGTAGAACAAGTACTTAAGGCACAGGATGATTTGCTTAATGAGTTGAATAATAAGAACAATGATAATGCTGTTAGGGTTATGACTAGAGGTGGTAAAATGACCCAGGAACCTTTGTATCCTGAGGGTCATCCTAAGAGAGTTGAGCAAGATTCTCAGAGAATTGATACTGATGCATCTAGTCCTAGTAATAAAAAGAAAAAGAAAACTGATAGGACTTTGCATGCTTCTAGTGAACCTGTTATAGACACACCTGAGAATCCAAATGATATTTCTATTCTGATGCTTAGACACAATCTGGTGATGAACATGAACTTAGTGATAATGCTAATGATGATGTTCATGTCAATACTCAACCTAGTAATGATAATGATGTAGAGATTGAACCTGCTGTTGATCTTGATAACCCACAATCAAAGAATCAACGTTATGATAAGAGAGACTTCGTTGCTAGGAAACATGGTAAAGAAAGAGAACCATGGGTTCAGAAACCCATGCCCTTTCCTCCTAAACCATCCAAGAAAAAGGATGATGAGGATTTTGAGCGCTTTGCTGAAATGATTAGACCTATCTTTTTGCGTATGCGTTTAACTGATATGCTTAAAATGCCTCCTTATGCTAAGTATACGAAAGATATTGTTACAAATAAAAGAAAGATACCCGAGGCTGAAATTTCCACCATGCTTGCTAATTACACTTTTAAGGGTGGAATACCAAAGAAACTTGGAGACCCAGGAGTACCAACTATACCATGCCCCATTAAAAGGAACTATATTAAAACTGCTTTATGTGATCTTGGAGTCGGTGTTACTGTTATGCCTTTCTCTTTATATCGTAGACTTGAATTGAATATGTTGACACCTACTGAAATCTCTTTGCAAATGGCTGATAAATCAACTGCTATACCCATCGGTATTTGTGAGGATGTGCCTGTTGTGGTTGCAAACGTTACTATCTTAAACGGACTTTGTTATTCTTGATATTCCCGAGGACGACAGTATGTCTATCATCCTTGGTAGACCCTTTTTGAATACTGCAGGGGCTGTTATTGATTGCAATAAAGGCAATGCCACTTCTCATGTTAATGGTAATGAGCATACGGTACACTTTCCGAAGAAACAACCTCAAGTTCATAGTATCAATTCTATTGGAAAAATTTCAACTATTACTATCGGATGTTTTGAATTCCCTCTCCCTACTGTCAAAAAGAAATATGATATTCTTATTGTTGGGGACATGCATATCCCCGTTGAGGAAACTTAGTGTTATTCGAAAATTCTCCGGTTTCATGTTATTCGAAAGAGGTTTGTTAATAAGACTTGATCAACCTTGTTAACGGATTCCTTTTGATGAGCATGAGATGGATGAATTTAGAAGGCACAACTTTCTGTACTTACTTTTTACTTTTTGTTATTTAGAATAAATAAAGCAAAAATAGTATTTTCTGTCTGTTTTCTGAATTATCCGTGCAATAAAAAATGTCCCGAAAATAAAAGTTCTCCAAATGCCCTGAAAATTTAGTATGATTTTTTATAGAATATTCTAGAATTTCTGGCACTGAGATTGCAACAGGGGGCTGCACTAGTGGACCACAAGGGTGGAGGGCGCGCCCCTGCCTTGTGGGTCCCACGTAGGCCCCCCTCACTTATTCCAGCACCCATCCACTTCATCTTTCTCCAGAAAAAATCATTCCGTAGCTCAAACCCGTGTTCTTGCTCATCTTGCTGCCATTTTCGATCTCCTTGTGTAAAGCTCCATTTGCAAAACAGTTTTGGGGGATTGTTCTTCGGTATGTGACTCCTCCAATGGTCCAATTAGTTTTTGTTCTAGTGCTTTATTTATTGCAAATTTTTGCTGCTGTGGTGACCTTGTTCTTGAGCTTGCATGTCAGATTTATATGGTCCAAAGTAGTTTTGATGCATGATTTAGCCTCTAGACACTTGCATGAGTAGTTGCTATCAATTTTGTTGAGTTTGGTTCACTAAAAATTTCAGAAAATTTCAGAGAAAATGATGAGGAGATTGTTAAGAGGCTCTTCAAGTCGGGGTTCTAAAGAAAAGGAAAATGGAGAGAAGAAGAAACCCAAGTACAACCTTCCTCGCACCACGGAAGTTTGGCCATGTGAATGGCCATGTGATGCATTCTTGGAGGCGGCCGGAATTTATGAGGATTTCTATTATTTGGCTGGGAATGCAGGCATCACCGACTTTCTCCACGATAAGTGTGATCAGTACCTCTTACTCACTAATACTTCCGTGGAAAAATTTTACTTTCATGCTAGGAGATCACCACCCACGGTAGAATTTTATTTATATGATGAGCATAAGGAGATGACGCTTTATGACTTTTGTGAGGTTTGCAAATTACCTTATGAAGGTAGCGTCGATGCGCCACGTCCTAGAGATGTGGAAGATTTTATTGATGAAGTTACCATAGGGGAAAGGAGAAAGGTGTCGGAAGCGAGAGTGGCTAGTTTACATTTTCCTGTTTTGCGCTATTACTCATTATTTGCGGGGAGATGTTTAATTGGTCGCGGGTAGAGTGGAGGCCTTAGTGCTCCTGACCTTGCTATTTTGCGCCATGCTTTACTTCGTGATAGAACTTTTAGCTTAGGTGCTATGGTTGCTCGACGGTTGAGTTTAAACCATATGAAGGGTCCTATCTTTGGAGGTATCTATGCCTCCCGCCTCGCTAAACGCTTCGAGATACCCATTAGGCACCATGAGGGAGAGGAGAAGCTGCTGCCCACTATATACTTAGATTATGACAGTATGGTAGCACATGATTTTGTTAAGAAAGACGATGACAAGAGACTCATCTATAACCTGGTATTTAGTGAGAGGACTTGTCAGATTATTACCTTGCCTGGACCTTCTTTGTTCGATATTCATTCAGGCAGGTAATTCATCATGCCCGCGGACATTTACGCATACTGGGAGGGGACGCGATCTCCAGTTCCTGAGCCAGAGCCATCACCTGATCCGTATCAAGAGTCTATTTATCAGTGGGAGCCGCAGGAGCTCGCTAACCGCTGGAACCCCCAGGATCCTCCTCAGTACACCGGAGAGGGTCACTTTGATCCATGGGCCTAAACCAACTTAGGCCAAAAGCCTAAGCTTGGGGGAGTACGTATTTCTCACCGACATTACATTCATGTTCACACACTCATTCCAGTTGTCGGTTTTCATACTTTTTCATTGTATTATCCATGTTAGTTTACTTTCTTGTTCCCGCTTTCTTCCTGTGTGTTTGAAAAAACTTTGAGAAAAACAAAACAAAAAAATTAGTTATAGCTTATTTCCCTACCATGCTTAGTTGTAGTATTAAAGAAAACCCAAAAAGATTTCTCGTTCTTCTTTTGCTCATTGGGAGCTTTCCCGTGTAAATAGTTTTTCTCGTCCCTGTTTTACTTTCTTCAGAAAAACAAAAACTCCAAAAACATTTTAGTGTGTTTCTTTGAAATTCTTTTCTTTTCTTTGGGGGTCGAGAGGAGAAGACCACGATGAAAATGATGAGTGGCTCTCATATGCATTATTGTTGATCTAATGAAGAGCCCATATTACCTTGTCTTCTCCTTTGAATAAATGTTTGCAGATTACATCTTAGTCCAATGCACATGCACTATTATTATTATTCACATCATTTGGTTGTGCAAGTGAAAGGCAATATTGACGATATATGATGAAATGATTGGGATGAGGAAAAGCTGGTATGAACTCGACCTATATTGTTTTTGTAAATATGATTAGTTCATCATTCCTGATTCAGCCTATTATGAATGAAACATGTTTGCAATGACAATTAGAGATTATAGTTACTCATGCCATGCTTAATCAGCTAGGAGTTTATAATGGTTTACCTTGCGTGCCAAGATGCTTTTAAAATGGTTGTGATGTAGTATGATAGGATGGTATCCTCCTTTGAATGATTCGAGTGGCTTGACTTGGCACATGTTCACACATGTAGTTGAAAACAAAATCAACATAGCTTCTACGATATTTATGTTCATGGTGATTTATATCCTACTCATGCTTGCACTCAATGTTGGTTACTCTCAACGCATGTTTATGACTGTTGTCGCTCTCTAGTTGGTCGCTTCCCAGTCTTTTGCTAGCCTTCACTTGTACTAAGCGGGAATACTGTTTGTGCATCCATTTCCATAAACCCAAAGTTATTCCATATGAGTCCACCATACCTTCCTATATGCAGTATTTACCTGCCGTTCCAAGCAAATTTGCATGTGCCAAACTCTAAACCTTCAAATGATAATCTGTTTTTTTATGCCCGAGTCGCTCATGTGGCGTCTGGGGGCTGTCAGTATCTTCCATGCTAGGTGGGTTATTCTCACGATGAGTGGACTCCGCTCATCATTCACGAGAAAATGGCTGGTAATAGGGATGCCCAGTCCCATGCTCAAATCAAATCAAAATAATTTAAAACAAAACTCCCCCAGGATTGTTGCTTGTATGGACAGTACCCGTTGTTTCGGACCAGCCGTGGAGTGTGCTTGTTGGTTGAGGGGGAGTAAAAACTTTACCATTCTATTTGGGAACCGCCTATAATGTATGTAGCATGGACGAGATCGAGATCTCTTGGTCGTTATGTTGACAATGAAAGCATACCGCTCAAAATTATATTCATCTCTGTTTCAAAAAGCTCGAGCTCTGGCACCTCTGTAAATCCCTACTTCCCTCTGCGAAGGGCCTATCTATTTACCTTTATGCTGAGTCATAATCCTCTTATAAAAAGCACCAGTTAGAGAGCACCACTGTCATTTGTATGCGTTGTTATTAATTGATATTGAGTATGACTATGAATGGATCTATTTTACCATGAATTACAATGTCTAGACAGTCCTTGATCTTCTAGGGTGCTCAACATTTATGTTTTGCGGTCTCAGAAAGGGCTAGCGAGATACCATTTTCTTATATCATATCATGATTGTTTTGAAAAAGTGTTGTCATCCGAGATTTATTATTATTACTCGCTAGCTGATTGTGCCATTGATATGAGTAAACGTGAGACCTAAATGTTATTGTGAATGTGGTTATTTCATAATCTTTGTTGAAAACCTGAATGCTGGCTATACATATTTGCAACAACAAGATCAAACAGAGTTTGTAAAACTTTTTCTTTATCACTTTCAGTTTGTCAACTGAATTGCTTGAGGACAAGCAATGGGTTAAGCTTGGGGGAGTTGATACGTCTCCATCGTATCTACTTTTCCAAACTATTTTGCCCTTGTTTTGGACTCTAATTTGCATGATTTGAATGGAACTAACCCGGACTGACGCTGTTTTCAGCAGAATTGCCATGGTGTTATTTTTGTGCAGAAATAAAAGTTCTCGGAATGACCTGAAACTTCACGGAGAATATTTTTGGAATAAATAAAAAATATTGGCAAAAGAATCAACCGAGGGGGACCCACCACCTGTCCACAAGGGTGGGGAGGCACGCCCTACCCCCCTGGGCGCGCCCCTTGGCTTGTGGGTCCCGTGAAGCTCCATCGACCTCAACTCCAACTCCATATATTCACGTTCGGGAAGAAAAAAATAAGAGAGAAGGATTCATCGCGTTTTACGATACGGAGCCGCCACCACCTCCTGTTCTTCCTCGGGAGGGCAGATCTGGAGTCCGTTTGAGGCTCCGAAGAGGGGAAATCATCGCCATCATCATCATCAACCATCCTCCATCACCAATTTCATGATGCTCACCGCCGTGCGTGAGTAATTCCATCGTAGGCTTGCTGGACGGTGATGGGTTGGATGAGATTTATCATGTAATTGAGTTAGTTTTGTTAGGGTTTGATCCCTAGTATCCACTATGTTCTAAGATTGATGTTGCTATGACTTTGCTATGCCTAATGCTTGTCACTAGGGCCCGAGTGCCATGATTTCAGATCTGAACCTATTATGTTTTCATGGATATATATGTGTTCTTGATCCTATCTTGCAAGTTATAGTCACCTACTACGTGTTATGATCCGGCAACCCCGGAGTGACAATAGTCGGGACACTTCCCGGTGATGATCGTAGTTTGAGGAGTTCATGTATTCACTAAGTGCTAATGCTTTGGTCCGGTTCTCTATTAAAAGGATGCCTTAATATCCCTTAGTTTCCATTAGGACCCCGCTGCCACGGGAGGGTAGGACAAAAGATGTCATGCAAGTTCTTTTCCATAAGCATGTATGACTATATTCGGAATACATGCCTACATTATATTGATGAATTGGAGCTAGTTCTGTGTCACCCTAGGTTATAACTGTTGCATGATGAATGCCATCCGATATAATTATCCATCATTGATCCATTGCCTACGAGCTTTTCACATATTGATCTTTGCTACGTTAGTTTTTCGTTGCCACTGTTACAATTGCTACAAAACTGCTACTGTTACTTTTGCCACCGTTACCGTTACTTCCATACTACTTTGCGACTAAATACTTTGCTGCAGATATTAAGTCTTTCAGGTGTGGTTGAATTGACAACTCAGCTGCTAATACATGAGAATATTCTTTGGCTCCCCTTGTGTCAAATCAATAAATTTGGGTTGAATACTCTACCCTCGAAAACTGTTGCGATCCCCTATACTTGTGGGTTATCACGTATCACTGATTTGTGCCGCCAGCGGGGCATGGAGCAGCAACGCACCGTCGCTCTGAGTCATGAGCAGAGCGCCCGCAACTGGGCCAACTACATGGAGGCCTGCGCCCGACAAATAGCCCTAGAGGCTGTCGGGCACACACGCGTTCACGACGCCGAATTTTACTACCAGCTCATCAAGTGGGTTTCCCGCTTAGAAGCCAAAGCTTCGGTGGACCACGCCGGCATGGAAAGGGCCAACGCATGCAAGCAACACGCCCTATCGCACCCCTAGCAAGTCTGAGGCAAGGAGGAGGATGTCGGTGCCAGCGTTTAGCATGTACCGCAGATGGCGGCCGACATCGTCTAGTTAGCTAAGCGTAAGTTAGTACTTGTACACTAGAGTATTAGTGGGAGTAGATAGTTAAGTTGGCTATGATGGTTGTCAACATGGAAGTTCAGTATTCTATCTCTGGATCAGACCTATTACTTTGCTCTGAATGTTGAACTTTCCATGTGAACATGTGCAATGGGTTGTTATTTTTTTAAGTGGGTTGTATTTGTACGCCACCGATTTAGAGATTGACTTGTGGGCCTACTAGGTTGACGTGTACACAATCAGGAGATGATTGTACATGAAGAGGATGATAGCAGGGACCCACCAGGGTCATGGAAGTACGCAAGCAAGTGCCTCCTTATTTCAAGCCAAAAAAATGATTCCTCCTAATGGATTCCTGACATCTGGGTCCCATGCCATTGTCAACGTAGTCAATAAACGATAGAATTGCACAACGAGCGGCTGACACCAGGGACCCAGTAGCTCGCCATGTCTTTTTGTTTTTGAGAGGGAGCAGGGTATCAACTGGGTTGTGCAGGGCACTCTTGCTAGTCTAGCCATCCTTTTATTTTATGTTTACCACAAGACCAGCCCAGTTGTTGTTTTTTCTTTCTGAAAATGGCTAGCCCAGTCTTTTTAATTTTTTGCAGAATACCCAACCGAGGCCTACTTGCTTTTGTCAGCCCTGCTGGGCTGCAAGGGATGCATTCGGCTTGCCCAGAAAGTGGGCTATCAGTACTGAGAAATGGCTTGTACATTTTCAAGACACAGCAAACCGGCAATTAGTACCAAATTTCTTTTTTTTTGCATTTCGAGATTTTAAATTTCATTGATTTTTATGTGGGTAAAATTATTTGGATTTTAAATTGATATAAATTTAGTTTTCATATTAGTTTTTCTTTCAAAACGGAGGCATAAGATTTGCCTCATCCATTAAATAAGGGAGAATAGAGTTTAGAGTTTTACAGCACACTCAAATACACGGCATGACAATTACTCACGCAAAATTATATGCCCTAGTCTTTTCGTGCCTACGGTGACCCAAAGCTTGGCCTTATCCCAGATGATGCTTCAAATTAGTTGGAATGTGACTCGAAATTTTGGGATTAAAAACAGTTCAGACCGCACCGAAATACGCAAAATTTCCTTGATTTTTTAACCGTGGCCACAATATGGACTGTAATGCTAAAAATAGAATATGGGCTCTAAAAAAATCCTTAAGAATTAGCAAATGGGCTATAAATTATTAGAAATAATGGCAGATGGGTTGTATGTTGTTTTCCACGGATTTGAGGCTGGCTTGTGGGCCTACTAGGTTGACGCGTACGCTTTCCTAAAAAAAGGTTGACATGTAAGCAAAGGTTGTGTCAACTTAGTCAACACACGAGAGCAGTGACTGTTGGATGTCCATCCAATGGCCGTCGTGCTTCTGCAATGTCTGATCTTCCTGCTCCAGCCACCCAAACCAGCGCCAGCGGGACAGCCCGCTCCTTCCTCCTGTGGCCGGCTATGCTACCGCGCAGGCCTCATCGGCCCACCCTACTCCCACCGCTGGCCAGGCCATCCCTCTACCCACCCGCACCTCCTGTTATTTTCCAGCGACGCCGGCCTCACTTTGTAGTCGAACCAGTCACAACCCTCGTACTCCCCTCAGCATGGGCATCCACTGTTGTGGCTTCGCCGGCTCGAGGTCGTTCCCTTCCTGGGCCTCGCCATCATCCACTACGTTGATGCTCTCGGCACGGCGTGGTAACGTGGTCAACAAACGACAACCATCGGAAGAGGGATGTAAGGTGAGAGGCTGACAGTAGGGCCCTGCATGGTCCATGGCCACAGGCAAGCAAGTGCCTCCTTATTACGCGAACAAAAATGATTGCTCATCTTGACAGCTGGGACCCACCAGCTACATCTTCGCAGGCAAGGAAGTGCCTCTTATTACCCGGGAATAAAAAGTTTCCTCCACCTGACGGCTGAGACCCACCAGCTACATCTTCGCACGCAAGGAAGTGCCTCTTTATTACGCGCAAGAAAAATGATTCCTCCCGCTGCTAGCTGGGTCCTACCAGATTCGGTGGCTAACTTGTGGGCCTACTAAGGTGACTCGTACGCGGGGCTTTGTCAACTTAGTCAACAAACGATTCTAGCAGCAGTGACCATTGGATGTTAATCCAACGGCCATGTTGCTTCTTCAACCTCTGATCTTCTTGCTCCAGCCGCCCAAACCAGCGCCTATCGCACAGCCTACTCCTGCCTCCCGTGGCCGGCTGTGCTACCACGCAGGTCTCACCGCCCCACCCTACTCCCACCGCTTGCCAGGCCTTCCCTTTACTCACCCACTCTCCCTGTTATTTTCCGGCGACGGCAGCCTCACACTGCAACCGAACCAATCAACCCTCATACTCCCCACCGCGTGGGCAACCACTACCGAGTCATCCCTGGCTCCGGGTCGTTCCCTTCCTAGGCCTCGTCGTCGTCCACCACCTTGGTGCTCTCGGCGCGGCCTAGCCAACGTGGTGAACGAACGACAGCCGTCAGAAGACGACTGTACGCGGTGACGCTGAGAGCTGGACCCGCCAGCTACATGTTCGGATGCAAGTGCCTCCATATTACGCGGAAAAAATGATTCCTCTCCCTAACAGCTGGGACCCATCAGGTATATCTTTGCACGCAAAGAAGTTCCTCCTTATCCTCCCTGATAACTGGGACCAACCCGGTCGAAGCGTACGTAGTGTTGTCTGTCTGGTCGCGAACGTGTACGTACATACTGGTTGATTGGTGCCTGTGCAAGGATGAACCGTGGCCGAGCAAGAAGCGGCACGTGTCGTAGTACAGTCTGGCCCCTACGTAGCAGTCGATGCTGTCCCGTCTAAATGGAGTACACGTAGGTACAACCATGCTACAAAAAATATGGGCACGTACGTACATACGGGCGGGGTCTCAAACGCGTACTCGCGCATACGTACGGCCAAGGCTCATGTACATAGATAGGCAGCGGACGGTAGAAACGGCCTCCTGTTCATCGGCAGCCAACCGGCTGGGTCAGAACGGAGGAAACAGCGTCGTATTCATCGGGAGCCAAGCGACTGGGTCGGAACACGTCCTGTTCATCGGGAGCGAAGCCACTGGGTCGGAACGCGTGTTGTTCATCAGGAACCAACCGGCTTGGACGGAACAGCCGAAACGGGGTCTGGGGTATCGCAAAACGGAGGAAACGACCTTTTATTCGACCCCGTACGGTCGAAACGGGGTCTTGTTGATCAAGAGGGGTTCGGCGTACCGCAAAACTGAGGAAACGGACTTTTGTTCGAGCGCCTACGGTCAAAACAGGGTCCTGTTGATCGGGAGGGGTTTGGCGTACCGCAAAACGAAGGAAACGGACTTCTGTTCAAGCACCTATGGTCGAAACGGGGTCTTGTTCATCGTGAGGGGTGTGGCGTACCACAAAACAGGACTCCATGGCCTACTGTTCATCCATCGTCTACGGCCTCGCCCCGGCCTCGACAAACTACTATTCATCCACCGTTGACTTCCTCCAGCCTCCACCTACTACTGTTCATCCACGGGCTACTGTTCATCCAGCCTCCACAGGGTCCTGTTCATACACCCCCAACCGGCTCGGGTGTGGCGGCCTCCTCGGGGTCATGTTCATCCAGCTGCAACGGCCTAGCTACTACCACGGGGTCATGCTCATCCAACCCCCAGCGGGAACTGTTCATCCACAGCCAACCAACTGGCTCGACTCATTCTATGTACCATGCGCACGATAGCAACAGTCACTGTTCATCGAGAGGCAACCCAACACCGACTGGCTAGCTACGTCTCGCACGGGGGTTCGACCGGCTTCAGTAATCAACAACTACTAGCTAGTGATCGATCGCTCGGGTTCAGTTAGCAGCAGCAGCGAAGGAATCGCTCGACTTCAGTCAGCAGTGAACGAATCACTCGGGTTCACTTAATAACCAAGGGATCGATTGCTCGGGTTCAGTAATGTAGCTAGTGCAATCGCTCGGGTTCAGTAAGCGAACGCCTCATTCAGTTCAGTTACGTACCCAACGCCTCGCACACACGCGCGTACGAGAGAGAAACGCGCAGACCACAGTGCATCTCGCTCGGCCCCAACCACCCACCGTAACCAGGAACTCCCCGATATTTTCCTCTCCCTCGCTTCTACCATGATTTTTTCCGTCATGGACGGCCCAAAGAATGTCATGGAGGTGTGTCTCCGGCCCGCCCAGGATGAAAAGCCCAATTTCTGTCATGATTTTTTGTCATAGAAGTAGGAGCCCACTGCATCTGTGAGGATACGTGTTTTTGTCACAATTATCGTCATAGAAGTGTCATAAGCATGACATAATTTTTTTTCGTTCTGGCCATAATGTCACGGATGTGTCTTTTTTTTGTAGTGCAAAGGGGCGGCGCTCCAAACGCCTATGCAAATAAGCAGCTCTGCAAGAAAGGCCCCCACAAGAGGCGCAAGAAGCCCAAGCTGAGGTCACCGGGGTGAACGAAAGTGCCCCTTCGATCACCAGGTAATTTTTTATTACTGCCAATGCAAAGATATTTCGGACATTTAACTTACTCGGTCATCTTGCAGACAACCCTCAGCAACAAGTGTGAGAGTCGAGGGAGCTGCGGCCCTGTCTAGGGAGGCGGAAGTTCACGCCCCCGCGGGGATCGCATCCGAAGCCCCTCGACCCGAGGACTCGGCGACCAGCTCAGCTACCCCCTCTGAGATCCAATGTGCCACGAATTACCGCACCGGAAAGCTTCTCTAAGGAATCCGGCCTTCTCAGATCTGGAGCTCAATGCTCTAAGCGCGGTAGATGCTTATTTCGAGGCAGCCCGAGGTGCCTTCGATCAATCGCTGGACTTCTTGTCGCGAGGCTTGCAGGTAAGGATTTATCTGAATTCTTGGTACTGCGGTATTTCGCATATTTTTCGAGGACAAATAGGACTACCAATTACGATAGTAGCCCCTAAGGCTTGGTATGGGCCCCTGGGACCGTACCAAGGCTTGAATAATGATTAGTGTCTGCTGCCTTTTAACAGGAGGCTCGATGGAAGAATAATCAGCTGACCGAGGCGTTGGCCCAAACAAAGGGGAAGCTAGATGATGCTCTGACCGAGGTGGAGTGATGTCTACTACGCAACTTTATTCTTGTAGACTCGTGTTTGGCCTCCAAGCGCAGAGTTTTGTAGGACAGTGGCAATTTTCCCTCAAGTGGATGACCTAAGGTTTATCAATCCGTGGGAGGCGTAGGACGAAGATGGTCTCTCTCAAACAACCCTGCAACCAAATAAGAAAGAGACTCTTGTGTCCCCAACACACCACATACAATGGTAAATTGTATAGGTGCACTAGTTCGGCGAAGAGATGGTGATACAAGTGTAATATGGATAGTAGATATAGGTTTTTGTAATAAGAACAATAAAAAACAGCAAGGTAGCAATTGATAAAACGGAGCACAAATGGTATTGCAATGCTTGAAAATGAGGCCTAGGGTCCGTACTTTTGCTAGTGCAATCTCTCAATAATGCTAATATAATTGGATCATATAACCATCCCGCAATGTGCGATGAAGAATCACTCCAAAGTTCCTATCTAGCGGAGAACATAAGACGAAATTGTTTGTAGGGTACGAAACCACCTCAAAGCTATTCTTTATGATCAATCTATGCTAGAGTTCATACTAAAATAACACCAAGCTATTCTTTCCGATCGACCTAACCAAGAGTTCGTACTAAAATAACACCATATGATACACATAAACCAACTCTAATGTCACCTAGATACTCCAATGTCACCACGAGTATCCATAAGTTGATTATACGATATGCATCAAACAATTTCAGATTCATAATACTCAATCCAACACAAAGAACCTCAAAGAGTGCCCCAAGATTTATACCGGAGAAACAAAGACGAGAACATGCATCAACCCCTATGCATAGATTACCCCAATGTCACCTCGGGAATCTGTGAGTTCAGTGCCAAAACACATATCAAGTGAATCAATCTGATACCCCATTGTCACCACGGGTATTCATAGCAAGACATACATAAAGTTTTCTCAAATCCATAAAAGCATTCAATCTGATAAGAATGAAATCTCAAAGGGAAAACTCAATTCACAACAAGATAGAGAGGGGAAAACACCATATGATCCAACTATATTAACAAAGCTGACGATACATCAAGATCGTGACATCTCAAGAACATGAGAGAGAGAAAGAGAGAGAGAGATTAAACACATAGCTACTGGTACAAACCCTTAGCCCCGAGGGTGGACTACTCCCTCCTCATCATGGTGGCCGCCGGGATGATGAAGATGGCCTCCGGTGATGATTTCCCCCTCCGGCAGGGTGCCAGAACAGGGTCTAGATAGGTTTTTCGTGGCTACAGAGGCTTACGGCGGCAGAACTTCTGATGTCGGGTTATTTCTGATGGTTTCTCTATTTATAGGATTTTTTGGCATTGGAATCACGCGAAGATGGGCCTTGAGGTGAGCACAACCCACCACGCCACGGGTTGGGATCCAAGCTCGCCGTGGTGGGTTGTGCCCTCCTCATGGCTCTTCTGGCCCTCCCACGAAGCTTCGAGGGTCTCTTTTGTTCCAAAAAAATCGTCAAAAAGTTTCAGCTCATTTGGAGAACTTTCATTTCTGCACAAAAAACAACACCACGGTAGTTCTGCTGAAAACAGCGTAAGTCTGGGTTAGTTCCATGCAAATCATACCAAAACCATATAAAATTGTTGTAAACATGGCATGAATACTTCATAAATTATAGATATGTTGGAGACGTATCAGCATCCCCAAGCTTAATTCCTACTCGTCCTTGAGTAGGTAAATGATAAAAGAAATAATTTATGAAGTGTGAATGCTAGCAAAGTGCATAAGTTTGATCAAAGATAATTTCAATCACTTTTCCTAGCATCATCACAGCAACTCTTTCTCATAAAACTTATCATGATAAATTAGCAATTGAAAACGGAATTTTTGTTGTGGAAAGCTACCTATCATATTCATCATATAATCTTTCTTTCATAGCATGGACATTAGGACTTGAATGATTCAAAGCAATAGTCTATAATTTGACATGAGGACATCAATACTCAAGCATATCAACAAGCAACCATGTCTTTCAAAATATCAACACTAAAGAAAGTTATCCCTAGCCCATCATGCTCAATCATTGATCCATTCATGAAACACACTCGAATATTAGCTACATCCAATGCACATGTATGGTCATAGTGCTCCCTAGTTGGTGCTTTATAAGATAAGATGGAGACTCAAATAAAAAATTGCATAAAGTAAATAGATAGGCTCTTCGCAGAGGAAAGCAGAGATTTGTAGAGGTGCCAGAGCTCAAAGCTTAAATTGAGAGATAAAATATTTTGAGAGGCATACTTTTCCCATCAACGAAAATGACCGAGAATTCCCAACACTTTCCATGCTAGATACATCATAGGCGGTTCCCAAACAAAAAATAAAGTTTATTCCTTTTTCCACCATTCTTTCACAATCCATGGCTAGCCGTATCCACGGGTGCCTTCCATACCAACACTTTCCAAGGAATTTATTATTGAAGAACATAAATAATTTTTTTTTTTGCATTTCGGGACTGGGCATCCCTATTACCTTTGGCACACTCTCGTGCAATGACAAGTGAATAAACACTCATCTTGAGAATAGCGCATCTAGCATGGAAAATATTGGCTACCCCCTGCCGCTTCATGAGCGGTACGGGCACACAAAAAGGAAATTTATTTTGAAAATTAGAGTTGGCACATACAAATTTACTTGGAACGGCACGGAAATAGCGCATATAGGTAGGTATGGTGGACTCATTTGGCACAACTTGGTTTAAGGAGTTTGGATGCACAAGTAGTATTCCCGCTTAGTACAAATGAAGGCTAGCAAATAGATTGAGAAGCGACCAACCAAGAAACGAAAATTCTCATAAACGAGCATTAAGCATAACTAACACCGAATAATGCACCACAAGTAGGATGTAATTTCATTGCATAACTATTGACTTTCATGCTTGCATAGGGAATCACAAACCTTAACACCAATATTCTTACTAAAGCACAATTACTCACCAACATGACTCACATATTATTATCTCCATATCGCAAAACTATTGCAAGGAATCAAACTTATCATATCCAATGATATTCATGAAAGTTTTTATTATATCCCACTTGAATATCCATTATTTTGGGACTAAATTTATATATTACCATTGCTACTAACAATCTCTCAAATGAATTTAAGTGAAGCACGAGAGCATAAGTATTTCTTCAAAAAATTCAAATGTCAAAATAATCTAAGTGAACCATGAGAGTAAATGACAAACTACTCCAAAAAGATATAAGTTAAGATCAAGTGAGTAGTTAGGTAAATGGGTAGCTATTTGAGGACTCTCTCTTATTTAAAAACTTTAAGATCTAAGTATTTTATTAAAACAGCAAGCAAAATAAAACAGAATGAAATTCTAAGAACAACACACATCATGTGAAGAAGCAAAAACTTAGGTTCAACCGAGGCTAACCGATAATTGTTGATGAAGAAAGGTGGGATGCCTACCGGGGCATCCCCAAGCTTAGATGCTTGAGACTTCTCGAAATACTTACTTGGGATGCCTTGGGCATCCCCAAGCTTGAGATTTTGTGTCTCCTTAATTCCTTTTATATCACGGTTTCCCTAAATCTTAAAAACTTCATCCACAAAAACTCAACAAGAACTCGTGAGATAAGTTAGTATAAATCAATGCAATAACCTTACCATTATATACTGTAGCAAATCAATAAAATTATTATTTGATATTGCATACTAAATGTCTCTGCATATTTAACACTCCTATCCTCAAATGCAAACAATGCAAACATAACAGCAATCTGTCAAAACATGATAGTCTGTAAAGGATGAAGCAAGATCCATATTTATTTAATTCCAAAAATTCTGAAAAATTACCACACTGTAGAAAATTTATCATAGCTTATTGTGCAAAAAGTTTCAACATTTTATCACATTCCGACTTTTCTAGAGAATTTTTGCAACAGCGATAAACTTTCTGTTTGGAAACAGCAACTCATATACTTGCAAACTAAACATGGTAAAGGCTACACTTGACATTTTTATAGAAATAAAAGATGCAAAACATTATTATAAATAAAATCAAGAAAGTAAGAATAAAATAAAATGATTCTCCAAGAAAAACTTATAGCAAGTGACAAATGAAAATATAGCTCCAAGTGAGGTTACCGATAATGTTGGAGACGGAAGAGGGGATGCCTTCCGGGGCATCCCCAAGCTTAGTTGCTTGGATCTTCCTTGAATATTACCTTGGGGGTGCCTTTTCAATCCCAAACTTAGGGTCTTGTCACTCCTTATTCTCCTCATATCGATATCTCACCCAAAACTTGAAAACTTCAATCACACAAAACTTAAAGGAACTTCGTGAGATGGGTTAGTATGATAAAGATAAATCATTCACTTTGGTACTGTCAAGATAAGATTCATAATTGTTATCACATAATGCCTACTGTACCCTACAATTTCTATAACTTATATTAAGCAATATAAGCCATGGAACCCATAAAACAAGCAAATTATGCATTGAAAACAGAATCTGTCAAAAACAGAACAGTACGTAAATATCTGAATTAAGCTCACACTTATGTAACTACAAAAATGCTGAGAATTTAGGAAAACGTAGGAAATTTTTAGGTCAAACAAATGTTAAAAATTCAGATTTTTTAGACGCTCCAGTGAATATAAACAATTCTGTTACTGGGTGCAAAAGTTTCTGTTTTTGCACAGAATCAAGTCAACTATCATGCACACTATCACAAAGGCTTTATTTGGCACTTTATTGAAATAAAAGCTATAAAACATGATTAATACAGTAGAATAATCATGTGAACACACAAAAACATTAGGGGTAAATGTTGGGTTGTCTCCCAACAAGTGCTTTTCTTTAATGCCTTTTAGGTAGGCATGATGATTTCAATGATGCTCACATAAAAGATAAGAATTGAAACACAAAGAGAGCATCATGAAGCATATGACTAGCACATTTAAGTCTAACCCACTTCCTATGCATAGGGATTTTGTGAGCAAATAATTTATGGTAGCAAGAATCAACTAGCATAGGAAGGCAAAACAAGCAAAACTTCAAGATTTTCAACACATAGAGAAGAAACTTGACATTATTGAGATATGTAGAAGCATATCTTCCTCTCTCATAATAATTTTCAGTAGCATCATGAATGAACTCAACAATATAACTATCACATAAAGCATTCTTTTCATGATCCACATGCATAAAAGTTTTATTACTCTCCACATAAGCAAATTTATTCTCATGAATAGTAGTGGGAGCAAATTCAACAAAATAACTATCATGTGATTGAAAATTAAAATCAAGATGACAAGTTTCATGGTTATCATTATTCTTTATAGCATACATGTCATCACCATAATCATCATAGATAGGAACTTTGTTATCATAGTCATTTGAAACCTCTTCCAAAATAGTGGATTCATCACTAAATAAAGTCATGACCTCTCCAAATCCATTTTCATCAGTATAATCATCATAAATAGGAGGCATGCTTTCATCATAGTAAATATTCTCATCAAAACTTGGGGGATTAAAAATATCATCTTCATCAAACATAGCATCCCCAAGCTTGTGGCATTGCATATCATTAGTGTCGTGGATTTGTCACGGCAGATGTCCTAGCGAAAGGACTTAGGTGTGGAGCCATTGCGACTAGGTTAGCTTGAAGGGGTTGAACGGGACAAAGGACACAAGGAGTTTACCCAGGTTCGGCCCCTCTCAATGAGGTAAAAGCCTACGTCCTACTTTTAGTTGTAATGCTTGGGTTTCGATTACAAGGGAGCGAATACGCTTGACCTAGTTCTCGACTGTTTGTTTCTTGAGTTAACCCGCCGCCGGGTGCGACGCCCCCGGCTCAATCGTGCACTAATCATACACGTAAATGCACACGATCAAGCCTATGGACTCACGGGAAGATATCACAACACAACTCTAAAACATAAATAAAGTCATACAAGCTTTATATTACAAGCCAGGGGCCTCAAGGGCTCGAATACATAAGCTCGCATACAAGCGTCAGCGGAAGCATCAGATATCTGAGTACAGATATAAAATAAAACACAGAAAGGCCCTTAGAAGGTTGGGCAAAAGAAAAACACTACGAGCGAAAGGCGCAGGCCTCCTGCCTGGGACCCTCCGAACCTACTCCTAGTCGACGGCAAGTTCGAAGCAGTAACCACCCTCGGGGTACTAGTAGTAGTCGATCATCGGCGGGGTAGCTATCTCAGTGGCTCCGTCATCTGGTCACGACAAACTGATATGGGGAGAAAAAGAAAACAAAGAAACCGTGAGTACTCAGAAGTACTTAGCAAGCAAGGATCTACACTACATATGCAACATTATCAAAGGAAGGCTGTATATGTGGACTGGGCTGTAGAAATGCCAGAATAGAGAGAAGGCCTAGTCATATCAAAGACTAGCATCTTCATCGTCTTCAGCGGTCTTGCAGCAACAGAAGAGAGTAGATAGCACAGTATAAAGTAGTAGTAATGTTATCAACCTCACCCAGAGATCCTTTCTTGACTCCCTGCGAGAAAGCAATCCCAGAGCCATACAGTCATCAACCTCGTCCTGAGATCCCTTCTCGACTCCATGCGAGAAGCAATCCCAGAGCCATACTGTCAGCAACCTCATCCTGAGATCCCTTCTCGACTCCCTGCGAGAAGCAATCCCAGAGCCATAGTATTCAATTCTAGTTGTATCAATCGGGATACAACTCCGAGTGTCCGTTACCGTAGGATAGGCTATCGATAGATGTTTTCTTCCCTGCAAGGGTGCACCAACTTACCCACCACGCTCGCTTAACTCCGACCAGACACACTTTTCTGGGTCATGCCCGGCCTCGGCCAAACGACACACCGCAACCCTACCTATAGCACAGCAGAGAGGTCCCCGCCGGTCTACATCCTAAGAGCTCGGGGGTCTTGGGCCATCACCCCTCGCCCTCCGGGTCATTGCGCACATGGCTCAGATCCAAGCACCACCTCTGTCCTGAATGGCGCCAATCACTCCATGCCGCACTGCTGAACTGGACGTCTGACAGAGGTTTCGGCTGATGCATACGATGCAGAACGCCCATACTATGCCCACGTGATGGTTAGTGCTATCGGGCCAGAGGCCCACTCGAATCAAATATCCAAATCGTTAGTACCTTGGGGGTGCAGTAACAAGCAGAGACTCACGATCGATGTGACCCCGTCGCCCCATCTCGAGAACTTGCGGCAAGGGCCAAGAATGGCCGGCCACGCCTCGTATTCATCACTCGGGCACCATACAGGCAACCCGCCTTCACATCACACGCGGGTACCCCTCAGGGTCGACCCACCTTTCCAAGTAACAATAGTACAGTCCAAGTATCCATGTGTCCATAACATCAGGGGAATCCGAGGTGTCACCCTCGTTGGATTCCTACACGATGTATCTGTCAAGGTGAACTCGGAGGAATCACCCTCGCTGGGTTCACACTTGAGGTGTTGTACGACGGCGTCGTTATCGGAAGTGGTGAAGGAGGAATCACCCTCGATGACCATGACCGAATAGCTACTCTACAGAGTTATCATCAGAAGTGCTACAAGAGGTTTCACCCTCGGCACTCGATAGTAACGCTACAGTGTCATTACAACTAAGGGGGGGTGATGTGCGGTGCCGGGACCTGGTCTTCAATCCCGTTGATCGGGTCTTCGGATAATCCAGTGGGGCAGTCGGGATAAGTGGGGTCACTGATAGGTCTCTACCCAGCCTATACTAGACAGTTTAGGATAAGCAGATAAGGTTTCAATAGCAGGTTACAATAAACAGGCTATGCATCAGAATAGGTAAAGTAGTAGCGGCAGGAATTTCTAATGCAAGCATGAGAGAAAGAATAGGCGATATCGGGATGCTCAAGGGGGGGGGGCTTGCCTGGTTGCAAGGCAGCAAGGGCAAGGTCGCCAACGGTGTCGTCGATCTCCGGAGCTGCGTCGGTCTCGGGGTCTAACGAGAGAGATGAGGGAGAGGAAACAATAAATACAGAGCAAACAAGTGCAGCACAAAGCATAACATGGCAATTCGTGCTGACAGAGGTGATCTAACGCAGTGTCGGGTGATACTGGCGAAGGGGGAATTCATCCGGGAAAGTATTCTCGGTTCTGGACAAATGTCGGACAGGTGACCGGAGGGGAACGGTTCCATGTTCGGATAGTTAGGGACGTGTGACGGACGAACGGACCGCGTATTCGGATTCGTCTCGAAATTTTGAGCAACTTTCATGTACAATGTTTTTCGATCTGAGCTACGGATTATTTTCTACGATTTTACAAAGTTTTATTAAACATTCGAAATTATTCTAAATCAGAAAATGTATTATTGCATCAGCACGATGTCATGCTGACATCAGCAGTCAACGTGACTGTTGACTGGTCAATTTGACCAGTGGGTCCCACATGTCAATGACTGATTAGTTTAATTAACAGATTAATTAGTTCATTAAGTTAATTAAACTTAATTAGTTAATCTAAATAGACTTAATTAAATTAATTAATTATTAAACTAATTAATTAATTAATTGTTATTAGTTATTTTTATTCCTTTTTCTCTTAAATCCTTTTTTTTAAACGTTCTGGGGGCTGGGCCCCACTTGTCATCGGGCCAGGGGGTACTGGCCCAGTGGCCAGTGGCACATGGCCATGGCTGGGCGTGCTCGCGCACACGCGCACAGCCACGGCCACGGCGTGGCCGGCCGGCAGCAACAGCGGCCCGGGGCGAGGCAGGGCGTGGCCTGAGCGGGCGCGGCCGGACGCCGGCGGCGAGTGGGCACAGGCGGCAGCGAGCAGCAGGACCAGCGGGAGGGGCAACGCGGCTGGGCGGACGCGGGAAGGGGGAAGAGGGCACGGTGCGGTGGCGGAGCGGCGCGACGAGGCCGCGGCGACACAGGCGCCGAGCGGGTGAGCCGGACGGCGCGTCCGCCGGTGGCCATGGGAGGGGGGAAAAGAGGAGGAGGACAAGGTCCTCACCGACGGCGGCAGGGGATCAGGCGGTGAGGCTCGTGGTGGGCCGTTGAGGGGGGAGACGAGGTAGCGAGCGACGGGTGGCGGTGTCGAGGGCGCTGGCGTCGGGTGGCGGCGACGTCGGGGGTCCCCCTCGATCCAGACGGGATCGAGCAAAGGAGGGGCGTGGGAGATGGGGTCGGCAAGGAGGAGGTCCGGCGACGGGGCGGCCGGTGATGGGGCGGCGGGAGGCGTCGGGCGGCGTCGGGGAGGCTGGGTCCCGATCCAGATCGGGATCGTGGGAGGAGGGACGAGGGAGAGGGGCGAATGGGGAGAGGGGAGGAGTGGACCGAGAGGGGAGTGGGGTACGTGGGGGTTAGGGTTAGAGCGTGGGGGCGGCAGGCTGGGCCGTGCAGTGGGCCAAGGCCCAGGGAAGCAGGGGTGGGGACTTTTCCTTCTGTTGCTTTTGCTTTCTTTTATTTCTTTTCTGTTTTCTCTTTTGTTTTCTATTTTGCTAAATGTTTGAGCACTAAAATGTTTTTGTAAAATATGAGACCTAGCCCATAAATCACAGTGCATTGTATGCCACTGCAATAAAATGGTTTTGAGTACAAAGGTTTTCATTTGGGATTTTATTTAATTAAAAAGGTATTAACCAACCCTGTTTTTCTACTGTTAGTGTCACTTAGTTAATTTATTAATTGTTGGTTACATTTTTAGAACAGTCTCTGGAATATTTGCTATTTATTGAACATTTTAGTTTTTATTTTGAACAACTTTTATTTTCCATTTTCATTTAAATTTGAATTTTGACTTAGGAGTTGAAATGCATTATGATGCAAATGATGATCATGCACTGTTAAACATGCTGACATGTCATTATCAAAAGGTGATCACTGTGGCTAATGACTTGGGGTGTTACACCGGGTCACCCCTTTATATACAGGTTGATGCCCGGCGGTTTACAAAGTCTCGGCCGGCTCACACAAACGTGATCGGCTCGGTTTCTAACTAAACCTGTCTTACAGAACAAGTTATCACATGGTGGCTCACACCCTTGGGCCTTGAGTCACCTCCGGGTCTTGGGCCTTCAATAAGCCTGCTTTATGAACTGCCACCTCTATATCTTCTTCAGCCTTCTTGGGCCTTTTCACCTTAAGTCGCCAATGGTGTGACCCGGCCCCTCCTAGGCGGGTCCTACCTCGGAGTTATATCCCCAACATTAGGCCCCAGGTTGATTTGAACTTGTTCACATCAATCTTCATTTGAACTAAAGCAAAAATGCTCCAGTATGAACCTCTCATACCGTCCGCCGTAACCCGCCATGACATTGTGTAAACAGGATCGTTATAACCCGCCATGACGTCCCGCACATTAATTCCGGACAAGACCCAGGATATCTTCAACGGATCTTTATATTTAATAGGCTTCCCGATTGCCATCCCATCATTTCCTTATAAATAGGGACAGGGACCCCCTTTTTCACTTTTTACCCCTGCATCTTCTTCTTCCTCGCGTCGTTCGACGCTTCCGGAGCTCCGCCGCCTCCATCGACCTTCTTCAACAACTCCGACCCAGGCCGCTGCATCAACCTGATCGTATCCAGAGAACGGCGACGCTCCTTCGCTGATCATCTGCATCGCTAGGTACTCCCCTCTCTCTACTTCCCATATGCATTAGGGTTCCTCTGTTCGTCAATGTTCATCGACGTTCATCATAGTTCTCTTCGCTAATGCTCACTTCAATCGAAAAAACAATAGGGAAGTTGCGCGGTAGCAGTTTTAGCACCCGTTTCCAATCGTAGAAGCATCCTATCTTCCTGAGATTCAAACCCAGCTTGTGTGTTCTTCCACTGTCATATTTAGGTTTAGAAATTATTCCCCTTTCCTGAACTGCGGTAGATCCGTAAATATAATCCACCACTTGTGGAACCTGTTTGCCCAACACTTAGTGAAATTTTCCTCAAACTCAGATCCGTAAATCCGGCATAAACACCACTGTGTGGGCGGCTCAAAAATATTACTTTATGACCCGCCAAACACCAGCCGGCTTATTCATGAAATACTCAAATCAGCTGTATCCGTCTGATGTTAATATCACCCAACTGTGCTTTTGTTCATTTGTCCATACTATTTCTTTTCTCATAATAATCTGTTCGTATATGAACCAAACCTGCATAGTATATTTACCTTCTTGTAACCATCGAGCGGCTTATTATCTCAAATTTGACCCGCCGTTATTCCCCCTTTTAGGCCAAAATGACTAAGACAGTCACCTCATGTGATTGGGTCGCTTCCACTGTTACGGAACAAGCTCTGAACGAATATGTTCAAGTGGGCGTTTTGTCAGCCAAAGAAGTTATCCACTGGTGGGCCCCAGGGACGGAAACAAGACCTGATCCAAAGGATGGCGAAGTCATGGTTTTTGCTGATCATATGAGTCAGGGTTTCTCACCACCCGGCTCAAAGTTCTTCTGCGATGTTTTGAATTTTTATCAACTTCATCCACAAGACATCGGACCCAATTCAGTCTCCAACATCTGCAATTTCCAAGTCTTTTGCGAAGTGTACCTTCAGGAGGAGCCCACTGCTGACCTTTTCAGAAAATTTTACTATTTGAACCGTCAAACAGAAATGACCGACGGACCCAGTATTGAGCTTGGCGGGATTTCTATCCAAAGACGAAAAGATGTTGTCATTCCCACGGCCATGCTTCCCAGTCACCCCAAAGACTGGAACCAGACTTGGTTCTACTGCCAAGACACCTCTCTGGCGGGTGAGAATCCTCTGCCGGGTTTTCGCGACCGCAGGCTTAACCCACGACATCCACTTCCGGACCGGATCAATGCCTCTGAACTGGCCAAATATGCATCCACCTTTAGCAAAGTAAGAGCCTTAATGGCCAACGACTTGACTGGCATCGATTTGGTCCGATGCTGGGTTGCCTAGAGGATCATGCCTTTGAGCCGCTGCCTCAGCTTAATGTGCGAGTATACTGGCGACACCAAAGATCCATAGCGTCACTGCCAAATACGTCTGAATGATAAAGAGATTAATGAGATGACCAAAATGCTGCTCAATGAGAGCTTAGCTAGTTGCAGCAAGACGGGGCTGAACCCCTTTTGCACCCTTAACCCGGCTCCGGCTGTAAGTATTTCAAGCTCATTGTTATCTTATTCTTCCTTCTCATATATTGCCTTCTTACTATTACTTGCTTTCCTCAGGCTGATGACCCTTTCTGGAATAAGAAACTTCAGGATAAGCCGGCCAAAAAGGCCAGGGTAAAGAGCAAGGCTCCCAAGAGGCCCGCTGACACTGAATGGACACAATGGAGTTATTTACACTGAATGATGATGAGTCAGAGGTAGAACTTGACTCCCTTCGCTCCTTTTTTGTATATCTTATTGACACTGATTGCTATCAGGATGACGCGGAGGCCAGCCACGCAGACAGTGAAGAGGTAACTATCCTTTCCTCCGACTCAGAGCCTTTGCCAAGACAGAAGGTTCGACAAGTGAGCCGGAAAGTAATGTTTTCTCACCCTTTAGCTTACTTGGATCCAAACTTTATTTTGAAGAAACAACAGCATGAAGGTCGACGCACAACCCGGAACAACGGCTGTGGAAATCTTTCCTCCGGCTTACCCAACATGCCAGTTCCTCGAAAACGCCAAAATGAGGTGCCACAGAATTCAACCTTGTCCTTTCCTAAGGCGGGTCTTATCCGTCAACCACTTAATTCATCCGACTCAAATTATCAGGGAACTTCTCATTCGTCCTCTGGCGACTCTACTGGAACCCAGATTCCTCCCTTCAAACTTGCTCACGGGTGAGAATATTAAATTTCTTTGCTTTAACACTTGTATACTCATATGTTGACATCCTTATATGTCTCACTTTCAGCGGTATAGCCAAGCCTAGCAAGAAGCTGAAGGTAAATAAGCCAGCCGAAAACCCCAAGGTTGATGAGCCGGAGAAACAAACTACATCTGAAGCTTCCCATCAGACTCCTGAGGCTGCCACTGACGACCCACCACCAGAGACTCATGACGTCACGGTGGATCCAATGGGTGTTGACCCATCCAGTGCAAAGCCGCCCAGTCCCATAGAACCTGCTGACGAACCTTCTTCACAACAAGCTGCGGAAGATGTTATCATCACTAGCACTGGCTACACTGAGCCTAGGAACCCCACCATTCTCGCCAAGCACTCTGCCAAAGAAGAGTTAATTGAAAAGAGCAAGGCCAGGTTTGATGTTGCAAAGTACGCACACTTGGGCGTCAATGAACTATACTCTGGTTATCTGAGCCAGCTGCATACTGGTCGTGATCTGGAGGCAGATTTGGTCTAGAAACTGCGCCAGAAATACAAGGTATGAACACTTGTTTCCTTTGCATATATAATCATCCAGCCCCCAAGTCTTATCCATAGGAAAAAGTACTTTTGAGTAGGGTTAAGACTTGTCTATATGTTTCTGCAAGCTTTAAAGTTGTAGCCCTCATGGACCGGCTTATTTTGTCCAAGATGAGCTGGATCAATTCCATTACTTTGAAAGAACTCTAGACCATAGCCCTCATGGGCCGGCTTATTTTATAAAGATGAGCCGGATCATTGCCATAATTTGAAAGAACTACAGACCATAGCCCTCATGGGCCGGCTTATTTTGATAAAGATGGGCCGGATAAAAAAATACAAATGCGAAAAAGAACTTCCGCATACATTAGCCCCCAAGTGTCAAGTGCTTTGCTTGCAACATACTTGAGACTTGTCTGTAGATTGTGTCCTGGCAAATATGTTTATAACTTGTTTAACTCTTACTTGCAGGATGCTTTAACTCAGGCTGAATCCCAGGTGGTCGATTTAAAGACCAGGCTTGAGCAGCATGAGGCTGAAACACGCGAAGCTGACTCCAAGCTGAAGCTTAGTCTTGAAGAGAGCGAGAAGCTCAAAACTGGATTTTCCATAGAACGAACCGCCTGTGATAAGGAGAAAGCCACCTTGGTACAAAGAGCAGAAACTGCTGAAGCTTCTTTGAAGGAGACGGCTGCAGAATTGACCGGTTTAAAACGCCATATATCCTAGATGACAGTTGCTATCTTTGGTAAGTAATTCAAGATGTTTCAACCACTTCCAATTATTACCCTTAATCTGCCCGGCGACTTATCTGTGCACTTATTCAACAGGCCCCAGGAGTGCCAACCTTCGCCAAGACATGTTGGTGAAGCTGAAGGCGGTTTATACTTTGGTGGAACATCTATATACAGGCACGCAGTGAACCATAGCGGCCATCTCCCACAATAAGCTGCCACCTTCACTCATCAGGGATGTATTGGACAAGCTATCTGTCATGCCCAATAGAATTGAAGAAATTAAGCGATCCTCAGCCCGAGCTGGTGCTATCACTGCTTTGAGCCGGGCCAAAGCATGGCAAGCGGAGTTAGACCCGGAGGAGATGGCAACTGGCTGTCCGAGTTTCAAAGAAGACGGGTCTCCCTTTGATGCCAGCGAATTTACCAAATGTGTAAAAGAGATGCGCCCTCTGGCAAGCCAATTGGCCAAGGAGACAGATTTGTTTAAGTATCAGGCGGCTTATACAAAGGAGAAAGCAAAAGTGAAAGCGTCGGCTTATGAGATTGTAGAGCTCATTCCTCCAATATGTAAGCACACTTTTGCTCCTGATATCGATCCATCCACCCTTATAGATGATGAAGCAGCATTCCAAGCTTTAACTGGCATCGACTGGACATCATCTGACTTCCAGACGATGGAGGAAGAAGAAGAAGAACCGGCGCAGGGTAACCCAGAGTCTTCAACTCGCCAAGATCAAAACAACTGATCCAAAGGGCGGCTCTCAGACCGCGGCGTGGTGCTTCTTCTTTTGAAAAACTTCTTAATCATTTGGGCTTCGGAAAGCCTTTGTAATAGGCTAGTTGAAACAATGACCTGCCATGCCATCGTGCATGTTTAGCTTTAAAACTACTGATAAAAAATCTTATGTGCCACTGATGAGCTTGCAGGGAATATCATATTATTTTTCAATGTTTCTGCACACATGGTAAACAACATACACCCTGGTGGTTTAAGCCAGGGCGGGTCAGAATTTCCAATATAATATGCTCTGGCAACTTAAAGTCTATAACCAGGGCGGGTTATAAACCCGAAATATTTATTCAAATAGGAAAAGTTATACCTGTAGACTGATATCATAATGATGCTATAATGATTGTAATCCAGCATGGGTATTAAGCCGTAAATATGAAAAGTCATGGCTTGAATTTATTCAAGGCAAATCATCCTGGCGACTTAAAGTCTGCTTATCAGGGCGGGTTATAAACCCCACATGCTCAACTATGAGCCATAGAGTCAAGGCTACATGGCCTGAATTGTGAAAACCATATGGTAATATGGAAGAAGGATATCAATCCAAAACTTTCAGAAAAAACAACAAATCAGAAAAAACAAGGCTTTCATAGGCCGCCAAGCCTAAAACGCCAAGTGCTTTCATGGGCCGCACAGCCATGGAGTTATTTCCAGCACACCTGTAAGCCGGTCCTCACATGACAAACCGCCGTTTTAACTTTAACAAGTTCAGGGTCTTATTTAAAAGATTGACTGTCAAAAGTACGGCAGGTCATTCCAGGATTACCTGGGCGGAGTAACACGGACATACAGGCCGGTTAACCCGTAATTTGGTGTTTACACCTGGCATGGAAGCCGATCAAGAGGGTAAGCATATCTATGCTCATTGAGAAGGAAGCCCCCAAGTGACTAAAGGGTCGGCATGTAAGCCGGATCAAGAGGGTAATCAAGGCTCTGCTCATTGAGCAGGTAGCCCCCAAGTGACCAAAGGGTCGGCATGTAAGCCGGATCAAGAGGGTAATCAAGGCTCTGCTCATTGAGCAGGTAGCCCCCAAGTGACCTGCGAAAAGGCATGTAAGCCTGATCAAGAGGGTAATCAAGGCTCTGCTTATTGAGCAGGTAGCCCCCAAGTGACCTGCGAAAAGGCATGTAAGCCTGATCAAGAGGGTAATCAAGGCTCTGCTCATTGAGCAGGTAGCCCCCAAATGACCCGCGAGAAGGCATGTAAGCCTGACCAAGAGGGTAATCAAGGCTCTGCTCATTGAGCAGGTAGCCCCCAACTGGCCGTATGAACAAATAAAGACTTAGATACTTAGAAATGAAACGACAGAGGCCCTAAATATATTAGGGGTGCCGACTTTATTATATTGATCATAATATATACATGGATGAAAATATGTACAGCACAAGAGCCGGTGGCTCAAGTGTAGTAAGGCCGGAGATGAGCAATGTTCCAAGGCCGGCGGGTCTCCTCCTCTGATTTGCGTGAATCCTTATGGTCTCAAATATCAATGAGGTAGTATGACCCATTGTTTAGGTTCTTGCTGACCACAAAAGGTCCTTCCCAAGGTGGGGATAACTTATGCATGTCTGTTTGATCTTGGATGAGCCGGAGCACCAAGTCGCCTTCTTAAAAGGTCTGGGCCTTAACTCGGCGGCTATGATAGCGACACAGATCTTGCTGATATATCGCCGAATGAGCCGCCGCCAGGTCACGCTCCTCATCCAACATGTCAAGAGCATCCTGGCGTGCCTTTTCATTATCAGCTTCAAAATAAGCTGCCACGCGGGGTGAATCATGATGGATGTCACTTGGAAGATCCGCCTCGGCCCCATAGACCATGAAGAAAGGCGTGTAACCCATTGATCTATTGGGGGTAGTATTGATACTCCAAAGCACTGAGGGTAACTCTTCAACCCAACAACCCGGCGTCCTTTGCAAAGGGACCATATGCCGGGGTTTGATTCCTCTCAAGATTTCTTGATTGGCTCTTTCAGCTTGACCATTGGATTGGGGGTGAGCTACTGACGAGACGTCAAGACGAATATGCTCTCGTTGACAAAACTCTTTCATAGCACCTTTGGATAGATTAGTGCCATTATCAGTTATGATGCTGTGAGGGTAACCAAAACGGAAGATCACCTTCTTAATGAATTGAACCGCCGTTGCCGCATCACACTTGCTGACCGGCTCTGCCTCAACCCACTTGGTAAACTTGTCAAACGCCACCAAGAGGTGGGTCTTTTTGTCCTTGGACCTCTTGAAAGGTCCAACCATATCCAGCCCCCAGACTGCAAACGGCCAAGTAATTGGAATCATCCTCAATTCTTGAGCCGGCAGGTGAGCTCGTTTAGAAAACTTCTGGCAGCCATCACACTTGCTAACCAGATCTTCTGCATCAGCATGAGCCGTCAACCAATAAAAACCGTGCCGGAATGCTTTAGCGACCAGAGATTTAGAGCTGGCGTGATGACCACAATCACCTTCATGGATCTCCCTTAGAATCTCACGGCCCTCCTCAGGAGAAATACATCACTGGAACACACCTGTGACACTGCATCGGTGCAACTCGCCGTTGACAATGGTCATAGATTTAGACCGCCGGGTTATCTGCCTGGCCTCAGTCATCCTCAGGTAACTCGCCCCGAGTCATATAAGCCAAGTACAGCTCCATCCAATCAGGAATAGCATGAAGAGCCGCCACCAACTGTGCCTCCGGGTCAGGAATTGCAAGATCCTCCTCTGTTGGTAGCTTAACTAAAGGGTTGTTCAATATATCGAGAAAAACATTTGGTGGCACCGGCTTACGCTGAGACCCCAGCCAGCTTAAAGCATCGGCCACCTCATTCTTTCTGTGATCAACATGTTCCACTTGGTAACCCTTAAAATGACCAGCAATGCTGTCAACCGCCCGGCGATAAGCCTCCATGAGCGGGTCCTTAGAATCCCAAGTTCCGGAGACTTGCCGAGCCACCAAATCTGAGTCGCCAAAGCATCTCACCCGGCTTAAGTTCATCTCTCTAGCCATCCAAAGACCATGGAGCAAGGCCTCATACTCAGCTGCATTATTAGTACAAGGAAACATCAGCCTTAAAACATAGCAAAATTTGTCACCTCGCGGGGAAGTCAAAATAACTCTAGCCCCCGAGCCCTCCAATTGCCTGGATCCATCAAAATGAATAGTCCAATATGTATTATCAGGCTTCTCCTCAGGCATCTGCAACTCTATCCAGTCGTTGATGAAATCCACAAGAGCTTGAGACTTGATAGCTGTCCTTGGCATATATTTCAAACCATGGGGTCCAAGCTCAATGGCCCACTTGGCTATTCGGCCTGTGGCTTCTCTGTTTTGAATAATATCCCCCAAGGGAGCAAAACTGACCACAGTAATGGGGCGACCAAGGAAATAATGCTTCAACTTGCGACAGGCCATGAACACCCCATAGACTAGCTTCTGCCAATGCGGGTACCTCTGTTTGGACTCAATTAAGACTTCACTGACATAATAAGCCGGCCTTTGAACTGGACATAATAAGCCGCCGTAGCATCAATGATCTGATCAATACGGGGAAGAGCAAAAGGATCAGCTGGGCAAGCTTTGTTAAGGTCTGTGTAATCCACACACATGCGCCAAGTGCCATTCTTCTTAAGTACGAGCACCGGGTTAGCCAACCACTCAGGATGAAAAACTTCGACAATGAACCCGGCTGCTAAGAGCCGGGCCACCTCTTCTCCAATGGCCTTGCGCCTTTCCTCATTAAAACGACGAAGGAATTGCTTGACCAGCTTAAACTTAGGATCAATATTGAGAGTGTGCTCAGCGAGTTCTCTCGGTACACCCGGCATGTCTGAAGGCTTCCATGCAAAGATGTCCCGGTTCTCACGGATGAACTCGATGAGCGCACTTTCCTATTTCGGATCCATATTGGCACTGATGATGGACTGCTGAGACGAGTCGCCAGGGACAAAGTCAACCTGTTTGGTATCATCTGCCAATTTAAGCTTCAACAAAGGATCATGCTCTGTGGTTGGCTTCTTCAACGGAGTCATATCAGCCGGGTCAACATTGTCTTTATAAAACTTAAGTTCCTATATGGCACAGGCAGACTCAGTGTAAGCAGCATCACCTTCTTCACATTCCAAAGCTATCTTCCGGTCACCGTGCACCATGATGGTACCTTTGCGACCCGGCATTTTAAGCTACAAATACACATAACATGGTCGTGCCATAAACTTGGCACAAGCCGGCCGCCCAAATAGAGCATGATAGGGGCTTTTGATTTTAACCACTTCAAAGTTAAATGTCTCAGCCCTGTAGTCATGTTCATTGCCAAAAGCCACCTCTAAGGCTAACCTACCCACTGGATAAGCCGACTTACCAGGCACCACTCCATGAAAGACCGTAGAGGACGGCTTAAGATCTTTGTTAGTCAAATTCATCTGGCGAAAAGTATCATAATAAAGGATATTGATACTGCTGCCTCCGTCCATAAGCACTTTAGTGAACTTGTAACCTCCAACTTGAGGGGCCACCACCAAAGCCAGCTGACCCGAATTGTCAACCTGGGGCAGGTGATCCTCACGGCTCCATACAATTGGCTGCTCTGACCATCGTAAGTATCGAGGGACCGCTGGCTCAACCGTGTTGACTACTCGCTTATGAACCTTCTGATCTCGCTTGCACAGGTTTGTGGTGAAAACATGATATTGACCACTATTTAACTGCTTTGGATTGCTCTGATACCCTGACTGTTGTTGTTGATTGCCTTGACTGGGCTGCTGGTTAAAACCACCCTGATTGCCTTGACCCTGAAATCCAGAACCTGAGCCGCCACCTCCAAATCCGGGCCCGTGAGAGCCGGATCCTGACCCGTCGTGCAGGCCATTATTGTTATTATGATCCTGGTGAAAGCCGGAATTCTTATATTCCTTCATGATAAAACAATCTTTCTACAGGTGAGTTGACGGTCTATCCGGGTAGCTGCGCTTTGGGCAGGGCTGGTTTAACATCGCTTCAAGGTTGAATTTTGGTCCTCCCGGCTGAGGAAATTGTTTCCCTTCTGACGCCGATCGTTATTCTGGGTATTGGTATTAGCCACAAAATCTGACCCGCCGTCAGGCTGCTTGCGCTTACCATTATTACCTTGATTATGACCCGCCATGTTTGACTGCTGTCCCTTTCCATTGCCGTTCTTCTTCTCCTTATTGGACCTCTCCTCATCAGACCTAGGATCCTTAGTACTGTCAGAATCGGGATATTTGATGAGAGCCGCCATAAGCTCCCCCATGTCATTGCAATGACGCTTAAGCCGCCCTAACTTCTGTTTAAGAGGGGTAAAACGGCAATTCTTTTCTAGAATCAGAACAGCAGAGCCGGCGTTGATGCTATCCGATGAATGAATAATGGCTGAAACCCGGCGCACCCAGTGGTTGGCCGACTCGTCCTCGCGCTGAACACAAGTGTCTAGGTCAATAATCAATAGAGGCTGCTTGCATGTGTCTTTGAAATTCTGGATAAAACGTGCCTTCAACTCAGCCCACGAACTGATAGAATTAGCTGGCAACCCCTTCAACCAGGTTCGAGCCGGCCCATCCAGCATCATAGTGAAATACTTGGCACATACAGCATCGTTCACATCTAACATCTCCATGGCCAGCTCATAACTCTCAATCCATCCCTCAGGTGGGAGATCGGATGTGTAATTAGGCACTTTACGAGGGCCCTTAAAGTCATTGGGCAAGCGCTCATTGCGCAGAGCCGGCACCAGACAGGGCACACCAACCGACCTAGAGGTCATCCCAGCCTCTATAGACATAGAGGGGTTTGACTGAAGCTGTCGATGAGCAGCTAATTGAGCCACCAGCTCCGCCTCTTGGCATGCTCTAACCTGATCCGTCAGGACTTGGGCATTGTTATCATCACGACGCGGGTTATGCCCATGGGGCGGGTTACGACGCCGCTCACTGCTGGAAACCGTCGGTGACTCAATGCGCCGGCTGTAACTTCGGCTCAGTCGCGGAGTTGAATGGATTCGCTCATGGCTATAGGAATAAGCCGCATGCTCGGTCACCGCCGTCTTAAGAATTTCCACGGTGTTTCGGGCCTCTATCGCAGCTGGCGACTCACCTTCAATGGGGAGGGCCGCCAGCCGTGAGGCTGCAGCAATCATATTATCCAGTGGGTTGGAGTAATGACCGGGGGGTGTCTGCACTAGCTATACAAGGCTGAGCCGCCGCCCCGGTTGCAGGCGCTTCAGCAGCTCGGGTCTCACCGGTCGGGTTACTCGGCCCTGCTCCGGGTGTGGTAAAAAGATTCCTCCCCTCGAATTGCGGTGGCAAACGGCTCTGGTGCCTCCTCCGCATGACAGCGTTTGACGCGTTCTGATCCAGACTTAGACGAAAAGCCTCGGCCCTTACCCTCTACGTCTCAGCTTCTAGGGCAGTCCATTCTGTAGCCATACTAATGTTCTCAGCGTTAAGCTCCTCCTTAGCCCGAGCTACTTCATCCCTTAGCCTTGCAACATCCACATTATGATGTGTCTCAGTCGCCGGGGTTACCTCTGCAGCTAGTAACGTTGCCAAAGCATCCAAGAGCTCGGATAAGACCTGAGCTGGCGGACGCGCAGAGTCGCTCGCCCCAGCCGTTGCAGCAGCCGTTGAACCGGAGGTCATCACTGCAGCGGTTGATGAGTTCACCATCTGCTGCGTCCCGGCCATGAATATAGCTGCCCTGCTCGGCGGTTGATAGGGGTCCGGAATACTGTCACCATCGGAACATCCCCCAAGCCCACCATCTTGCAACTGATAGATCGACTCGGTTTCGCCGGTTGAGGACTCATCATCTGAATAAATGGACGTCTCTCCACCGGACACATAGCCTTCCTCAAGATCCGCTCCATGGACAAAGCCGACGAAAACATGCTTCTGGGCGGGTTGGACCTTGGCGGGTCTCGTACGCCGAGCCATCTCAATGGTGTCGGTGCAGTCGTCCGGCTCAGGCTCAGATTCGCCTATTTTGCCAATGAAAACGTGGATTCCGCCGAAGGGGACCCGGTACCCGTATTCGATTGAATCGGCCTCCGGACCCCATCCAGCGTCGTCGGTGTAGATCTTGCCGCGGCGACTCTTGGTCATCCGGCCCACGGCGTATCCCTTGATCCCTGAGAAGTCGCCCTTCAAGAACTCGAAACCACCATGCGAGAGCCCCACGGTGGGCGCCAACTGTCAGAACCACTTCAGATGCTTTTCGCAGATGAAAATCACTAATCCGGAATTGTTTTGGAATGCATTGAAAATTATTTTAGTGGGTACTAGAAATGTTCTAAGCCCACATTAATATTTTCAGTTCGAACGGACGCTGAAAAATGTCGTCGTGAATAGTGAAAGTGCTTTTTGGGATATTTTTGGAAAACCACCTTTTGGGATATTTTCCAAAAGGCTTCTAGAAGGAGTGGGGACCAAGGAACCCCCTTGGGGGGCAGACCCTAGGGGTTGGCCGGCCAAAGGAGGGGCTCCCTCATGGAGGTCCACATGGCACTTTCTTTCCCTCTCATGCCCTTTATGTGGGACATAAAGTGGGGGTACTTTTGGTATTTTTGAATGCCCATCCTACCCCTTTGTTTTCCTATAAATAGGAGGTGAGGGGGATGCCCAAACCTTCATCCCTTCTCACATACACATGCCATAGACTTGTCTGGCTTCTCTCTCCCTCCCAGCGAAAAGGTTTCGTAGAGACGAAAGGTTGTCTGGGTTCCGGTGGGAACTAGTTCTGGACGGCGAAGCCCTGCCGGATAGATGACATCGTATGTGTGCAACTCTATAGAGAGATCATTGTTTCGGCCTTAGTTCGAGAGTACCTCCCGAAGGGCTATCCGCGACACCGTCCGATGGACTATCCGACCGCCTCCCGGAGGGCTGTCTGAGGGGCAGACGAGGGTATACATCCTCGCAGTTGGGAGGTTGTAAATCCTAGCTGCGGGGATCTGCACTGCCGATCATCATCGACTCTACTTCCGCTACGCTATGAGTCGGTAACGAAAAGAACAAACCATGTATGCAGTCTTAATACTGGTCCTGGGCTGGTGTGTAGGTCGGAAAATTTTGTTTTCTGCTGCCTTACCCTACAATGGCATCAAGAGCCATGCTATGCATAGATGCAGGTTGCGATCTAGAATACATAGAGATGTATGGGTCTTGCACAATATAATTAGGTAGTAGATGAGTTCTATTACTGAAAATTATTTGTGCAGGTAGCAGATGAAATCTGTTACCCGATGTTCTTGTTGCTTCCCTGGAATTTGCAAAGTTCTGATCTTGATAACAGCATGATGGTGTTTCAATGTTTTGGCAATCCGCGATCCTGATTGATCAACGAAGTGCTAACAGTTCATTGAATTCCACCGTAGTTAAAAAGAAAGATGAAATTTCGCAGACGAAAGGGCAATGCATATATGATCTGCACGGGGGTCATGCGTATGACGAAGTTTAGTATGGGGCTCAAGATTTTATTTTCTCATGTTTGATACACCCCATGAAGTTAATCTAGTGACTTGAATTATCATACTTGATGATGGACGTTGGTAGCTTCAGTTTGTTTCGAAACCTTAGAAGACACGTAAAACAAGTTTTTGCATGAACCGATTAGAGGCGTCTAACTTGGTTTTGCAGGAGGGTTTGCATGTGCATGTGATGTGGTATAGCAGTGCTCAAAATAATTTGATTATGTATGAGATGACTATATAATGTAAATTGATTAACACGACCTGCATGTCATGATTCGGCATGATGGCTGGAGCCATATGATTGTCACTTTAATGACCTGCGTGTCAACCTTAAGTAATGCACCTATTTTATTAGCTATAGAGATAGCAATATTATCTGGTGCATCGACAAGGTGGTGGCAATCTTCGCGAAGGTGAACACCGATGCGAATGCCGAAGACGAAGAAATACAAGACTTCTCTGTCAGAAAGTGCTATACCATATCGTGCTATTATGAATTGCCTGAGATGTTTATCCCTTATGATGCACCCTTCTTGATTGCGCGGTAGTCGCTTTTATTAGGGTGATCTCTCACAAAAATATCAAGTAGTTAGTGTTCTCCCAAGTGTAGCACGATCACGGCACCTAACTTTTCGGGGTATCACATGGATACATGGGTACGAACGATTAGGGATGTGTGAGGCGGGTGAGTTGAGACCTCGCAGCGAGATCACTTGGTTGTCTGGACATTCAGGCATGAAAGTCATGAGCTCGGAACACACGCATCGAAAGATGGACAAGAGTCACATAGAGATGTGATTGGCAAGTTGGCCTATCAATTGCAATTCTCGTCACTTGAGATGGAAACATCCTTGGCGTAGAATTGTAATATGGATCTTGAATCACCCACAATCAATTATGAGAGATATTGATTTGAGTGGGAGCGCACTTTAGATTTAATTCTTTTAATTCTCAGTGCAATTAATTATGAACTCTGTCTAAGTGTGATTTGCATAACAGTTGTAGAATAATGGCTCGAGTTTCCACCTTCCCTGTTAAAATTGAATAGATGTTAAATATTTGGTTAAATCTTTACGGTTGGTAACGTAATGTGAGGATTCTCCTCAAGAGTGCCGCGAAGGATTTTGTCCTATCGCATACTTTTGGTATTCTCCTGCTAATGCTATGGATCATATGACTCTCGTCCTTCGATCCAAAAGCTAGAATTCCGTTTCAGTCAATTCCAATACGTTTGCTTCGATGAGACCCAAACTTTGAAAGTTTTGGGATAGTTATGTGATATTCATGGAACTGAAAATTAATTTTCAGATACAAACAAAGGCTGAAAGATATGAAATATCCAAAGCAATGTTTGTTTGCAAACTATTAGTAAAGGTGTTTACTATGCAGTAGACTGATAGGAGAGGGATCCAGAAGAACGCCTGTCATATGATGAAAGGTGAATAAAACAACAACTTAAAGAGAATGGAAGTGTCCGAAGGGTGTTAGTGAAACTTTCACGCCTAGGAAGTCTGGGGCTAACACCACTCTTAAGTTGGGTGCTTCTTCTGAGAGTAGGAGAAATGATAAAAGTTAAACTGTTAGAAGTATAAAGGCAGAAAGAAAGAAGACTAGAATATCCAGCTCATGTATGAATGTCATACAAGTTTTTGATGTATAGAAGGCTGGTCAAAGATATAGTTCTTGGGAATCATGGTTAAACATGTTAATCACTAATTCTTGGGTATTGTGAGTTGATCACAACGATACCCGCTCGATTGCATTCTGTTGCAACTCAATGCAAGAACTACTACGGCCTAAAAGACTTGCCAGTTATGAGGTTTAGATATACACAGGGAACATAGTAAATGTTGCTATACCTTCCATCGGTGTATTACCGTCTGTATTTACTTTCATATTTCATTTTAGAGTTTCACACTCTAGCCCATTGCATAAGGTATCGTGCAAGAAGGTTATTCATAAGAGAACTTTTGATGTTCGGTGTTATGAATAACATAAGGGCCATACTTTCATTATGAATGAGCAGTATGTTATGAATTTTGATCATAATACATTACCTCTATATTTACTTTCATAATTCATTTTAGAGTTTTACACTCTAGCCCCTTGCATAAAGTTTTGCAAGAAAGTTGTTCATGATAGAACAATTGTTGTTTGGTGTTATGAATAACATAAGGGCCATACTTCCATCGTAGGATGGGATGTATGTTATGAATATTGATAGTAATATGAAACATCCATGACACTGACGCTAAATGTCGCAAGACTAAAAGAATACCACACATGTGTGGCACTGCATTTGGTCACATTGGAGAAAACCGCATGGAAAATTCCATTATGATGGATTTTTGAAGTCATTTGATTTTGAATCATCCGACACTTGCAACTTTCCTCCGAAAAGTGAAGTGACTGAAATAACATTCACATGCCATAAGGAACGAGCAACAAACTTATTGGTGATCATACATTTTGATGTATGTAGTTCAATAAATGTTGTTGCAAGTAGTGGATTGATCTATCTTCAGAAATGACTCAAGTAGATATATGGATATTTACTTGATGAGACGTAAGTCTGGATCTTTTGAAATCATTTGAAAGGTTTTCAAAAATGAAGTAGAAGTTATTGTAACAAGAAAATTATGTTTCTACAATTCGATTGCAGAAAGGAATATTTGAGTTACAAGTTTAGCGAATGTCCGATGAGTAGTGAAAGGGGTTTCATAACTTGCAACTCCCGGAACACCACTGCAAGTGGAAAGTCCATGAAGATGTAATTGAACCATTCATGACATGGTAATATCAAAGATGACATAAATAAATTTGCCATTATCCCTTTAAAGTGATGCTTTAGAGACTGCGGCTTTTACACTGAAAAGAGCTCCATCGGGTCAGTTGAAATGACGCCATGGTATGGTACGCCCAACCATGTTATATCTTTTCTTAACATTTGGAATATGGGGCTTGTGTAAAAGGTTACAGACCTATTCCAAATCAGACAAGTGCTACTTTGTAGGTTATCCCAAGTAATTGGGTATTCCTCCCTCACTATACTGAGGAAAATAGGTTTACCACATAGAACGGTATGCTTTTTGAAGGAAATGGTTCTTTCAAAAAGGTGAGTGGGAGAACAGTGCAACTCGACGAGATAACAGTATCTTCATCATCAGATCAAAGGAAGGAGACCTTGGAAGTAATTCCAGAGTTTCCTACTGCGACTGATACGGAAGTCTCTACAATAAAATGTCTGGACTTTGGTCGAACTTGCAGCTGAACCACGTAGGCAAGGCTCGTGCAAACCTCTCAGGTGCGCAAATGAGATATTGTTGTTAGACAACAGTATACCAACGATACACAAGGAAGCGTTGATGGGCCCTGACTCCGAAATTGGCTCAATGCCAATACAATCCGAGATAGTTTCCATATAAGTGATTCAAGATTAAAATCTTGATAAACCCTCCGGAAGACTTAGAGTCTAACGGATTGTATTGGAACTAAAAACTGATACGGATAAAAATGTTTTATCCATAAAGCTCGACTTGTTGAAATAACAAGTTCAAGGGGTTGACTGAGATGAGGTTTTCTCACCATAGCGATGCTTAAAGTCGGTTCGGGTTGAACTAGCAATTAATACATATTTCAATCATGAGATATGAAACATGGATGACGAAAGGATTTCCATTTGATGGAAATGAAAACAAGGACTTGCATGTGTTACAGTCCAAGGTATTTTGTCTATCCAGAGGATGCTAGTAAGGGTGCAAACTTTAGAGTTCCAGCGATAGACAGAAGAGAGAAAAATGGAGTTGGAATCTTCGTGTTTTGATGAAATGGTCAAAGGGGTTTGACTTCATCAATGGGTAACGAAGATGCTTGTAATTCAAGAAAGTAAGTGGGAGCATAATAATATTTCTAAAAACCTTGTGTGCTTGACACATTATTAATTGGAAATAAATTTCATGACATGAATTAGGACTTCATTTGAAAATAGTTTCTCGATGAAGTGCTTGGGCTAAATAGCCTCAATATTAGGCATGATGATCTATGGAGATAGATTTACCTAATGGGGCTAAGCAATGAATACATATTGACAAAGTGCTAAAACCTTTTAGCATTTAAAACGCCAAGGAGTGATTCTTGCCAAAGTCACATGGAAAGAGTTTTTGCAAGACTCGGTGTCCCAAAACACTGATGAGCAAAATACATGATGGAGATTCCACACACTCTTGTGTTTGGATTAATCATGTATTCCATGGTATGTAAAACAACCAGATATGTCCGATACTCCCCAGGTGTTGCCAGCATGGATACCAAAGTGATCAAAAGTATTGATCACGGGACAACAGTGAAAGATGTCCTTGACTACTAAAGAAGCACTGATGACATGTTTTCTCGCAAACGGAAATCATGAAGAGTTCGTTGTAAAAGGTTACATCGATACAGTCTTCACCATTTCCCCACATGATTTTCGATTTAAATTGAGGGTTTTGTGTTGCACACAATATGGTGGCATAGTTAGTTGGAAATTGTTCCAAACAAATTACTGTGGTGAATTATATAACAGAGGCGAAGTATGTTGCCTCTTTTGAAGCGATAAAGAAGATGTTGAATCATATAGTTCATTCATGAACTTAGTATGGTTCCAAGATGGCTTTTGTCAATGGGACACTACTGCAGGTAGTTGCTCCATAACTCAGTCTGAGGAATCCAGGTTCGACCTGTGATTCACATACATACAAAGCCAAGTCCACACAAAATATGAATTTTGTGAAAGCGTGAAAACACGAGGATATGCAAAGATACACACGGAGCTGAAGTCATCAGATCCGTTGGACATCAGGCTATACCACAAGCGAAGCATATTTACACCGGTGTGCCACAAGTGTAAAGTGCATTAGCATTAACTAGATTATTGACTCTAGTGCAAGTGGGAGTCTGTAGGAGATATGCCCTAGAGGCAATAATAAATGTTATTGATTATCTCCCTGTTCATAATTATGTTTGCATTCCATGCTATAACTGCTATGGTTCTCGAGTCTACAATAACCACGAGGCTCGGAGGAAGACTCATATGCACGTGTGGAATAATAAATGGTGAAATGTATTCCTACTCTGGCCTCTAAGACTAGCTCAAGTGTTGCATGATGGTTCTGTTTTCCTGATCATGGGCATGTCTATGCCAGCAACTTTGAGGGCACAATGTTAGAAGAACATTTGTGTTGAATCGACCCGGATTGATGTTATGCTATGAGATTCATTTGTCAAAAGTTAATGGTTAATAACACAGAGATGGTTAACATTTGCATGATTCCTCTGACCATGAGAGTATCAAGTTTCTTCATGCTTGATTCATGAACTTTGGGGTTTGTTAAACATCATCCATAACTGGATGGCTATTACGGCGGCTTACGGGTTCATGGGAAAGTACGTCAAATAACTTGATAGCTCAAGATTGGGATTTGCTCCTCTGACGATGGAGAGATATCTCTGGGCCCTCTCGGTGTTACGGTATCCATCATCGTCTGGCTAGACACTTTGTGATTTGATCACGGGGATGCCGGAACACGGGTAACGAGAAAAGAGAACAATACCGGTAACGAGGTAACTGGCATAGTGGACAAGTTGTTGATCCACGGGGATGCCAACATGTCTCACCTCGGGTATTTGTAACATATCGCGAAGCAACAGGAATAGCACATGGCAACTCGAGGTTCACTCGAATATTCATTCGTGTGGGTATAGGGGTCAATATGGGTATCCACGGCTCCGATGTTGATCATTGATAGGAAGGGGTTCCGGGTCATGTCTATACTTCACCAACCTATAGGGTCACACGCTTAAGGGTCATCTATCTGCTAAATACTAGACAGGGAGTCTGAGAGAAAGTTTCCGAAAAAAGTTTTCGGAGACAGCGAAAAAGTTCCGAAGAAAGATATCACCGGATGAGTTCCGGTGAAACTGAAAAGTTGTTTTAGAGGATACCATAAAGTCAAAATGGTTTCGGCACATGCCTGATAATTCTTGGAGGCTGCCAGAATCATTCTGGAAACTTCATGGAATTTTCCGGGATAAAAACCGGAAATGTTCCAGAGCTGCCGGAACCACTTCAGATGCTTTTCGCAGATGAAAATCACTAATCCGGAATTGTTTCGGAATGCGTTGAAAATTATTTTAGTGGGTACTGGAAATATTCTAAGCCCACATAAATATTTTCAGTTCGAACGGACGCTGAAAAATGTCATCGTGAATAGTGAAAGTGCTTTTTGGGATATTTTTGGAAAACCTCCTTTTGGGATATTTTCCAAAAGGCTTCTAGAAGGAGTGGGGACCAAGGAACCCCCTTGGGGGGGCCCATGGGGTTGGCCGGCCAAAGGAGGGGCTCCCTCATGGAGCTCCACATGGCACTTCCTTTCCCTCCCATGCCCTTTATGTCTTGGCACTTGGTATAGACTTGTCTGGCTTCTCTCTCCCTCCCAGCGAAAGGTTTCGTAGAGCCGAAAGGCTGTCTGGGTTCTGGTGGGAACTAGTTCTAGATGGTGAAGCCCTGCCGGATAGATGACACCGTATGTGTGCAACTCTGTAGAGAGATTGTTGTTTCTGTCTTAGTTCGAGAGTGCCTCCCGAAGGGCTGTCCGCGACACCGTCCGAGGGACTGACCGACCGCCTCCCGGAGGGCTGTCTGAGGGGCAGATGAGGGTATACATCCTCGCGGTTGGGAGGTTGTAAATCCTAGCTGCGGGGATCTGCACTGCCAATCGGCATCGACTCTACTTCCGCTGGCGCTACGAGTCGGTAACGAAAAGATCAAACCTTGTATGCAGTCATCATAGTGGTCCTGGGCTGGTGCGTAGGTCGGAAAATTTTGTTTTCTGCTACGTTACCCTACACTTTTTTACGAAGAATGTGCTCGTCATGTAGTTTAACCGAGGTGATGAATAGACTGACGTTGTTTCTGTGGCAACTTCTTTGTCCGGCTTACCCCCTGATGCCCGAGGTCCGATGCCCGAGGAGATGGAGAATCGTCTTTCCGTAGTGCATGAAAGTGAGTGAAAATCAATGAAGGATGTCCACCAGGCTTTATGGCCCGAGTTGGAGCAAGTTCCTAAAGACATGGCCATTCTAGCCGAACAGCTAAAAAGGGCTAGACGCTGGATCCAGGTGTGGAAGGTATCTTCCTAGCGAGATGGTGCAAGGGAGGCCTGGGCGATGGTGAAGACCCATTATACTGGTCTGAAGACCACAGACCTAGCAGAGGTAGGACCCATGGAACCTAACGGGGAGGAAATCCCCACTTGTGATTGATACGTCCATTTTGCATCATGATTTCCTACGGTTATTTATAGTGTTTTTAATCAATATAACACTTTGTGGAGCAATTCTAATGCCTTTTCCCTCTAAATATGCAAGATTTACATGAAGAGGGAGATTGCCGGCAGCTGGAATTTTGGACCTGAAAAAGCTATGTCAGAGATACCTATTCTGCACATCTCCAAATGAGCTGAAATTTTATGGAGAATTATTTTGGAATAAATAAAAAATATTGCAGCAAAGAAGTACCAGAGGAGGCCACAAAGGGGCCCACGAGGCACCAAGGCGCGCCCTGGTGGCTTGTGGGGCCCTGGCCAGCCTTCGGTGCCCATCTTCTGGTATACAAGCCCATTTGCCCTAGAAAAAGTAAGGAGAAGACTTTCGGGACGGAGCGCCACCGTCTCGAGGCAGAACTTGGGCAGGAGCACTTTTGCTCTCCGGCGAAGTGATTTCATCGGGGATACTTCCCTCTGGGAGGGGGAAATCGAAGCCATCGTCATGACCAACAACCCTCTCATCATCGGAGGACCAATCTTCATCAACATATTCACCAGCACCATCTCATCTCAAACCCTAGTTCATCTCTTGTATTCAATCTTTGTATCAAAATCTCAGATTGGTACCTGTGGGTTGCTAGTAGTGTTGATTACATCTTGTTGTTGATGCTAGTTGGTTTATTTGGTGGAAGATTATATGTTCAGATCCATTATGCTATTCAATACCCCTCTGATCATGAACATGAATATGATTTGTGAGTAGTTGCTTTTGTTCATGGGAGAAGTCTTGTCATAAGTAATCATCTGAATTTGGTATTCGTTCGATATTTTGATGATGTGTATGTTGTGATTCCCTTAGTGGTGTTATGTGAACGTTGACTACATGACACTTCACCATCTTTGGGCCTAAGGGAATGCATTGTGGAGTAGTTATTAGATGATGGGTTGCTAGAGTGATAGAAGCGTAAACCCTGGTTTATGCGCTATTCCGTAAGGGCTGATTTGGATCCATATGTTTAATGCTATGGTTAGATTTATCTTAATTCTTCTTTCGTAGTTGCGGATGCTTGACAGAGGGGTTAATCATAAGTGGGAGGCTTGTTCAAGTAAGAACAGCACCCAAGCACCGGTCCACCAACATACCAAATTATCAAAGTAGCGAATGCGAATCAAACAATAATCATGAGGGTGACTAGATAAAATTCCCATGTGTCCTCGAGAACGTTTTACTTATTATAAGAGACCATTCTGGCCTGTCTTTTGCTACAAAAAGGATTGGGCTACCTTGCTGCACTTTTGTTACCATTATTATTTATTGCTCATTACAAATTATCTTGCTATCAAACTATCTATTACCGATAATTTCAGTGCTTGCAGAAAACACCTTGCTGAAAACCGCTTGTCATTTCCTTCTGCTCCTCATTTGGTTCGACACTCTTACTTATTGAAAGGACTATGATTGATCCCCTATACTTGTGGGTCATTAGTTATGTATACAAAATTGTAATGCCTACGGCGCGATTCTCGCAAAAGGATTGCGCGTTGGACACCTTAATAGACGGGCTACACCGTGTGTAATTGTTTGTATGACTTTATGTATCGAAATACTTTATGTCAATTCTCAGACCGTACATCCAAACTCTGTCAGCTAGCCTTCAGCTTCTAACTTCTCGGCCAATGGCCGAGTAGTGTCCCGTACTACTGGTCAGAATCATCAGGCCAGGTGCTTCAGGTGAAAAGACAATCGGGCTATGTGGCTCGAAAGACAAGAGGGCGACGGAGAGTTATGTTATATTACTATTTAACATAAGAAACAACTTTCGAGGAAAATAGTTCTTCCAATAGTTCCCTTCCTCGCGAGGATGTGTCGAGCACATCTATCTGAAGACGGGTGACCTCAGAGTTATAACCCCTGGTCGAGGTTTGCAAAGACCCCCTCCACGTTAACCCTATGTCATGGCCAACCGATTTGAACTATAAGACTGCTAGCTTTCGGCTTTGTCCGTCTGAGGTACTACGTCAGCTATTCTAGGAGTAACAATCACAGCGGTGCTCCCTTTGCCCCCTAGCCGAAATATTGGGAATGTAAGGAGCAAGCACAGGAGCCGGGCAACCCAGCTTGGCCAAATCTTAAGTCAAATTGATGGATATCATGGCTTTAAAGACAATGGTGCATAAGAGGTGGAACAATGCGTGTTTTGAAAAGAACATGCTTTATTATGCCTCTGAGATCATTTGAAAATGGTCCAAGGTGTAAAAACAAAAGAAAAGAAATTTGAATAAAAGGGATGTAAGTTATGTACATCGGCAGTGTGCAGGGTGTCAGCCGTAGAAGCGTCAGAGTAGCGCCGCGTTCTAGGGGTTGGGCTCTAGACGGCCGTCCTCTGGATCTCTAATTTGATAGGCCCCTCCAATTAGCACTTGGTCGATGATGAACGGCCCGTCCCATCTAAGGGAGAGTTTGTGCTTCTGCTTTTCGGGATGTAATCTCATGACGAGGTCCCCGATGTTGAAGTCCTTTGTGCGGACCTCTCTCCCGTGGTAGCGTCGGGCCTACTTCTGGTATATAGCTGACTGTGCCCGTGCGACATTGCGTTCTTCTTCGAGAGCGTCTAGGCACTATTGCAGGATGCTGCTAATGCGACACTACGACCAGAGACCTTTGACAAAACTGTGTGTGATGCATTAATCGCAAACAGGGATGTAAAAAAACCATCAAAAAGATGCAAAACGTTTGCGATGGCGGAGACATCAAACACGGTTTAGATTTTAGTTACGTGTGCGATGCGGGGCATACAGTTTAGTTCAATGAACTTTTTGTGATGAGGCGGAACAACAGAAACGGGCAGCCAGATGAAGGCGTCTGCGATATACGGCATACAGTTCACTCTGATAAACTATTTGTGATGAGGCAGAACAACAGAAACGGGCAGCCAGATGAAGGTGTGTGCAATATACGGCATACAGTTCACTCGGATGAACTGTTTGTGATTAGGCAACACAAAAGAAACGGTCAGCCAGATCAAGGTGTGTGCGATATACGGCATACGGAATAGTATTCTTTACTATGAATAGTGTGCTCTGTTGGGCACACATGTATATGGATCATAGCCTTGGGCGAGCAATGTGCCCGCATGCCTCATGCTAGCTCGATGTTCCTTCTATGCTAAGTTTCCATTAATTGATGGCTTTTTATGAAGACGCCACCATTTCCCGCCATTTCCACACTGGTTTCCCGCCACCACCCAGCGATATTACGCGCGGCGCGCGATGCACGGAGGCAACAAGCGTAGCCTGTAGCACATCCACCTTTTCCAAGCATGCCAACCCACCAAAGCGCCGCCTCTGCCATCAACCTCCTCGACGAGGAAAACGAGAAGGTGCAACGGCCCGTCGAGGTTGAGGCGCTCCTCGGCAACGCGATGGACGACGTCGTGATGCGCGTCATCGCCAGGGTTGAGCAGACCCTTGGCGCATGGCGCTTCAGCGCCGCAGATCAAGATAGGCATGTCAGCGCCGAGAGGCTGCAGCTCGCCGCACAACACGATAGATGGCACGCCGCAGAGCAAGCTAGGCGCGTCCGCATCGGTAGGCTGCGGGTCGCTGCACAGCGAGACCGTTGGAGCACCACAGAGCGAGAGGCGCGGTGCGCCGCACAGCAAGAGCGGATCCATCGGCGCTTGCCTGCTGTCGACAGGGCGTCGCAGCTGGGTACACGTCCCATCAGTACCCCCATTCCTCACCAAGAGTGGGCAGAGGCCGTCTGCGCTATACTTGCACCAGAGGCCGGCCGCGCCGTACTTGCACCGGACGCCCGCCGCGCCGTACGCATGGGTCGTGCCGTTCGCCTTGTCCGCGGCCCGCCCGATGCCAATGCGCTGGTCGCTAGGCTCGACTGACTCCTTGGCCCAGGTGTCCACCTGGGCGCAGTAGTGGAACATGGCCGTCGCATCCTCGAGCTGGTGATCTCCGATGAAATAGCCAACTTGGAGCTCGAGATCGCCCTCCAGATGTACCGCGAGCGTGTCGACCGCTTGGACGAATGCCTACATGAGTTCAGGCAGAGCCAAGAGCTACCGTAGGCAAGCGCTGCTGGTCATGGTCTCGTGGACGCGTTTTATTTTGTTGAGTCGTTTCGACTTGGATTGCTATGTATTCACAGCAATCATAATATTGCTCTGTTTCAATGTGTGTGGATGATAACAGCCAGATACAAATTAGTATACGAAAACAGATAGAAAATGGAATTCATAATATATATTAATTGTTCATTAGTTCATCACAAAATATATATAATATCATCACATATACGTGATTATACTTAACTACTAGGTACAATGCATAAAATTGAAAACGAACAATACTAAAATTAATAATCCCTCCTAGGGGCAGTATTCTGGCAGCCCCTCGCCAGCAGTTCCCTGGTGCGCGGCATCGTCCCAGCGCGGAGGCAGTACTCCGCCTCCTCCGCCTCGCAGTGATACGTCTCCAACGTATCTATAATTTTTGATTGTTCCATGCTGTTATATTATCATTCTTGGATGTTTTACAATCATTTTATAGTCATTTTTTATCATTTTTTTGGTACTAACCTATTGACATAGTGCCCAGTGCCAGTTGCTGTTTTCTTTATGTTTTTTACATCGCAGGAAATCAATACCAAACGGAGTCCAAACGGAGCGAAACTTTTTGTGGATTTTTTTGGACCAGAAGACATCCAGTGGGCCGGAGAAGCACCTGGGGGGTTGCCCCGAGGGGGGCACAACCCACCAGGGCGCGCCTGGAGGCCCAGGCACGCCCAGGTGCGTTGTGCCCACCTCGGTGGCCTCCCGCACCGCCTCTTTGATCTATAAATACCCCAATATTCCAGAAACCCTAGGGGAGTCGACGAAAATCAATTCCAGCCGCCGCAAGTTCCAGAAACACCAGATCCAATCTAGACACCATCTTGGAGGGGTTCATCATGTCCATTGGTGCCTCTCCGATGATGCGTGACTAGTTCTTTGTAGACCTACGGGTCTGTAGTTAGTAGCTAGATGGCTTTCTCTCTCTCGTTTGATTCTCAATACAATGGTCTCTTGGAGATCCCTATGATGTAACTCTTTTTTGCGGTGTGTTTGTTGGGATCCGACGAACTTTGAGTTTATGATCAAATCTATGTTTTTATCCATGAAAGTTATCTGAGTCTTCTTTGATCTCTTATATGCATGATTGCTTATAGCCTCGTATTTCTTCTCTGATATTTGGGTTTTGTTTGGCCAACTTGATATATTTATCTTGCAATGGGAAGAGGTGCTTTGTAATGGGTTCGATCTTACGGTGCTTGATCCCAGTGACAGAAAGGGAAACAACACGTATATATCGTTGCTATTAAGGATAACAAGATGGGGTCTATTTCTACATAAATAGATCTTGTCTACATCATGTCTTCGTTCTTATTGCATTACTCCGTTTCTCCATGAAGTTAATACACTAGATGCATGCTGGATAGCGGTCGATGTGTGGAGTAATAGTAGTAGATGCAGGCAGGAGTCGGTCTACTAATCTTGGACGTGATGCCTATATAATGATCATTGCCTCGATATCGTCATGAGTATTTGAAGTTCTATCAATTGCCCAACAGTAATTGTTTTCCCACCGTTTGCTATTTTTCTCGAGAGAAGCCACTCGTGAAACCTACAGCCCCCGGGTCTCTTCTTTAATATATTTGCCTTTACGGTCTATTTTTATTTGCTTTTGTTTTCAGATCTATATTTCCAAAAACCCAAAAATACCTTGCTGCACTTTTTTTATTTTGCATTTATTCGAGATCTATTTATCCAATCTATTACAACTTTCTCCCATCCACTAGCCATTTCTGGCGCCGTTGCCCGAAAGGGATTGACAACCCCTTTAATACGTCGGGTTGCGAGTATTTGTTAGTTGTGTGCAGGTGCCGTTCATGTAGTGTTGCGTGGTTCTCCTACTGGTTCGATAACCTTGGTCTCATCACTGAGGGAAATACCTACCGTCGATGTGTTGCATCATCCCTTCCTCTTTGGGGAAATACCGTCGTAATTCTAGCAGACATCACGCAGCGCTTGACATACTGATCTGCCTCTTGCTGGCGGACGAGCGCGAACGATCTTGCCATTTCGTTGGGCGCCCACCGGAGATCCTCGCCGGTGGCACGCTGGAGCTTATCGGCCCACCTCCACGCAGCGATGAGGCGCCTAGAGCCTTTAACCTTCCTTGCGAAGTGCCCATCTTCGTACACCTCCTCCGCACGACGACGAGCCCGCCCCCAAAGCTCCACCGCCTCCTTTTTCCAGTCGGCATCACGGGCTTCACAGGCCGCCTGGTACCTAGCTTCCTCCTCCGCCATCTCCTTCTTGAACGCCACTTGCCTGGCTTTCTCAGCCGACGGCAGCGACTTCCACAGACAAAGATTGTACTGGCCCCAAAACCACTCCAAAGTTTGGGGGTCTGGCACAACCTCGTCTGGCGGCGCGTAGGGGTCCTCCTCGTCGCTGCTCTTTGACTGAGCATCCTCGGGGGGCAGCGCCTCCTCATCGGCACGTGGGCAGATCAGCGGCGCCATGGCAGAGATTTGAGAGAGAGAGAGGGCGAGCGAGGGGAGGATGTAGATGAGAATGCAGGCGAGATGACATGAGGAAGGTAGTATTTATTGGCGGCCAGAATCTAGATCGACGGGAACAATATACACGCTGGTCACCGGAATTTACGAGCATTGTAGTTTGAATCACACAAGATTCCCAAAAGCCGTGTGTGAACTTAATAGCCAACGGTTTCCAATACAGAACCGTGTCTGATTAATAACCCGCGGCCCCGCGCCACTCACATTCCAAACCTCGAGGCACGAAATAGAGTGCCAATCATGTGGGCCCGGTTGTCTTGCCAGATCTTTACATTTTCTTTTTTGAACACCAGATATTTACATCGTCTAATCATTTTTTATTTTTTTGGAATTTAAATGCCATGGCACTCCATGCATGTGTCCAAGCCGTTATGGTTAGCCGCTGCATGTAGACGTAGTTCAAATTTGGATTACGGTCATTAAATGGCTAGAAAATCATTTAATGTCTTAAAAAGGTCAAATGACCCCTGAAATTTTCCAAATTTTGACATGACAGTTGTATTACTGCATGTTAACTGTAGAAAAAAATTTAAGCCCATAAGAGGAAGCTATCGTCGATTCGTCATTAAACATGCATTGTTCCCTCTCGGAACCACGAGCCTTCTAGTGAGTTGCTCTGGTTTGTGCGAGGTGTGTGTCCAAACTTTCGTCAAACAGGCCAATTTTTTTACCACATCATCTTGGTGGCATGACATTACGTCAAGCAAGGTTTCATGTGTTTCTGATCTTTTTTTTTAACTTTTTGGAATTTAAATGCCATGGCACTCCATGCTTTGTGTCATAGCCATGAGACCAATATGTTTGAAAATTCCTTACAATTTACTGCACATGGAATTAACTCACACATAAGTACACAAATATGATTTTTCAAACTGTTATGGTTAGCCATTGCATGTAGATGTAGTTCAAATTTGAATTACGGTCATTAAATGGCTAGAAAATCACTTAAATGTCTTTAAAAGGTCAAATGACCCCTGGAATTTCCAAATTTCCAAATGACAATTGTATTAGTGCATGTTAACTGTAGAAAATTTTTGAAGGCCGTAAGAGGAAGCTATCGCCCGTTCATCATCAAACATGCATTGTTCCCTCTCGGAACCGCGAGCCTTCTAATGAGTTGCTCTGGTTTGTGAGGGGTGTGTGTCCAAACTTTCGTCAAACATGCCAATTTTTTTACCACGTCATCTTGGTGGCATGACATTACATCAAGCAAGGTTTCATGTGTTTCTGATCTTTTTTTTACTTTTTGAAATTTAAATGCCATGGCACTCCATGCTTTGTGTCATAGCCATGAGACCAATATGTTTGAAAATTCCTTCCAATTTACTACACATGGAATTAACTCGCACACAAGTACACAAATATGATTTTTCAAACCGTTATGGTTAGCCGTTGCATGCAGATGTAGTTCAAATTTGAAATACGGTCATTAAATGGCTAGAAAATCACTTAAATGTCTTCAAAGGTCAAATGACCACTGGAATTTTCCAAATTTTCAAATGACAGTTGTATTAGTACTACAAATTTTCTCATACATTTAAAACACCATCCATTGCCACTTTACTCCAACTTCGTCTTTCACAGCTAATAAAAAATATCAACAACATCACACGCAGTTGTTTTGCAGGAATCGTTTGCGATGAAAATCCATGGGTCTATTTAAGTATTCCTCCTTAAGCTTCGCCAGCTCGTCTGCTCCAGTGCCGGCAACCCCCGAATCCATGAATCCCGATCCCCATTCCCGCAACCCCTTCTTGCCAAAGATGACACCATGGAAACGCTTCGTGAGGGCCCGTACGGTGGCCGCGTCCTCCCCGAGCGCCGCCACCTGCGCCAAGAGCGTGGCCGCCTACGCCGAGAGTGCCGCCACAACCGCATCGAGCACAGCCGCATCCGCCGAGAGGGCGTGTGCGGCAGCAGCCGAGACGGCTGCAGTAGCTACTGCGACGGCGGCTGCAAATGCCGACAGCGCGTGAGCTGCTGTCCGTGCCGCTGATGTCGCCCTGTCCTGGGTCGAGGCCATCCACGCCAAGATCGAGGACGCACACACCAAGATATTCCAGGGCACCTCGGAATCCAGCATGCAACCCATGTCCGAAAAGGCGGCGGTGGCCATGGAGCACCTGCTTCCTCATGAGATCGTCGAGCGGGAGCTGGAGATGCAGGAGGCGGCGGAGATTGAGGAGCACCGGGAGGAGGAGTTACGCGTGGCTTGAGGTCGAGGTAGAGAAGAGTCTGTCTGTCGAGGAATAGGCGGTGGAGTACCAACACAAGCTCTGGCGCAGCCACTACTACGAGTACTACAACCTTGAGGGCAGCGCCGAGGACGAGGATGAAGTCGACTTCAGCAGGGGGGACGCGGAGTCCACCAACGGCGGCATGTCGCCAGGACAAGTCATCGACGTCTCATCTCACACCGGCGATGCATATGCTGGCGCGGCAGCGGCTTTGTTAAAATTATGCGTACTTAGGCTTTGTTTTTAACGCTGGTCTTTTGTTAGAGCAATGTTTAGGTCAACTGGCTCTGTTTAATTACTAGAATTGCTCGATTCAGTAAGTGTGGTCTGTGTGGCTGTACGCTCTTTTGTGTGCCCAAATTAGCAAGCGATGTTAGATTATGCAATGACGTGGATGAGGACAGTACCCAGGGAAATTTCCACCAAAATTTGAATTATCGAATTCATCCCATGCCCGTAAAGCAGAAGAATCGTTTATGATGCACACAATCGTTCAAAGTGAATGGTGTCCGGCGGCACCGCGTGCAAAGCTTCCCTCCACATTTCGAAAATTTTGGCCCACCGCCGAAATATCTACCCCCTCCCCCCCCCCTTTTCTCCCTGACCACAAGTCACATTTCCCCTGTTTCCTCCTTCCTTCCTTCAGAAGCAATAGCCGCTTCCTCACTTGCTTCCTCGCTCTCGCCGTCTTGCATCCTACCGCCGGGGTCGCCATGGTCTTCTTCAATGACCTCTCCAGCGGTTCCTCCTCCGACGATGAATTTTTCAGCACTCGGGTATGCCTCTCTTCTCTCTCTCGGGTTATGACTTGGAATGAAGGATTTTAACTTGGAGGTCAATTTGAGTCATTTCTTCCTCTTGTAGCTCCCTAGGACCATTAGTTGCAATGAATGGAGTGGGGTGGCTGAAGATCTGCCTGCTCGTTGTCACCATCAATCTCAATGCGTGAAGCTAGTTGCGTTTGAATCTGTGAACAGTGGAAGGAAGTTTCTGGCATGTGCAGAGTAGGTTAGCCTCACTTTCGTTGTTACAAATCATTTGTTAGATGTGATTCAGACACTGTCACTGTGCTATGTTATTGTGGATGTTAAGACAGTGTCACAGTTTGTACCTAGTATCTAAAAATGTTGCCACCTCATCAGCGGTGCCATTAGAAAATTATTTGGCACCGCTTCAGCAGTTTGTGCAGCCAACTTTGGTCCACACATCCGAGCAGCCAAGTAGTAAAATACAAAATCTTTATGGCCCGAAGGAACTGGGCATCGGAGCAACTAGGTGCCCCGGAGTCCGGGTCCCTGATCTTTTTCCGCTGCATCGGCTCGCCAGTGCAGGGCACCGGTGCCAAATGTAGCAACAGTTGTCTTTACATCGGTTTTGGCATACATAGTGGACGGCCTTAGTGCTATTAGTTCTATGTTACTAAATTTGTGCATGTACACACCTGTTAGTATCAATTTGCTGTCATCCAAACACTATCGCTATGTTGTTGCAGTTATATTTAGCTTCCTCATAAAATGTTCAATTTGTTATTTATTGTACATGACTAAGAACTTGTAGCATTGTTGTAATTAATTATAGCTTCTGATGTTTCAGAATTTGGTTGTTGTCTCAGTAGCAATTAATTCATTTGCATATTGATCTTTTTGAGAAGATATGTCATAATTAAACTATTTCTTCAGTTTATCAAAATATGTATTTGGTGATTTTCTATGTTGCTAGAAACCCATTTCCCCTACAATTGTTACTGATCTAGTTTTAAATATTAGAGGATGAACGGAAGTGTTCTTACCTGGAGTGGGTTGATCAAGAGTGGCCACGGTCCTTGAAGATGTGCCTAGCAAAGCTTTGGAGCATGTATGAGGAAGAGAACAGAGGTAGGCTTAGAGAAAGTGTTGTCAACGCTAAAGAATGTTTGAAAATGCGGGATAAAAAGAGGAAGATGGAGAATGAGCTCAGATTTTTTAAATCTGACTTTGCTAAGAGGGTGTTGGCGAAGGAGGAGGCACTTTTCTAGTTGGCCAGTGCAAAACAGGTTCTTACTGAACTGAAAGCAGAGGTGGATAAGACGAGTCTGGATGATCTCGATTAGGGAAATGAATATATTGTTCTTATGAAGGTGAACTAGTTATATATTGTACTGTGCTTTTTTCAGGTTCATATCGTACTCTGATGTTAAAATATATTTATGTGCCTGATATGAAATTGGCAAACAGTTGTTGGATATGAAATGTGAATTTGCATAATACTAGACACTACTGGAATCAGGGAATTTGTCATCAGCCTGTTCTTTGCCGTCTGCTAGCCGACGGCAAAGAGGGTCTTTGCCATCCGCTTTCAAAACGCAGACGGCACAGAACTGGCTGATGGCAAATATACAGTTTGCCATCTGCCATTTCTTTGCCATCTGCCAGCGGACGGCAAAAGTCCAGAAGGCAGACGGCAAAGAGCCCAGCTGGACCCCACTGTACTCTATGGCTGGTTAGGTCAGACGGACGGGCTGGATGTCGTCTGCCAGCTCTTTGCCGTCTGTCTTCTGGACCTTTGCCGTCCACCAACAGACGGCACAGAAAATGACCTAGCTAACGGCCGTTCCCCCCCGGCCCCACCCCACTAGCTAGGCTCTTTGTCGTCTTCTAGCAGACGGCAAAGAGCGAACTAACCAAAACGGTCAGCCCTGCCCCACCCCCTCTCTCTCTCCCTCTCACTCTCTCCCCTCTCCTCACCCGCGCACCGCCCCCGTAGCCCGATCCGCCGCCGACCCGCGCCATCCCTGGAGCCCGATGCGCCGCCGGCCAGCCCCGACCCCCGGAGCCCGCCCCGCCATCGGCCCGCCCGCCCCGCCCAGCGGACCCAGGCCGTGGCGGCCGCCCTGCCCCGCCCCATCGTCGGTGCCACGCCGCGCTGCCCCACCCCACCGCCGGAGCCGCACCGCGCCGCGCCGCCCCTCCCCGTGGCCTTCCTCCACCCCCCCCCCTCCACGGGCTGACCTCGCCGGAGCTAGCTAGGTGAGTTCTTGTGCTCTTTTTTTGTTTTTTTAGATTTAGTTTAGTTTGATTTAGTTTAGTTTAGATTTAGTTTAGGTTTAGTTTAGTTTTTTTTTTTTAAGAATAAACAAGAAAGATGAAAAAAATAAGAAGTAAAAGAAGAAGAAGAAGAAGAAGAAGAAGAAGAAGAAGAAGAAGAAGAAGAAGAAGAAGAGGAAGAAGAAGATGATGATGAAAAAAGAAGTAGAAAAAGTAGAAAAAGAAAGAAAAGAAGGAAAAGAAGGTCGAGGGTCGACGGGTCGAGGGTCGATGGTCGCCGAGGGGTCGAGGATCGAGGTGTCAAGGGGTCGAGGATCTCCGAGGGGTCGAGGGTCGCCGAGGGGTCGAGGGTCAAGGGGTCGAGGGTCGAGGAACGAGTAGTGTGAATCATTTTTTTACAACTTAGCGGTGGCATCCTGTTGTAAATATTTAGTTAGGTTGATGGAAATAACAATAATGCTATGTTACTCATCTTTGGATTTCAATGTGCAGTTGTTTCGTCGCTGCGAGGGTCTGGTATTCGACGAGCTCCGCCGCTTCGTTCATGGGTGAGCACAAATGACATCTCCTCCTCCCCCCATAATTATTTGCTCTATTTCAGTGTTCGTGTCGATGAAACTTGCTAGCTATAGATGTCTTCAATCATCAGTATGCGTGACCAGTATGCGTCTCCCATTCGAAAGGGTTACAGTTATAAATATGCATGCATTTCCATATTTATAACCGTGATTCTTTCGAATTGTCCAACGTTATCCATGGACAGCCCAAGTATGTGTAGATTGGGTTCGTTTTCCCATATGCTCTACTCCAGATCCGACGCATAAATTTCGTCAGTGCCTCCCTGTTGTTCTCCAGGTACACATCCTCTCTGTTTATTGCAGAGATGTGTATCAAGAGAACAGCGGGGAGGTGCTGCTGAAATTTTGCATCGGATCCGGAGCAAAGCATGGGAAAACGAACCCAATCTACACATACTCGGGTGGGATTAGGACCTATCTTTACCTATTAGAGTGTAGGTTGCATGGACGTAATAAAATTGACAAACTAGATTAACTGATGAATATATACATGGTGAATTATATATGTGTTTCTTGTGTGTCCAGTAGCTAGGCAAGCAAAGATGAGTGATAGTGCGTGGATGTACACCGGTCACACTAGTCAGAAAGAGATGACCAATGAATGGTTAACAAAAACCAAGGGGTTTGTGAAAGCCGCATTTGCAAATGGCCAGAGGAAAACCTGGTGCCCCTGTGTCCGGTGCAACAATTGGGAAAAGAGGACAAAGGATGAAATGGGCAAACACCTGCAGAAGAGTGGTTTTACGCCCAGTTATACGGTGTGGACATTTCATGGTGAGTCTGCCCAATGTGCCAGAGCTGAGGTGGTTCATCGTTGCACCGACGAGCATGGTACCGGGATGGAAGACATGGTGCAAGACTTTGATGATGCTCGGGATTCGGACGATGAGATGGAGGAATATGCAAAGGCCTTCAATGAAATGTTGGAGTCTTGAAAATGTCCTCTGCACGAGCACAGTGAGCTTTGTCAGCTGGATGCCATCTCACAAGTAATGGCTCTGAAGGCTCAATTCAACTTGGGCAGAGAATGCTACGACGCGATGATGACAGTATTTGGACGCTTTCTACCCAAAGGCCATGTAATGCCTGCAAACATGTACCAGTCGGACAAAATCCTCTGTGCACTTAAGATGCCCTATGAGAAGATACATGCCTATGAGAAAGGATGTGCCTTATTTAGGCTTGAGTATGCGGACTTGAACTATTGTCCTATTTGCAAGTCTTCCAGGTATGTTCTGGTAGACAACGGTATGTGTGAGAAAATGCAGACCAAAATCCTCGTTAATGTTCTTCGGTATTTGCCAATCGTACCAAGATTTCAACGTCTTTTCATGGTCGAAGAGACGGCAAGACAGATAAAATGGCACAAAATGGGCAAAAGAAGAAAACTAGATGCAGATGGGAATCTGATGATGGTACACACATCGGATGGTTCTGTGTGGAAGCGCTTTGATGCATTACCTGAGCAAAAAATGGCAGATCCAAGGCATCCTCGAGTCGCCATCAGCACGAATGGGCTTAGTGTGTTTGGTCTGACGGTAACCCAATACAGTTGTTGGCCTGTATTTGTCATTCCACTCAATCTCCCCCCCCCCCCCTCGGACAGATTATGCAAAGAAAGAACATTTTCCTGACGTTGATAATTCCAGGGCCCAACTATCCGGGGAAGAATATGAATGTGTACATGTAGCCGCTCAAGGATGAACTGCAAGAAGCTTAGGATAATGGGTTCAAGACATACGACGCCGCTAGCAAACAGAACTTCATAATGCATGTCTGGTACATGTACTCGATGCATGACTTGCCGGCGTATGCGCTATTCGTTGGCTGGTGTGTGCATGGAAGGTTCCCGTGCCCCACATGCAAGGCAGCTCTTGAGTTTCATTGGCTGCAGGCGGGTCGCAAGTTTTCTTGCTTCGACATGCATAGACAGTTCCTGGATCCTTGCCATAAGTTCAGGAAAGACAAGAAGAACTTCATCAAAGGTAGAGTTGTAAAAAACTCTGCACCACCTGCGTTGACAGGCCAAGAGACCCTGGATCAGCTAAACGCTCTCAAGCCAGATCCAGAGCGTCCAGGGTATTTCAAGGGGTATAATTCGGAATACGCCTAGACTCACAAGACATGCTTGTGGGATCTGCCTTACTTCAAATCCTCCTTTGCCCACACAACATCGACGTGATGCACACTGAAAAGAATATCGCCGAGGCCCTTTTTGGTACATTGTTCAGCATAGAGGGGAAGTCAAAGGATAATACTAAGGCTAGAGTCGATCAAGAGGCGCTATGTGATAGACCGTTACAAAACATGCAAGAACCGAAAGGAAAGTAGAACTGGACGAAGCCAAAGGCATGGTTCAATCTTGGAAGGCCAGCTATGAGGGAATTATCTTGTGGGTGAAAATGCAGTTGATGTTCCCCGATGGGTATGCAGCGAATCTAAAGAGGGGAGCGAGTCTTGAAAAATTGAAGATATTTGGTCTCAAGAGTCATGATTGGCACATATGGATTGAGCGGGTAATGCCGGTGATGTTGCATGGCTTTATCCCTGAGGATGACTGGCTAGTACTAGCAGAGCTGAGCTATTTCTTCCGTGTTCTTTGTGCGAAAGAACTATCGCCTGCCGTGCTAGAAGAAATGGAAGAGTTGGCGCCGGAGTTGATCTGCAAGTTAGAGAAGATCTTTCCGTCGGGCTTCTTTAATCCAATGCAACACTTGATTTTGCATCTCCCGACCGAGGCAAGATTGGGGGGCCCGTGCAAAATCATTGGTGCTACGCAACTGAGAGGATGCAGAAGACGCTCAGAGCAAAATGTAAAAATAAACGTAGAATTGAAGCATCGATGGCCGAGGAATTCATTACTGAGGAGGCGGCAAACTTCTTGACAGCACACTATGAAGCCAAAAATCGTCATTTGCATAATTCGAAGCCTCGGTACAATGCTGGCGATCCTAAAAAAGGTGGATCCAACCTCAGCCTATTCAAAGGGAATCTCACACAAGCCGGTGCTTCGAAACCAATATCGCTAGATGTCAAAGAATGGCGGACCATTTCGTTGTATATCTTCAACAACCTAACAGAAGTGCGGCCGTACATCGAGTAAGTTCTCACGGTACATTGTTTCGCAACTTCTAATTCCTTTGAACTGCTCTTATTCCCAGATATTTGATACAGTCGATACGTCGCCAAATTCTTGGATGGAGCGGAGATCGAAAAGGAATCCATCAAAGAGTATGAGCTTCAGGCAAAGCAAGGAGGCGGCTTTCCCGGTTTCATCTCTTGGTTCAAACAAATGGTAATTTCCATTAGACCATTCTCATTTCTTCGTCTAATTTGTGGCTAATGCAACAATCCTTTCGTATTAAACTTGTAGGCTAATTCAGAGTCTATGGACGCCGAATTGAGACAAGTCGCTAATGGTTTTGACTATAAGGTCCATTCATTTGACAAATACGACATCAACGGGTATTGCTTTCGTACCTTTGGCAAAGAGCTATCTATGGCCGATCGAAAGTCTACAAATTGTTGTGTCTCTGCTATCGGTGATGGAAGTACCAAGTATTAGGGGAGAGTTGAAGCAATTTATGAACTTCTATTCTATGGTGAAAACCCACCGAACGTCGTAGTCTTCAAATGTTATTGGTTCCAGTCGAAGGAGACTAGAAGGACTCATGAACATATAGGGCTAGTCAAAATCAAACAAAGCACCCATATAGATGTTCCCGTTGTCTATATTACGGCTCAACAGGCGACCCAAGTTTTCTATCTACCGTGGGCCTGCCAAACTGATCCAAATCTGAATGGTTGGGATGTCATTTATGAAGTGCCGCCACGTGTTAGGCCACCTCCCCCTAATGAACAGGATTATGAACCTCACATTAACCCAGACACATATGAAGGTGAATTCTTCCAAGAAACACGTCTTTCCAAAAAACGCTTCAAGAAACGCTCTACTTCACCCCAGAACATTGAAGTAGACAGCGACAGTGAATCCGACTTCACCCCTGAGCCGGAACAAGAAGAGGTTACTGCTGCGGATGACCTGTCAATGCTTGACCGATTACATAAAGGTGGCCTTCCACATGTTGATGCCGCTGAACCCGATGAGCACGTCATTCATGATAGTGATGATGATGATGCATTTATTGATCCCAGAGCATATATAGACGATCAAGATTATTATTAGTTCATGTCAGGTATTCAATTTGTATTATATACATATATATATTGTTAGTTCATGTTAGGTACTCAATTTTTTTATGTTGTACTTGATTTATATAGTTACTTGTATGATTGTATGATTTATATAGTTACTTGTATGATTGTTTGTTTTACATAGTGCCATGGTCTTGATGTCCATCCCCGTAGGCCCTCGTCCGGTTTATGATTCGGATGTGGTATATTCTCTTTTATAACTATTTGTTGCATTTCGCATTTATGACAATTATGCCCATCAAGTTGACATAGAGATATTTTTATCTAGGAGGTACGTGAATCGGAAATTGGAACCGACCCTCTTGTCGAGAAGTTAAATTTAGTTGAAAAGAAAATGAGTATTTGAAAGAAAAAATGAAAAGAATTGAAGAAGAGAAGATGAAATTGGAGTTGTATGTTGCCGAAGTCGTCGATGATCACAAGATCAAGATGGATGCAATGTGCTTGAAGATGGATGCAATGCGCTTGAAGATTAGTAAGATTAGAAAATATGCCATTGATAATGAGGCTTGGTATCATTATGCCGTTGGATCAATTGTTACCTTCGTTGCGATCTTGATTGCATTTGTTGTGATGACGGTAAGTTTTCTCTAGTGTTTTGCTTAACAAATGCATACTTAGCTTCGTACATGCTTGTTAGCCCTATTATGCCACATACATAGCTTATTTTCCCCAAAAAAGACGTACTTAGCTAATTATCCCCCAAAATGACATAATTAGCTTATTTAGTTCATTTATGACATAATTAGCTTATTATTCTAAAAAATGGCATAATAACCTTGGTTCTCCCATAAATGTCATATACTTAGCTTATTTTCCTCCAAGATAGCATAATTACCTAAGTTAGATAAAAAATGAGCTATACTTACCTAAGTTGGCTCAAAAATGGCATCATCACCTAGGTTAGCACAAAAATGACCTATACTTACCTTATTTTCCTCCAAATTGACATAATAAGCTTAGTTTGCTCAAAAATGGCATAATTACCTAAGTTAGCTCTAAAATGACACAAATAAGGAATAAGAAGAGGAAAAACAAGGAAGAGGAGAAAAAGAAGAAGAAGAAGAAACTATCTTCTTATTCTTCCTTTTTCTCTTCTTTCTTTTTCTCCATCTTCTACTCCTTATTCTTATTCTTCTTCTTTCTTCCACTTCTTCTTCTTCTTCTTCTAGTCTTCTTCTAGTCTTCTTCTTCTTCTTCTTCTAGTCTTATTCTTCTTCTAACTTTCTTACTCCCATTTTTGCAGGTTTGATTCACTTCATGGAAGAAGCATTGATGGACTGCTAGTGTTTAGTTTCTGTTTTCATTTGTATTGATGAACAATGTGAAACTATGTATGTATATATGGATGAACTCCGTGAAACTATGTATGTATTGGATCTTTTAATACCCTATGTGTTCTGTTGCATTGATGGACTGCTAGATGTTGGATACATGGGGTATGTTTAAGGTTGAAACTATATATATATCATATATGTCTTTTGAAAATGCAGGGATATAACAGAAAACAGAAAAAACAGTAACAATACAGGCACTTTGCCGTCTGCCATCGACGGCAAAGGGGTGCCGTCCGTTACAGACGGCAAAGAGGCCACGTGGCAGCAACCTGTGCAACCTGGGAGCTGACCCATTTGGTCACTTTGCCTTCTGTGGTAGACGACAAAGAGCTGGGTGGAGTGACGCGTCTGCTGACATCATAAGGCAGACGACAAAGGGGAGGGCATTTTTGCCGTCAGCTGGCAGACGGCAAAGCCTCCCATTAGCCACCTAACATGGCTAATGTTTGTTCTTTGCCATCCATGTTCTTTGTCGTCTGCCACCGACGGCAAAGCGTCTTTGCCATCCGCTGTGAGAAAGCAGACGGCAAAGAAGCTGTTTACCGTAGCTTACTGTGCCGGACAGCTTTGTCGTCAGCGGCTGACAGCAAAGAGGTTTGCCGTCAGCTTTCCGGTCCTTTGCCGTCTGCCATGGCGGGCTCCGGGGGGCGGGGCTGGCCGGCGGCACCTCGGGCTCCGGGGGTGGCGCGGGCTGGCGACGGATCGGGCTACGGGGGTGGCGCGCGGGTGAGGTAAGGGGAGAGAGAGATAAAGGGGGAGAGAGAGGGGGTGGGGCGGGGCTGACCATTTTAGTTAGTTCGATCTTTGCCGTCTGCTAGCAGACGGCAGAGAGCTTAGCTAGTGGGGTGGGGCCGAGGGGGAACAGCCATTAGCTAGGTCATTTTCTTTGCCGTCTGCTGGCGGACGACAAAGGTCCAGAAGGCAGGCGGCAAAGAGCTGGCGGACGGCATCCAGCCCGCCCGTCTGACCTAACCAGCCGCAGATTCCAGTGGGGCCCAGCTAGGCTCTTTGCTGTCTGCCTTCTGGACCTTTGTCGTCCGCTGGCAGACGGCAAAGAAATGGCAGATGGCAAACTGTATATTTGCCATCAGCCAGTTCTGTGTCGTCTGCATTTTGAAAGCGGACGGTAAAGACCCTCTTTGCCATCGGCTAGCAAACGGCAAAGAACAGGCTGATGGCAAATTCCCTGATTCGAGTAGTGAATTATTAATCATAAACAAATAAACCTGCTAAATGGGTCATGGAACTTTGCAAATGGTTCTAGCAGTAAAAGCGCTTGTGATGGATAGCCCAATGCCATACAATTTTCTTCATCAAATCGTGTGTGATGTAGTTGAATAAAAGCAAACGGTTAACCGAGGCAGAGTGTGTGTGATAGTTACACCTATCACACACGAGGCTATACATAAAACTGTGTGGGATGTATATACGAACGGAAACATTTTCCCTGGATTGACTGTGTGGGATGTACATACAAACGGAAACGTTTTCCCTGGATTGATTGTGTGGGATGTACATACTAACGAAAACGTATTCCTTGGATTGACTGTGTGGAATGTACATAACAAACGGAAACATTTGTTTGGGACTGACTGTGTGGGATGTACTTACGACCGGAACCGATTAGACTTGTATAACCGTATTTGATCGCTCGTCGGTCGCACACGACCTCATTTTGCCGAGCGTGTGTGACCGGAGGGCCTATCCCCGACGGTTTCTGGGTCATGTGGGAAGGACCCCCCTATCGCAGTCACTCACTAGGAGACGGTTCAAAACACCATCGCGGAAAGGGGTTAAAAACCATTTGTATAGCACCTCGCTGTACCAGTGAGGGCATCTTACCGATCGAGCTCGGCCTCTAGCTCTTTATGCATGCGTACCCGAGGTGTGTCGTGTATGATGTCGTAGGGGAGGACTGCCTCGGCGCCATACACCATAAAAATGGTGTGTATAACCAGTGGATCTGGTGGGCATAGTAGGCAAGCCCCATAGGAAGGAATCAAGTTCCTCGACCTATTTGCAGTCGGCCTTTTTAAGGGAGCGCACTAACCTTGGCTTGATGCCGCTAAGGATTAGTCCATTGGCTCGCTCCACTTGCCCATTGGACTGTGGGTGGTAGACTGACGCGTAGTCGAGCTTAATGCCCATTTTCTTGCACCATCCCTTGACCTCTTTAGCCGCGAAGTTTGTTCCGTTGTCCGTGATCAGACTGTGGGGGAAGCCATAGCGATGTACCACCCCAGAAATAAATCCGATGACTTGGATAGTTTCGGCTGAGGCAACTGGCTTTGCTTTGATCCACTTGGTGAATTTGTCTACCATTACGAGTAGGTATTTGTTTTTGTTGGCTCCACCTTTTAGCGGCCCGATCATATCTAGCCCCTAGGCCGCAAAAGGCTAAGTGATGGGGATGGTACGAAGGGCCGTGGGGAGCATGTGGCTTTGCTTGGCAAATACCTGACAACCTGGGCAACGTTGAACCAATGTCGAGGCATCAGCGCCCGCAGTCGGCCAATAGAAGCCAGCTCCGAAAGCTTTGCTTACCAGGGTCCGGGCAGCAGCATGATGTCCGCTCATGCTGGTGTGTATCTCCTGAAGTAGGAGTCTTCCTTCTTTCTCGAATATGCATCGCTGGAGGACGCCCGTGGTGTTATCTTATAGAGTTCTCCTTCATGAACCTTGTAGGCTTTAGATTGCCTGACGATCCGACGTGCGTCGGTTTGGTTGTCGGGGAGCTCTTTTCGGAGCAAGTACGCGAGGAGCGGTTCGGTCCAGGGTGCAATGACTGCCATGAATTCATGCGCGGAGGCAGTTTCCTGGACTGTCGAGCCGCCCATGATGCCTTCGTCGTCTTCGGGCACGGCACGTTGCCCGACGTCGCTTGACTTCGACGTTCCTTTATTGTCTTGCCAGACTACGGACGGCTTGAAAAGCCGCTCGAGGAAGGTGTTGTCCGGGACCTTATCCCGTTTGGCACCCATTCAGGCGAGGACTGATACATCTCCAACGTGTCTATAATTTTTTATTGTTCCATGCTATTATATTATCTTTTTTGGATGTTTTATATGCATTAATATGCTATTTTATATTATTTTTGGGACTAACTTATTAACTTAGAGCCCAGTGCCAGTTTCTGTATTTTCCTTGTTTTTGACTTTTACAGAAAAGGAATATCAAATGGAGTCCAAACGGAATAAAACTTTATGGTGATTTTTCTTGGACCAGAAGAAACCCACAAAACATGGAGAGGAGACCAGAAGACCCACGAGGAAGCCACAAGCCGTAGGAGCGGGCCCTAGGGGGGGCGCCCCCAGGGTTTGTGGGCCCCTCGAAGACCTTCCAAGCCTAATCTTTGCACTATAAATCCTCAAATATTCCCCATATGCCAGAGGGCACACCAAAAATACTTTTCCGCCGCCGCAAGCCTCTGTTCCCGTGAGATCCCATCTTGGGGCCTTTTCCGGCACTCCACCGGAGGGGGATTCGATCACGGAGGACCTCTACACCAATCTTGCTGCCCTTCCGATGATGTGTGAGTAGTTTACCACAGACCTACGAGTCCATAGCTAGTAGCTAGATGACTTCTTCTCTCTCTTTGATCTTCAATACAATGTTCTCCTTGATGTTCTTGGATATCTATTCGATGTAATCTTCTTTTGCGGTGCGTTTGTTGAGATCCGATGAATTGTGGATTTATGATCAGATTATCTATGAATATTATTTGAGACTTCCCTGAACTCTTTTATGCATGATTAAGATAACTTTGTATTTCTCTTCAAACTATCGGTTTGGTTTGGCCAACTAGATTGGTTTTTATTGCAATGGGAGAGGTGCTTAGTTTTGGGTTCAATCTTGCGGTGTCCTCACCCAGTGACAGAAGGGGTAGTGAGGCACGTATTGTATTGTTGCCATCAAGGATAAAAATATGGGGTTTAAGTCATATTGCTTGAGTTTATCCCTCTACATCATGTCATCTTACTTAAAGCGTTGCTCTGTTCTTATGAACTTAATACTCTAGATGCAGGAAGGAGTCGGTCGATGTGTGGAGTAATAGTAGTAGATGCAGAATAGTTTCGGTCTACTAGTCACGGACGCGATGCCTATATTCATGATCATTGCCTTAGATGTCTTCATAATTATGCGCTTTTCTATCAATTGCTCAACAGTAATTTGTTTACCCACCGTATGTTTTCTTCAAGAGAGAAGCCTCTAGTGAAACCTATGGCCCCCAGGTCTATTTTCCATCATATATTTTCAGATCTATAAACCAAAAAACCCAAAAATACCTTGCTGCAATTTATTTATATTTACTTTAGTTTGCCTTTTTATTTATCTTTTATACCTATCTCTATTAGATCTCACTCTTGTTCGTGACCGTGAAGGGATTGACAACCGTTTCTCGCGTTGTGTGCAAGTGTTTGTTAGTTTGTGCAGGTGCATATATTGGAGACTTGCTTGTGCCTCCTACTGGATTGATACCTTGGTTCTTAACTGAGAGAAATACTTATCTCTACTTTGCTGCATCACCCTTTCCTCTTCAAGGAAAAAATCAATGCAAGCTCAAGAAGTAGCAAGGACATCCGCGGCCTGGTTGCTGTCGTGGGGTATGTGTTGGAATTCCAGCCCCTTAAACCTGGCCGAGATCTTTATTACAGCATTCAGGTAAGCTGTCATCTTCGGATATTTGGTGTCGAAATCGCCGTTGACTTGCGAGATGGTGAGGTTGGAACCACCTCAGACCTCCAGGTTATTGACACCCATGGAGACTACTATCCGGAGCCCGTGTAAGAGGGCTTGGTATTCAGCCGCATTATTGGGGTCTGTGTGCATAATTTGTAGTACATATCTAATGTTGTTCCCTGTGGGTGATGTAAGCACGACGCCAGCCCCTAGGCCGGCGAGCATTTTAGAACCATCAACATACATGGTCCAATGCGAGTAGGTGTTGTATTCCCGGGGGAGTTCGGCCTCCGTCCATGATAAGTCTCCAATGTATCTATAATTTTTTATTGTTCCATGCTATTATATTATCCATCTTGGATGTTTTATATGCATTATTATGCTATTTTATGTCATTTTTTTGGGACTAACCTATTAACCTACTGCCCAGTGCCAGTTGTTTTTTCCATGTTTTTGTCTTTTACAGAAAATCAATACCAAACGGAGTCCAAACAGAATGAAACTTTTTGACAATTTTTCTTGGGACAGAAGACAACCAGGAAGCTTTGGGAGGAGGCCAGAAGGTCCACGGGTGAGCCACAAGCTCACCAGGTGCACCCTAGGGAGGTGCCCTATGAGCTTGAGGGGCCCCCGTGGCGCCTCTAACCCCAATCTCAACTCTATAAATAACCAAATATTCCCCATATACCAGAGGGCACATCAAAAATACTTTTCCACCGCTGCAAGTTTCTGTCCTCGTGAGATCCCATCTCAAGACCTGTTCCGGTACTCTGCGGAGGGCGATTCGATCATGGAGGGCCTCTACATCAACCTTGCTGCCCTTCCGATGATGTGTGAGTAGTTTACCACAGACCTACTGGTCCATAGCTAGTAGCTAGATGGCTTCTTCTCTCTCTTTGATCTTCAATACAATGTTCTCCTTGATGTTCTTGGAGATCTATTCGATGTAATCTTCTGTTGCGGTGCATTTGTTGAGATCCGATGAATTGTGGATTTATGATCAGATTATCTATGAATATTACTAGCACATATGCCCGTGCGTTGCAACGGGAGAAAAAATAGTATGCATTTAAAGTTAATGAAAATTATATGTGCAAGCAAAACCCTGTGTGCACGAGAACAATGAACATTTAGCTTCTCGGTTTCGGGGGGTGTGAAGTAATCAATCCAATATTTTTTCATTCATTGATTGAATGCATTTAAGAGTTTTGTTACGTCATTCTACGCCAGAGAAGGCCCATGAATTATTCAATCTACTTTTCCTTTTAATCGAGGAGATTTTAAGGTATGAAGTTTTTGAATATTGTAGCAAACATGAACCATTTTTTATATGCTGAACAGTTTTTTTCAAAATTATGTACACATTCAGAAGGAAACATGACCATTTTTTAAATCCTGAACAATTTTTTTAAAATTATGTACACTTTCAGAAAAATGGGAACAAAATTTGAAATAGGACCATCTTTCAAAATTCACAAACATTTTTTGAAAACCCAACTTTTTTTATAAAACATGAGCATTATCTGGATTTGTGAACATTTTTTTAAAATGAGAACATGTGTTGAAAATTCATAACATTCTTCGAAAATGTGTATCTTTTATACACGAACATTATTTTGAATTGTGAAAAATTCACTAAAATAAGAATATTTTTGGAATTTGGAGCATTTTTTAAAATGCCATTTTCTTTTTATAAAGCTTGATTTTTTTTTAAAACAATAAAAAAGTTTGAAAAAAATGGGAAACTTTTTTCAAGTTCCGAATATTTTTCAAAATAGCAATAAAATTTTGGAATTCTGAATATTTTCTAAAATTTGATTTTTCAAATTCTGAAAGTTTTGAGAATTTTGAATTTATGAATTAAATTCTATAAGAAAATAAACTTAGAATGGAAAAAAGAAATAGGAGAATAAGAATAAAAATAGAAGTAAAACACAGAAACAAACATCCTAAAAAAACACAGAAACAAAGAAAAACGGGCCAGCCCATTATTGGTTGTCCTGTGCGAAGTTCTGACTATTTGTCGCCCTATGCATAAAATAAATTTTTCCCAGCTGCATGGGCGAAAAAATAAGTGGGCTGACTTCGCTGGCCACAGCGCGTGGCCCATGCATGAAATTCTGGAAAAAGCCTTTTTTCTGACAGACGTACGCATAAGAATTTAGTACCACCTCGGATAGAAAAAAAATTCTTTTCGACGGTGAACGGATGAAAATTTTGGCGAAACGCACCTTGCTTTATTAGTAGGTATAGATTTGAGTCCTCTCTGAACTCTTTTATGCAAGATTAAGATAGCTTTGTATTTCTCTCCTATCTATTGATTTGATTTGGCCAACTAGATTGATTTTTCTTGCAATGGGAGAGGTGCTTTGTATTGGGTTCATTCTTGCGGCGTCCTAACCCAGTGACAGTAGGGGTAGCGAGGCACGTATTTGTATTGTTGCCATTAAGGATAAAAGGTGGGGTTTATTTCATATTGATTGGATCTATCCCTCTACATCATGTCATCTTGCTTAAGGTGTTACTCCGTTCTTGTTAACTTAATACACTAGATGCATGCTGGATAGCGGTTGATGTGTGGAGTAATAGTAGTAGATGCAGGCAAGAGTCGGTCTACTTGTCACGGACGTGATGCCTATATTCATGATCATTGCCTTAGATATCGTCATAACTTTGCGCTTTTCTATCAATTGCTCAATAGTAATTTGTTTACCCCCTGTATGCGTTCTTTCAAGAGAGAATCCTCTAGTGAAAACTATGGCCCCCGGGTCTATTTTTATCATATTATTTTCAGATCTATAAAACCAAAAACCCAAAAATACCTTGCTGCAATTTATTTACCTTTACTTTGTTTTGCACTTTTATTTATATTTTATACCTATCTCTATCAGATCTCATCCTTGCAAGTAACTGTGAAGGGATTGACAACCCCTTTATTGCGTTGGGTGCAAGTATTTGTTTGTTTGCGTAGGTGCAACCATTGGTCACTTGTGTGTTCCTGCTACTGGATTGATACCTTGGTTCTCAAACTGTGGGAAATACTTATCTCTACTTTGCTGCATCACCCTTTCCTCTTCAAGGGAAAAACCAACGCAAGCTCAAGAAGTAGCAGGAAGAATTTTTGGCACCATTGCCGGGGAGGATCTACATCAAGCCTACCAAGTACCCATCATAAACTTCAATCTCTTGCATTTACATTATTCGCCATTTGCCTCTCGTTTTCCTCTCCCCCACTTCTGAAACGTTTTCAGAAAAACATAAAAATATTTGCCTTTTTATTTGCGTTCTTTTCGTTCATCTTTTTGTTTGCTTGTGTGCTAGATTGCTTGCTTTGTCATGATGTCTCAAGAAAATACTAAGTTGTGTGATTTTTTCAACACTAATAATAATGATTTTATTAGTACTCCGATTGCTCCCTCCACTAGTGCGGAATCTTATGAAATTAATGCCGTTTTGTTGAATCTTGTTATGAAAGAACAATTTTCTGTTAGTCCTATTAAAGATGTTGCATCCCATCTAAATACTTTCGTTGAATTGTGTGATATACAAAATAAAAAGATGTGGATAGTGATATTGTTAAATTGAAGTTATTTCCGTTCTCACTAAGAGATCATGCTAAAACTTGGTTTTCATCCTTGCCTAAAAATAGTATTTTTTTCATGGAATAAGTGTAAGGATGCTTTTATTTCAAAGTATTTTCCTCCCGCTAAGATCATCTCCCTTAGGAACGATATAATGAATTTTAAGCAACTAGATCATGAACATGTTGCACAATCTTGGGAGAGGATGAAATTGATGATAAGAAATTGCCCTACTGATGGTTTAAGTTTATGGATGATCATACAAAAAAATTATGCTGGATTGAATTTTGCATCTAGAAATCTTTTAGATTCTGCCACGGGTGGTACTTTTATGGAGATCACATTAGGATAAACTACTAAACTCCTAGATAATATTATGGCAAATTACTCTCAATGGCATAGCGAAAGATCTTCTACTAGTAAAAAAGTGCATGCGATTGAAGATATTAATATTTTGAGTGGAAAGATGGATGAACTTATGAAATTGATTGCTAGCAAGAGTGCTCCTATTGATCCTAATGATATGCCTTTGTCTACTTTTATTAAGAATAATAATGAATCTATGTATGCGAATTTCGTTGGTAGAAACAATTTTGGTAATAACGCGTATAGAGGCAATTTTAATCCTAGGCCGTTTCCTGGAATCTGATAATTATGGTAATTCCTAAAAAAAATCTTATGGAAATTATAATAAGATACCCTCTTATCTTGAGAATAATATTAAAGATTTTATTAACTCCCAAAAGATTTTCAATGCTATGGTAGAAGAAAAATTGCTCAAGGTTGATGATTTGGCTAGAAACGTTGATAGAATTTCTCATGAGATTGATTCTTTTAAGATAAGATCTATGTCACTCAAGCTTGATATTAATGAGTCTCTGAAAGCTATTCAAATTTCTATTAATGAAATTAGGGAGAGAACCGCTAGGATGCGTGCTAAGATAGAATGGCTAGAAAAAGTATGTTCTTCTAGTTTTTGCGATAATCATGATGAATATTTTAAAGTGATTGGTGTGACTCCTATTGAATCTTTGTTTGATAATATCAAACTTGAGAAAGAAGGGACTGGAGATGAGTCAACTTTAGCTAGAAGGCGTCCCAATAATTTGGAGAGTGAAGATCGTAATGAAAAATTTCATAAAAGTGGGATTGGCGAGGTCAAAACATTAACTAGCGATGAGCCCACTCTTTTGGATTTCAAGGGATTTAATTATGATAATTGTTCTTTGATTGATTGTATTTCCTTTTTACAATCTATGCTTAATTCACCTCATGCTTATAATCAAAATAAAGCTTTTACTAAACACATCGTTGATGTTATGATGAAATCTTTTGAAGAAAAACTTGAGTTGGAAGTTTCAATCCCTAGAAAGCTTTATGATGAATGGGAACTGACTATTAAAATTAAGATTAAAGATTATGGGTACAATGCTTTGTGTGATTTGGGTGCTAGCGCTTCCACTATTCCAAAAACTTTATGTGATGTGCTAGGTTTGCATAAACTTGATGATTGTTCTTCAAATTTGCACTTAGCGGATTCCACTATTAAGAAACCTACGGGAAGAATTAATGATGTTCTTATTTTTGCAAATAGGAATTATGTGCCCGTAGATTTTATTGTGCTTGATTTAGATTGCAATCCTACATGCCCTATTATTCTTGGTAGACCTTTCTTTAGAACGATTGGTGCAATTATTGACATGAAATAAGGAAACATTAGGTTTCAATTTCCATTAAGGAAGGGCATGGAACACTTTCCAAGAAATAAAATTAAGTTGCCATATGAATCTATTATGAGGGCCACTTATGGATTGGATACCAAAGATGACAATACCAAGATCTATGCAATATGCCTAGCTAGGGGCGTAAAACAATAGCGCTTGTTGGGTGGCAACCCAATTTTATTTTATGTTTTTTTGTTTTTGCTTCTATTTTCAATAAATATGCTATTATACCTATGTTATGATTGTGTTTTAATGTTTTAATTAGTGTTTGAGCGAAGTAAGACCTTTGGGCTGATTTGGAAGATCATTGATTTGATTTTGCTGAAAAACAGAAACTTTTGGGTCCAGTAGAAGAATTGTTAAAATTTTCTAGAACATGGAAACATTCTGAATTTTTTACACAAGATTGATATACAGATTGTCTACGTTGTCCTAAGTTTACAGAAATTTGGAGTTACAGGAGTAAGACTTTAATTCGGGTCTTTACAGACTATTCTGTTTTTGACAGATTCTGTTTTCGTTGTGTTGTTCGCTTATTTTGATGGATATACGGGTAGTATCGGGGGGTATGAGCCATGGTGAAGTTAGAATACAGTAGATATAATGCAAATATGAAATTGGAATGAGTTTACAACAGTACCTAAAAGTGGAGATTTGTTTTATCATACTAACGGATCTCACGAGTTTTTTGGTGAGTTTTGTTTTGTGAAGTTCTCAAGTTTTGGGTGAAGTTTCGATGGACTATGGAATAAGGAGTGGCAAGAGCCTAAGCTTGGGGATTCCCAAGGCACCCCAAGTTAATAATAAAGGACAACAAAGCATCTAAGCTTGGGGATGCCCCGGATGGCATCCCCTCTTTTGGCTTCAATCCATCAGTAAATTACTTGAGGCTATATTTTTATTCACCACATGATATATGTTTTGCTTTGAGCGTCTTGTATTATATGAGTCTTTGCTTTTTAGTTTGCCATAATCATCCTTGTTGTACACACCTTTTGAGAGGGACACACATAAATTGTGAATTTATTAGACTACTCTATGTGCTTCACTTATATCTTTTGAGCTAGGTGGTTGCTCTAGTGCTTCGCTTTTATCTTTTTAGAGCACGGTAATGGTTTTATTTTTGAAGAAATTGATGAAATCTCATGCTTCACTTATATTATTTTGAGAGTATTAAAAATAGTATGGCAATTTACTTAGGTTACGAACTTAGTCCTAATATGATGGGTATTCAAGAGGGATATAATAAAAACTTTCATGAAGATCATTGAATATATGAGTAGTTTGATTCCTTGCATTTGTTTTGAGATATAAAGATGGTGATATTAGAGTCATGCTAGTGAGTAATTGTGGTTTAGTAAGAATATCTTTGTTGAGGTTTGTGATTCCCGAAGCATGCATGTATGGTCTCTCGTTGTGCGATGAAGTTGGGGCATGATTTATTTTTTATTGTCTTCCTTATGAGTGGCGGTCGGGGACGAGCGATGGTCTTTTCCTACCAATCTATCCCCCTAGGAGCATGCATATTAGTACTTTGATTTGACGGCTAATAAACTTTAGCAATAAGTATGTGAGTTCTTTATAACTAATGTTGAGTCCATGGATTATACGCACTCTCGCCCTTCCACCATTGCTAGCCTCTTCGGTGCCGTGCATTGACCTTTCTCACCTTGAGAGTTGGCGTAAACTTCGCCGGTGCATCCAAATCCCATGATATGATATGCTCTTTCACACATAAACCACCCTATATCTTCCTCAAAACAGCCACCATACCTACCTATTATGGCACTTCCATAGCCATTCCGAGATATATTGCCATGCAACTTCCACCGTTCCATTTTATTAGGACACATACCATCATTGTCATATTGCTTTGCATGATCATATAGTTGACATAGTATTTGTGGCTTGGCCACTATTCATATTTTTTATACATGTCACGCTAGATCATTGCACATCCCGGTATACCGCCGGAGGCATTCATATAGAGTCATATTTTCGTTCTAGTATCGAGTTGTAATTTTTGAGTTGTAAGTAAATAAAAGTGTGATGACCATCATTATTAGAGCATTGTCCTATGTGAGGAAAGGATGATGGAGACTATGATTCCCCCACAAGTCGGGATGAGACTCCGGATTTAAAATAAAAAAAGAGGCCAAAGAGCCCCCAAAAAAGAGGCCAAAGAGCCCAAAATAAATAAAAGGAGAAAAAAGAAAAATGAGAGAAAAAAAAGAGAAGGGACAATGTTACTATCCTTTTCCACACTTGTGCTTCAAAGTAGCACCATGTTCTTAATGATAGAGAGTCTCCTATTTTGTCACTTTCATATATTCCAATGATGGGCTTCCTCAAATTGCCCTAGGTCTTTGTGAGCAAGCAAGTTGGATGCACACCCACTTACTTTTCTTTTGAGCTTTCATACACTTATAGCTCTAGTGCATCCGTTGAATGGCAATCCCTACTCCTTGCATTGACATCAATTGATGGGCATCTCCATAGCCCATTGATTAGCCTCGTCAATGTGAGACTTTCTCCTTTTTTTGTCTTCTCCACACAACCTCCACTATCATATTCTATTCCATCCATAGTGTTATATCCATGGCTCACACTCATGTATTGCGTGAGTTGAAAAAGCTTAAGAGCGTTAAAAGTATGAATCGATTGCTTCGCTTGTCATCGGGGTTGTGCATGATAAATACTTGGTGTTAAGAAGATAGAGCACGACTAGATTATATGATTTGTTGAGATCTGATGAAATGCTTGGCTTGTAATCTTCTTTTGCGGTGCGTTTGTTGAGATCCGATGAATTGTGGATTTATGATCAGATTATCTATGAATATTATTTGAGTCTTCTCTGAACTCTTTTATGCATGATTAAGATAGCTTTGTATTTCTCTCTGATCTATTGATTTGGTTTGGCCAACTAGATTGATTTTCCTTGCAATGGGAGAGGTGCTTTGTATTGGGTTCATTCTTGCGGTGTCCTCACCCAGTGATAGTAGGGGTAGCGAGGCACGTATTTGTATTGTTGCCATTAAGGATAAAAAGGTGGGGTTTATTTCATATTTATTGGATCTATCCCTCTACATCATGTCATCTTGCTTAAGGCATTACTCCATTCTTGTTAACTTAATACACTAGATGCATGTTGGATAGCGGTCGATGTGTGGAGTAATAGTAGTAGATACAGGCAAGAGTCAGTCTACTTGTCACGGACGTGATGCCTATAATCATGATCATTTCCCTAGATATCGTCATAACTTTGTGCTTTTCTATCAACTGCTCAATAGTAATTTGTTACCCACCGTATGTGTTCTTTCAAGAGAGAAGCCTCTAGTGAAAACTATGGCCCCCGGGTCTATTTTTATCATATTATTTTCAAAACCCTAAGACCAAAAACCCAAAAATACCTTGCTGCAATTTATTTACCTTTACTTTGTTTTGCACTTTTATTTATTTTCTATGCCTATCTCTATCAGATCTCATCCTTGCAAGTAACCGTGAAGGGATTGACAACCCCTTTATCGCATTGGGTGCAAGTATTTGTTTGCTTGTGTAGGTGCAACCATTGATGACTTGTGTGTTCCTCCTACTGGATTGATACCTTGGTTCTCAAACTAAGGGCAATACTTATCTCTACTTTGCTTCATCACCCTTTCCTCTTCAAGGGAAAAACCAATGCAAGCTAAGAAGTAGCAGTCCATTCGGCCAGAAAATCGGCCAGCACCTGGGACTTAATGGCCTGGCGTGGTTTATAGGTGATTTCGAAAGGCAGGAGCTCTACGGCCCACTTGGCTATACGTCCCGTTGCATCCCTGTTATTAATTATGTCACTTAATGGGACGTCGGATACCACGGTTATGGAACACTCCTAGAAGTAGCTAGTGCTGAAGTTTTTGTGATGCCATGAAGACGTCATAGGCTATCTTTTGATAGTGAGGGTATCGTGACTTGCACGTGGTTAAGACCTCGGAGACGTAGTAGATGGGCCTCTGGACCTGAAACTTGTGGCCCTCCATGTCTCGCTCGACCACGAGAACTACGCTAACCACCTGATTTGTGGCCAAGATGTATAATATCATCGGCTCACATGTACCTGGTGCTGCCAGGATGGGATTGGTTGCGAGGAGAGCCTTGATGTCTTCTAGGGCCACCATGGCCTCCTCAGTCCATTTAAATGTCTTGGTTTGCTTTAATAGTCTGTACACGGGAAAGGCCTTTTCTCTAAGTCATGATATGAAGCGACTCAAGGATGCCACACAGCCTGCTAATTTTTGTACGTGTTTGAGCTCAATTGGCACCTCCAAACGGTCCAAGGCTCGAATTTTGGCCGGATTGGCTTCGATTCCTCGACTGGACACAATGAAGCCGGGGAGTTTGCCAGCCGGGACCCCAAAGACGCACTTCTCCGAATTAAGTTTAATTTGATATTCCTGTAAGCTGGAAAATGTATCCCAAAGGTTGTCCACGAATTGTCCGATGTCTTTGCTTTTGACAACGACATCGTCAACATAGGCCTCGACGGTCTTCCCGATGTGTTTTTCCAGGCATGTTTGAATCATGCGTTGGTACGTGGCACCCACGTTCTTTAGTCCAAAGGGCATCATGTTCAAACAGAATGGCCCGTAGGGTGTGATGAATGTTGTAGCTGCTTGGTCCGATTCCTGCATCTTTATCTGATGGTATCCCGAGTAGGCGTCCAGGAAGCACAGTGCATCATGACCCTCCATGGCGTCTACAATTTTGCCGATAAGGGGTAGGGGAAGGGGTCTTTGGGGCAGGCTTTATTGAGGTCCTTGAAATCGACACATAACCGCTAGGACCTGTCCTTCTTTGGTACCATGACCAAATTGGCCAACCAATCGGGGTGTTTTATATCTTGGATGAACCCGGCCTCCGATAGTTTTGCCAGCTCCTCGCCCATTGCTTGACGCTTGGGCTTGGAAAAATGTCGAAGTGTATGCTTGACAGGCTTGTAGCCCTTTAGTATGTTCAATTTGTGTTCCGCGAGCCTACGGGGTATCCTGGCATGTCGAAAGGATGTTAGGCAAATATGTCCCAATTCTCGCTGAGGAAAGTGCACAAGGCTTCGGCGATCTCTGGGTCTAGGTTTGCCCCTATGGACGCCGTTGTGGCGGGGTCTGTTGGGTGCACTTGAAATTTGACTATTTCGTCGGCTGGTTTGAATGAAGTAGACTTCGGTCGCTTATCAAGAATGACGTCGTCCCAGTCGACTTCGGCGCGTAACGCGGTTACTTCCTCGGCCGTGAAGGCTTCGCACAAGGTCTCGAGGGCGAGCGGTACCGTCTTGTTCTTGGCTTTAAGTGCTCTGTCGGGGTCACTTGAGATGGTGATGATCCCATTTGGGCCTGGCATTTTAAGCTTCATGTAGCCGTAATGTGGTACCACCTGGAATTTAGAGAAGGCGTCCCGCCCGAGGAGGGCGTGGTATCCGCTCTTGAAGGGAGCGATGTGAAATGTGACCTCCTCAGAGCGGTAATTATCCGGCGTTCCAAAGACCACATCCGTGGTTATTTTTTCACTGCAGCGTGCTTCTCGCCCAGAGACTATACCTTTAAAGGTGGTGCAGCTCTGTTCTATGCGCGATTTATCGATGCGCATGTTATCTAGAGTATCTGCATATATCAAATTTAGGCTGTCACCTCCGTCCATAAGGACTTTCTGAAGTCGGTAGCTGACCACAACTCGGTTAAGGACCAGAGCGGCGGGGTACCTGTTTGGGGCTAACTTCGGCTGATCATTGTGATCGAAGGTAATTGGCGTGTGTATCCACGCGCCCCGGGTCGGCACCAGCCAAACAGAATTGATTTCTAGTTGGGCCCGTTTACGCTGGTTATTAGACATGAAGGTCTCGTAGATCATCAAGACCTCGTGTTTGTCCGAGGTTTGTTCCATGTGGTGGGAGGTACCTGTCAGAATGGTGGGTCCCCCTTTTGCTACTTGCCTCAACACCCAACAGTCGTGAAGGCTGTGGGTCGGGCAAGAGTTGATAGGGATAGCGTGGATCGGGCATGGCTTATCCAAAAAGCCATCCGGGGTTGTCCCGGGTGACCGGAGGATTTCTTCTTCTTCCGAGGTCGTTCACCCGGGGTGTTCCACTTCCGAGGCCCACGCCGAGGTACTGATTCATGGTGTCTCAGATAACCTTCACAGATCGAATCTGTGTTTTCCTTGGTGAGCCACACATCTTCAATGGCACAGAATTGGGACACTAGCTCGGATAATGCCGCGAGTGTTTGAACGCAGCGACGAGCAAGGGAATTCGAGACGCCTCTATCCTTGCATCTGCGCTGGAAAGCAGCAATTATGTCAGAGTCCAGGTAATCCGATATCTTGTCTTTGACAGACAAGAATCTAGCCCAGTACTGCTTGATTGATTTGTGGGGGAGTTGCTGCACGTAGGCCAGATCCCAGATGTCGGAGGGACCGGAGTTATCGGGGCGATACTCTATGTGGGAGGTGAGCGGGTGAGTTTCGATCTCTAAAGAACGTTGGTTTGAAACCTTGTTATTCTCATCCGACGTCGGGTCCGTGGTCGTCGGGTTGGCCGAACTAACCTGGGGGTCGGCCTTCTCGGCCGCCTCCAGTGGGCTGCTGTCCGACTTGCTTTCCAAGAAGTATCTCAGCCCCTCGTCCATGGGGGAATTTCTCGCAGGAACTGGAGAAGAGTAATGCTCTGCCTCAACTTTACGTGGAGGCGTCTTTGTAACTGAAGCTTTGGGCGCGTAGACAAGCCCTATCAGTTCGGGGCCATTGACCGACGATCCCATCGATCCTTCCGTCGATCGCACAGCGGAACTCTCACTGAAAGCACCAGTGTTGGTGTCAAAACTGGCAAACCTCGGGGTAGGGAGTCTCGAGCTGTAAATCTCGAATCTAGGGTAACAGGAACAAAGAAGACGATGTTTACCCAGGTTCGGGCCCTCTTGATGGAGGTAAAACCCTACTTCCTGCTCTTGTTTATATCAATGGAGATGTATCAAGTACATAGTTGATCTACCTCGAGATTGTAATATGTGGTCTAACTCTAGGGCTAGGTGAATGATTTTGCGTTGATGTGTCCTCTACGGGCTAAGCCCTATTGCTTATATACATGCCAGGGAGGGTATCTAGGGTTACAAGGTCGGTAGCTAGGAGCTAGGCGATGGCAGAAATCTTGGAGTATACGTCAAGTCTTCGGGGGAGACAGTCTTGATCACGCCTCCTGTGTGCGGTCTTCGGAGTCCACCTAGAGCACGAATGAGGGCTCGTCGGCCCAGCCCGAGGATCGTGGGCTGACTAGGTTAGTACCCCCTTATCCAGGACACCGTCATCGAGCAACCCGGATATTCGACCCTCGCCTGGATATCCGGGCCGACCCCATCAAAGAGCAACAATAGTTCGGCCAAGACAGGCCGGACATCCGGCTCTTCCTAAGCCGTCGGACATCCGGCCCCCAACCCAGACATCCGGCACCTGCCTATGCGTAGAGACAGGGCCAAAGGCCCATGTACCCCTCTCCTTTCGCCCCCACTTGTACTAGCACTATAAATAGACTACCCCTTCTCCTTCTAGGGTTATCGAAGTGATAGATCATTAGAGATTGAGTTTTGCTCATCCATTACCATTCTCCCATGGAGACCAAGGCCTCCATGTGAGATGACCCTAGTGGATTAAAGACCCCATCTAGGGAAGATTCTCCAAAGATTCAAGACCTCTCTCCTTCAAGGATTGGGATGAACTAGTTACCTCTTTGTACCCTCTTGTGTTGACTTTCGATCCTCATATCTCCTCTATGTGTATGTGAATTTAGGATATGTGTGATTGCATCTTGTCTATTTGAGAGTTCTTCCTGTGTTCCTCTTTGATTTGCTCTCTTTCCCCCCTCCAAGTGTGAAAAGATCATGACCAATTATGGTTCCACCCTACATCACTAGGTACCATCGGCGTCTATATAAGCCGTAGGGTTTAGAGCTTAGACAGATACGCATTCACCTTGGCAAGGTTTAGAGCTTAGGCAAACTCATAAGATCTCGAGGTAGATCAATTTGTACTTTGTATGCCATCTCAATCAATATATAAGAAGCATGACGTAGTGTTTTACCTCATCAAGAGGGCCCGCAACTGGGTAAAACATCGTGTCCCTACTTTCCTTGTTACCATCTAGCTTTAATCACCAAGCTTGGGGCCCCCTACCCAAGATCTACCGATTTTAGCACCGACACCTAGCAATCCAAAGAAGCAATGCCAAATCCATAAGTCTTGTGAAGCCACGGCATCAAGCACAATAGTGGTTTGTGGTTATGGCCGTTGTACTGCCCAGCCCAAGCCTTTGGGCAGTTCTTCCAATTCCAATGCATGCAATCCACACTCTCAAGCATGTTTGGACATCCTCTTGCTTCGTTCATCACCATCAATTTTGGTGTGTCCTCCTCATTGGGAGCTCAAAGGTACTTGGGACCAAATACCCGGATCAATGTTCTTGCAAACACTCGCACGCATTTGAGCATGGTATCTTCTCCAACGCGAAGATACTCATCCGTGTAATCGGCCAGAATGCCATATGCTATTACGCTCATTGATGCCGATATTTTTTTGTATGCACTAAATCCAAGAAAATCGGTGGCATTCCTCCGGCGAGTAAAGAAATGAAAATTTTGCTCGCAAACTTCCACAATACGAACAAAAATAGACCTACGCATCCGATAATGCCTACGGAAGAAATGAGTCGGATAGGTCAGTACCTCGACAAAGGCGGCCTCTACCTCCTGGTCGAGAGCTTGGTTACGCGGAATGCAAAGGCGGCCGACCATCCATCCATGGCGCTTCTTCTTCTTCTTGTCGGCTTCAAATTTACCGATGAGATGCAACAAGAGGAGGTTCTCGGCATCGTCGTCAAAAAGCATCTCCTCTATGTACGAATCATCTAACTCCGATAATGAGGACGAACTCCAAACATCCATCTACGAAAATAATTTTTTCACTTCATCAATAATCGCCTGTCAGCTGAATTTAAAATCGGTAGAAAAGCTCCAAATCTTACCTTTGGCTGGAATCAAATCCGGCACAAGCAAAGCCGAAGCAGCCGCAACCCCCTTCTACCCCCACAGCCTGACGAAAGCAAAGCCACACCCACCACAGTCCCCTTCTCCTCCACCTCCGGACGAATTGAACTCCGCATCCACCACCACCCCTACTTCCCCACGACCCCTACGGCTTGCACAGACGGCTGCTGCTCAATCATGGCCGGTGCAGTCGAATCCGCGTACAACATGGCATCCCATGAACCTACCGGCCGAATCCATGGTGACGGCGGCAAAACGAGCGAGTCGCGGGAGGGATAGAGGGAATCGCAAAGGAGGAGGAAAAAGTGGGAGATTTAAGGGTTGCGGGCCGACTTTTACAACTAGCCGCAAAAAAAGTGCGTGGCGGCTTGATATATGGTACTTTCGTCCTGGTAACGTATATCGACGGTTATTTTATGGCCAGATGGATATTGCGGATCTACTTGAGTTGATCTTAGAGGAGCAAACCGATACTTTTACTCCGCTAAATGTTATTAGGTGATAGGTTGGACTCCAACGCGCCGACACAAACAGACGGTGATTTTGTCCGTTTGGGTCGACCCGGCGAACACCCATGTCCACTTTCGCGTTTGGGTCGGCGCTTGTGCCCAACGCTGGTCCGACCCATTTTTGAGGTCGCGCGAAAAAAATACCTCAAACATTTTGAAAAAAATAGCGTTAATTAAACATTAATGCCGGTCACAAAGGCTGGCGAGAGTCCACGAGTCCACTTCTACATTAGTTAAAACATTAAATAAACTAAAAACTACGAGGAGGCGCACTACCCTAGGCGTCCTCGTCCTCGTTGTCGGGGCCAGTGAGGTCGATGACATCGGTGCCGGGCCAGCCCAGAGGAACGCCACCGCCCAGGCTGTGGCGACGCCCTCCGCCGCTGGTTGTACCGCCGTCGGCTGGGCTGGCCCACCGCGGGCAAGGCGCTCCTCCTCCTCCGCCTCGCGGCGCTCCTCCTCGGCGTCGCGCTCCAGATGCTCGAGAAACTCGCCCACGCGGTGCTCCTCGGCCAGCCTTTGTTGCCGCCATTGCTCGAGGTAGAGCTACTCATGCGCCGGCGGCACCCCAAACCAGATCGGTGGCGTGCTACCCAATCGCGCACCACACCGTTCCATGAGTAGCTCTCCGGCGTGATGGGGGTCGGTGCCAGCTCGGCCTTGACGAGGGACGGTGGCCTCAACAGCGGCACGACGCAGTCGCCGGCAGCGGAGAGCGCCATGGCATCCGCCATGCGTGCTTCGTACGCCGCCTCCTCCTCCCCCGCCTTGCGCCGCTCGTCCTCCTCGCTTTCTTGGAGGGCAGCTGCAAGCGCCGGGTAGGCGGCCTCCGCCTCCTGGTCCCCTTTGCGCACGACGAGGGGCAGCGGCGGGGAGCCATGCCGCACATAACGGCCGCCGCGCCGACGCTGCTCCTCGTGCTCGGACACGAACCAGACCTCCCAAGAGGGAGAGTCGAATGCATAGGCGGGGTCCCCCGCGCCGCACCTCCTCCGCGTGCGCATGCGCCGACCGCGGCGTCGCCGACATTGGGATCCTCTCCGGATCCAAGTGCCAGTCATGTGGCAGCGTCACGTCGGGATATGGGAGGGGGATGCGGTGCTCCCAGTGCCACTTCGCCTGGTGCATTGGGACGCTGATCCACTGCCGAGGCCGACAGGAAGCCGCCAACATAGGCGGGGGGAGCGTGCGGTAAGGCCCGACAGGGGCCTTGCCCTTGTTCTTGCCGGAGAATAAGCCCATGGTGGTGGCTAGGGTTTGTCGCCGATTGGGGAGCACAGGGGTGGCTAGATGGGGACGGGCGTCCGGATGAGGATGAGGACGGTCCCCCCACACTACTAGGGAAAACCCTAGCAGTAGGGCGGGTTTTAGGTATATCAGTAGCGTGGGGTCCCGCGCTACTGATACGGCGCTACAGCTAACCTGTATCAGTAGCGCGTGTTGGCCCGCGCTACTGCTATACCTGCTTAGCAGTAGCGCTTTTGGTAGGAAGCGCTACTGGTAGTTACTAGCTGCGCGCCTCTCTACCCGCGCTACTACTATTATTAAGTATTTCTTTTTTTGTTTTATGTCGTATTCATACGCCATTATACAAGTTTTCATACAGTAGCAATTTAGAGATTGTTTTTACATCATAATGAGTTATTACATCATTGGGTGAAAGAACCATGGATTAGTTTCAAGTGCATGGATCCAAAGTGACCTGGTCACTTTGGATCCATCCACTTGAAACTAATCCGCGGTTCTTTCACCCAATGACATAATAACTCATCATCATAATATCATTAACAACTTATCATCATAATACATCATTGTCATATAACAACTCCTCATCATCATCATTTTCGTCCATGAGACATCATATAACAACTTGGTCACTAGTTATAATAACAACTCCTCCTCATCATCATAATCATAGTACTCATAATCACTACTCCTCCTCCTCAGCATCACCATCAACTCTAACACATTGTAGCAAATAATAAAAACTTCTCATCATCATCAGTCATATATAATCAACACTAACTAATTGTTCTTAATACCTAGGACCTACTCCTGCTGCTCTCTCTCAGGTAGAATAGCATAAAACATGTGTAGCACTCCTGCTTCATCATATTGGAGAATGCAGATGAACCTGTCTCCTAATTGTGAGCTGCGCTTCTGATTGCTGCCCCTAGTACTTCTCTGTTGTGATCCTTCACAATTTTGCTCCAGTCTTTGACTATTAAGACTTGCTTGCTTCGAGAAATGATGAATGCACTCATGTGCAATGCAGGATATCTTGGCCGTAAGCTAACCATTGTCATGCGACCTTTAGGCTCGATCCAACGAGGCACAACACTCATCGGGAGTCCCTGTTGAAGAACATCGTAGTAACATACTTAGCAATGAAGTTTAGCTTAAAAATAATGTATGCAAAAGATGCACTGAGGACAAATAGTAAAAATCTTACCATCTTTCCTAAATAGATGTGACCGTAGTTCAATACGCACACTAGTGGTCGCATGTATTGAGTACTAATATCTCGAAGTCTAGGAAAATAACCTGTCTTGACAGTATCAAGATCCTAAAGCCATGAAACATAATGACCTATCTCCTCGCAGTTTAGTTCAGCCCCGGGACAGTAGTAGGTGCTGTCTACCAAGCGTTGGACATGTTTGCTTGAATGGAAATAAGCTGTCAATAAAAATTAGTTGTCAACTATTTTTAAATAAACAATATAAATTACTTAATAAATATGGTTGAGAAACTCACATAATGGTAGAACTGGAGGCGTCTGCACATCGACCCAGATGTCGATATTACCTTCAATTTCATCTTCCGGACGAATAGCAAAGGTGATAAGCATATTAGGCTCAAATGCATAAGCCTTGCATAGTGCTCTCCAATTTTTGCATTCAAAATAGGAGTAGGTGTCTGCATTGTATAATTTTACGGCAAAAGTATAACCATGCTCGGTCCTCAAGTGAACTCTCTTTACCTCCATACTTTCCATAGTACTGAAACCAATCTTATCCAAGACATAAATTCTTGCATGGCAGGGGATACGCTAGTAGAATAGTAAAAAATTAAAATTATAAGTTGAAGCAAAAGAAGAAGAAGTCATGCTTAATTACGAAAAAAGACTTGTCGTTGTGACTTACTGTATCCACTTCGAAGTTCTCATCCAGCACGATGCTGAAGCGCCTACCACCAACTAGGTGAGGCCTGTCACACAGGTCGCGCTCGTCTTCGCAGTATTCGCACATAACGAATTCCCTTTCGTCGTCAGACATTTCCTATGTTCATAGTTGAAACAATAATTGAAAATCGATCTAAGGCAACTACCAGGAAACTCAACACACAGATCACTATTACTCAATATGCAACGGGTTGACTTTATGTCTGTCGAGTCTTCCTTCCTAAACTCTCATCTCACGTATATGGTCGGGATTCTTCCACTCTCACATTTCGACCGTCGGTGATGGTCGCTACTCCTCCTTTCCCTAGTGCATTACAAATATCTAGCACAAGGAAAAGAAGGAGAAGCGACCCGCACGACAACAGTCGGGATTCTTCCTCTCTCATATATATATATGGTGGACACTCCCTCACTGAAAGACACACAAGGAGCCGAAACAGACTTAAAGTCAACCCGTTCCATATATCGAGCAATGACATAGAAAAAATGCCCTATGTTTTGCCGAAATATCATTGAATTCCCATTCTGGCAAATCACAAGCACTCGATATGTCCTACATTGTAGCACAAGTCAAGCTAAAATTCATGAAAAAATTCGGCATGACTTTTGCTAAAGACAGGACATATCGAGCGCCTGAAATTTGCCGGAACGGAAACGAATCAACATTCCGGCAAAACATAGGCCACTCGGAGGTACATTGCAAACAAGAACACCAAGACATCCTCTATATTCAGAATGCATCATCATCGACATCAATGACATGGCGACTAGCACTAGCATTTTCATCATCGACATTTACAACACATTATCATTTGGCTATTCTCACCTAGAGGTCTTAAGGGGTCGACGATGGGGACGACTGCGGGGATGAGGCAGGGGCAAATACTTGATTTCTGCATAAACAAAATATATTAACCACTTACTATAAATAAACTAGTTCTATTAAGCACTTACTATAAATAAACTAGTTCTATTAACCACTTACTAAATAAACTATTTCTATTAAACGCTTGCTAAAAATTAAACATTGTTAACCTAGCCAACCAGACCCCTATGCTCTAAACCCTACTGCCCTAGTTAAACCTAGTTAACCTAGATAATTAACCTAATTAAACTAGTTAACCTAGCTAGTTTGAATTTTTACTAATTTACTAAAAAAATCTACTCTATGCAAGAACAGAGTGAGGAGAGATGAGGGAGGGAGGAGGGAGCAGGGGGTGGGGGGAGGGAGGAGGATCGGAGGAGGGAGGAGAGAGAAGGTGGGGGTGGAGGTAGGAGAGAGGAGGAGAGAGGAGGAGGGGGAGGAGGGCTGGCGGAGGAGGGCTTGGCCGGAGGAGGAGGAGGGCTTGGGCGGAGGAGAGGAGGGAGGAGGGCTTGGTGGATGAGGAGGAGGGCCCTTGGGCGGAGGAGAGGAGGGAGGAGGGCTATAGCAGTAGCAAGGGTTGGTAAAACCCTCTACTGCTAAGTACAATATCAGCAGCGCGCTTTCGCAAAACGCGCTACTACTATACCTAGTCTGGCGGCAACCTCGTCCCAACTGTAGTAGTAGCGCTGTTTAGTAGAGACACGCTACTGCTACGTGGATATCAGTAGCGCGGTTTTTCCTCACGCGCTACTGCTAAGTAGCAGCAGCGCCTTATTTTAAACCGCGCTGCTGGTAAGGTTTTGTGTATAAGGTTTTCCCTAATAGTGCCACCGCACGCTCGAATTAAAAAAGGCCGACCGCCCTCGCTGACGCGTAGGCCCGAGGTCGGCGGTCGTCATTAATAAAGACGACTGAGGTAGTTGGGCGGCCGTCATGTGGGGACGCGGCGGACCCCGAGAGGACGCGCGGCGTGGATGCAAACGCGCCGACGCATTTCAGCCGTAAATTTGAACCGTAAATAGGTCCACGTGAACGCAAAGCGAACGTGTTTTGAGAATGGGTCGGCACGTTGGGCCATCACATTTGTCTACGACGACTTAAACGGACAGCGACAAACGAAATAGGCCGTCCCATTGAAATTGCTCTTAGTGAACGCAAAACGCAGCTCCCTTCCGGAGGCTCAAGCGCGAAGAGAGCCGTGGGAACACGCCATGCTCATGCTGTCGCTGGCGAAGCACCCACGCGATCTCTTCTTCTCCGAAACCCCACCCGCCCTCACTTCCCCGAACCACGCCGCCCTGGCTGACTTGTCAAAGCCGCACGAGGTTTGACCCAGACTCCCTTCGCGGAAGCACTGCAAACCACCACGTTCACATTTGAGCCTACGCCAACTGACACTCTTACCCCACGTTTGTCGCAAGCTTGTTGCCGGGAATCAGTACAGCCACAGGTCCAGTACCGTGCTACCGGCATCTACTTAAGGCGCCACCGAGCAACCACTCTTGTCCTCTGTTTACCAATCACACCCCTCTCCCAAGTCTCAATTTCAATATTTAGTCTCCCTGCTCCTTCCGTCGATCGGCATGTCGTCCTCCACAGGGAGCTTGGACCACGCAGGGTTCACGTTCACGCCGCCGCCGTTTATCACCTCCTTCACTGAGCTTCTATCAGGGTCTGGCGCCGGCGACGTGGAGCGGTCGCCAAGGGGGTTCAACCGAGGGGGTCGGGCCGGGGTGCCCAAGTTCAAGTCCGCCCAGCCGCCCAGCCTGCCCATCTCGCCGCCAACGTCGCCGTTCTCCTGCTTCTCCGTCCCTGCAGGCCTCAGCCCTGCTGAGCTGCTCGACTCTCCCGTTCTCCTCAACTACTCTCATGTACGCGCCCTCCATCTCGTGTTGCTGATGTGCAATTTTTTGGTAGTTTCGTATGTGCGTATGATCCGTGGTGCTGATTTTAGCTACCGCCTGTGTTTCTGTCAGATCTTGGCGTCTCCGACTACAGGTGCGATCCCTGCGCAGAGATGCGACTGGCAGGCGAGCGCCGATCTGAACACCTTTCAGCAGGATGAGCTCTGCCGAGGAGACAGCGGCCTCTTTGGCTTCTCTTGTCACGCAGTGAAGTCCAACGCCACGGTCAACGATCAAACAAATTACTTACCTTTATTCAAGGTACATAATAGTACAAAGATAAGATATTCAGTATTATTGTCGAAACTACTGTGCTTGTTATGCTTTTTTAGCTCTCTGATAATACAGTCGTAGCTCACAAAGACGTACATGTTTGTGCAGGAGCAGCAACAACAACAAGAAGTGGTAGAAGTGAGCAACAAGAGCAGCAGCAGCGGCAACAACAAGCAGGTTGAGGACGGATACAATTGGAGGAAGTACGGACAGAAGCAAGTTAAGGGGAGCGAGCACCCGCGGAGCTACTACAAGTGCACCTACAACAATTGCTCCATGAAGAAGAAAGTGGAACGCTCTCTTGCCGATGGCCGCATCACGCAGATTGTCTACAAGGGCGCACATGACCACCCGAAGCCCCTCTCCACGCGCCGCAACTCCTCCGGCTGTGCGGCGGTCGTTGCGGAGGATCATGCCAACGGCTCGGAGCACTCTGGCCCGACGCCCGAGAATTCATCTGTCACTTTCGGAGACGATGAGGCCGACAACGGGTTGCAGCTCAGTGATGGCGCCGAGCCCGAGACCAAGCGCCGGTAAGTAATTGATCATTGCTTGCCAAATACAATGCGAACTAATAATAATAAGGGTCGTAATAATAAACAAAAACCAGGACGAAGGTGGTGCGTTGCAAGTTCCGCTGCGGTTGGCTCTCTCGTGTTCTTAGATTAATTTGAAGATTGTGTGTTTGATTGGTTGTCAGGAAGGAGCATGCTGACAACGAGGGCAGTTCAGGTGGCACCGGCGGCTGCGGGAAGCCCGTGCGCGAGCCCAGGCTTGTGGTGCAGACGCTGAGCGACATAGACATACTCGACGACGGCTTCCGGTGGAGGAAGTACGGGCAGAAGGTTGTCAAGGGCAATCCCAACCCCAGGAGCTACTACAAGTGCACAGCGGTGGGTTGCCCGGTGCGCAAGCATGTGGAGCGGGCCTCGCACGACAACCGCGCGGTGATTACCACCTACGAGGGTAAGCACAACCACGACGTGCCGGTCGGCCGGGGGGCCGGTGCCAGCCGCGCGCTGCCGGCGTCATCTTCCTCCGACAGCTCGGCCGTCGTCTGGCCTGCCGCCGTGCAGGCCCCGTACACCCTCGAGATGCTCACCAACCCTGCCGCCGGACACCGAGGCTACGCGGCCGGCGGCGCCTTCCAGCGCACCAAGGACGAGCCCCGGGACGACATGTTCGTCGAGTCGCTCCTCTGCTAGCTAAGCAGGCTAGACCGCGGCTCTTCGTTCCCCTGTGGCGTTTACATGTGCGTCCACGTGTACAATATAATAGATACAACATGTTTTTTTAGTTGATGCTTTTTGTTGCTGTTGAGTAAATACACAATTGTTTGATTAATTTAAGGGCGCTGCTAGGCGTCAACCACTGATTTCTCCAGGAAATCAGTCGGGTCGTCAGCCGTTCGATCCGTTCTCTCTCTGCCCTTGGATAGGTCCACGCATGTCGTTCTTTCGCATCGCACCAACCCGCCCCCTGCTTTCAATCTCGTCTTAGCCGTAGCAAGGCGGGCAACAACACGCCGTGGCTGCAAAGCATCACGGTCCCCGCCGGCAAAAGCTGCATCGCAGTGCCTGGAGCCGTCGCCGAGAAAGCTGCATCGCAGCGTCGGGAGCCGTCGCCGAGTGCTGCATGGCAACGCCGGGAGACGCCGGCGAGCGCTTCATCACAGCACCGAGCATTGCAATGCAAACACCCGGCGCCCGTCCCATCGGCCATCGCTACCCACAACGGTGGTGATGTTGCGTTGCAGCAGATGGTCCGTTGCAGCCTGGCGGCCACGCCACGATGTTGATGCTGCTGGTAAGATGCAGATGCGGCTGCCGCGCTTCCGTTGCTGCATTGCAGCAGGTCGACCGCTGCAACCCAGCAGTATGGTGCTGTTGTCACACCCCGACGATGATGTTGCTGGTCGGCTGCAGATGCGGCTGCCCACGAACGGTGGTTCTGCGTTGCAACAGGAGGTTCGCTGCAGACCGATGGTCTATTGCCGCTGCCATGCCTCGGCGGCGTTGATGCTTTGCAATGGGTGGTTCGATGCAGACCAGCGACACGGTGCCGCTGCCACGCCTTGGCACGATGCTGCTATGCAGCGGGTGGTCGGCTACTGACGCTGCAGCCACAAACGGCGGTGATGCGCTGCGGACCGGCGGGTGGCGGCGGGTGATGCGTTGCCGCAGGTCAACCGATGCAATCGCTGCTGTTGTGACCAGTGCTACGAAGCGAAGATGGTGGCCTAATGCGGGTGCCGGCGGCGCAGGCTGACTGCAATTGGCGAAGGGCTGCTGTGAGCCTCCAGGGCCTCTCGCCGGATTTGGAGGAGAAAGGAATTGCCAATGAGATTCTCAGAGAAGAGATAGAGGAGTCAACGCCTGGGTAACGAGTGGCTCGCTTCTCTCGCGCGGGGATAAGGAAGAAAGGAGAGCGGTGCGTCCGTGGCCCACTATGACACATGGCACGTGCTGGACGCGGTTTAATTCTTCTTGGGATCAGTCGGGCAAAAGTAAGGCTTTTCCTTAATTTAATGTAGGAATAAATCATAAGCATGATGTAAACAGTACTAAGCACATACTAATATTTGATCACATAAGCACATATTTTCTATACAGTAGACACATCCACACATAACGTCTCGTACCCATTTTGGGGTTTCCTCTCCCAGGCGATAAGCTTGGCGGCTACGATCTCCGGCAACTCCTCCTCGGATCTGACCTAGAGTTCCCTCCGCTTCCATCTAAGAGAGATCATCACCGTATTAGGAGACATGCACAGACCTGGATCGTGTATTCATTGGCTCCTGGGAAGATGGCGAGCGAGAATTTTGCTACTTCGAGCATTGGCAGCGATGCTACTAAGAACAGAGCGGACCTGAGCAGTGGTGCACACGTCGTTGACGTGGAAGAAAAGAAGATCGAAGAAACTGAGTCCTTGGGTGGCAGTGGCTCTACATCTAACATCGAGGACCTGGGAGACAAGTTCAAATATCTTAACCTACGCGAAGATGAACAGGGGGACGTCGTCTTAGAGGAAGACCTTGAGGAACTAGAGAAGGATGCGAATTCATGGCACTGGCTAGGATTCATACCTCACGCACTTTCAGCCATGGAGCCTTCTTTGGAGCCATGAGGTCCGCGTGGAATCTTGCCCAAGAAGTGGAATTTAGAGCAATCAAAGACAGCCACTTTTCAGTGCAACTGTACTGCTTGGCAGATTGGGAACGTGTGATGCGTGACGGCCCGTGGTTATTCCGCAACTGCCCGATGTTGCTGGCTAGCTATGATGGTTGGTCGGAACTTGAGGATACAGAGTTATTCACATATCAGGCATGTGTGAGAATCATGGACTTGAAGCAGAAGATGCGCACAGGTAGCATCACATTGCAGCTGGCTAAGAAAGCAGGAGTGGTGGAATTTGTTGATGAGTGATCGGTGGAAGGACAGGGAGGGGCGATCCGAGTGCGCGGCACCTTGGATGTTCGCAAACCTCTGACGAGATGTGCTAGCCTAACCCTGAGGAAGAAGAAGGTCTATTTCAATTTTGAATATGAAAAAATACCCATGTTTTGTGGTGTTTGCGGCTTGTGAAAAAATACCCATGTGGCTAAGGAACATGGCAATGAAGTGCAAGCCTCAAGTGACATTATCTACCCTCCCACTTTGATCGCCTCTGAACACCGTAGAGAGGACTACTCTTTTCAGAGGGGGTGGGAATAGAGGAGGCCGAACGAACCGTGGCAGGGCCCCAGAAGCTAGTCGTGGTACTTACATGCCAAGAGAGTTCAATCCGGACGATGAAGATCTTAAGAGTACAACTTTCAGCCCTGCAAAAACCCCAAGCGGAGCTGCTCCTTCGTCGGTCGCTACCAAAAGGCGCATGGGTTGGATAGTCAGGATGGCATTAATACGATAAGGGGTCATCTGATCTTGACTGATGGAAAGGATGCTAACCTAGCGGTGCAAATTTCAATGAGAAGAAAGATGAGGATGGAGATGACACTACCTCATAGGATAGTAAGAGACACAAGATAAATGAAGCAATAACAATGGACTTTACAAATTTGGCAGGCTCCAATGCGGAGTACCGCCAAGCCCAATGAATCACTTAGCGTGGAACTGCCGGGGGGTGGGGAACCACCGGACAGTTCGAGAGTTGCTGGCGCTCACTCAAGCCAATATCCCCAAGCTTGTCTTCTTATGTGAAACTAGGTAAGCTTCAGTTCAGGTGGAAAGGTTGAAAGGTTGACTTGGTATGAGAGGATTTTGTGGAGTGAACAGTCGAGGGCTTAGTGGTGGGCTTGCTTTATTTTGGTATGAATCATTGCAAGTTAATGTTTTAGATAAATGTGACAGATATATTGATGTTCATGTGGTCGACGATGGAAATATGCCCTAGAGGCAATAATAAAATGGTTATTATTATATTTCCTTAATCATGATAAAGGTTTGTTATTCATGCTAGAATTGTATTGATCGAAAACTTAAATACATGTGTGGATACATAAACAAATACCGTGTCCCTAGTGAGCCTCTACTAGACTAGCTCGTTGATCAAAGATGGTTAAGGTTTCCTAACCATACACATGAGTTGTCATTTGATAACGGGATCACATCATTAGGAGAATGATGTGATGGACAAGACCCATCCATTAGCTTAGCATATGATCGTTTCAGTTTATTGCTATTGCTTTCTTAAAATGTCAAATACATATTCCTTCGACTATGAGATCATGCAACTCCCGGATACCGGAGAAATACCTTGTGTGCTATCAAATGTCACAACGTAATTGGGTGATCATAAAGATGCTCTACAGGTATCTTCGAAGGTGTCTGTTGAGTTGGCATGGATCGAGATTAGGATTTGTCACTCCGTGTATCGGAGAGGTATCTCTGGGCCCTCTCGGTAATGCACATCATAAGAAGCTTGCAAGCAAAGTGACTAAGGAGTTAGTTACAAGATGATGTATTACGGAACGAGTAAAGAGACTTGCCAGTAACGAGATTGAACTAGGTATGGAGATACCGACGATCGAATCTCGGGCAAGTAACATACCGACAGACAAAGGGAAATATGTATGTTGTCATAATGGTTCGACCGATAAAGATCTTCGTAGAATATGTGGGAATCAATATGATCATCTAGGTCCCGCTATTGGTTATTGACCGGAGAGGCGTCTCGGTCATGTCTACATAGTTCTCGAACCCATAGGGTCCGCACGCTTAACGTTCGTTGACGATATAGTGTTATATGAGTTATGTGATTTGGTGACCGAATGTTGTTCGGAGTCCCGGATGAGATCACGGACATGACGAGGAGCTCCGGAATGGTCCAGAGGTAAAGATTGATATATAGGACGATAGTATTTGGTCACAGGAAAGGTTTCGGAAGTACCGGGTATTTATCGGAGTACCGGAAGGGGTTCCGGGAGGCCACCGATAAGCGGTGGGCCTTATGGGCCAAAAGGGGGAAGCACACCAGCCCACAAGGGGGCTGGTGCGCCCTTCCACCTCTGCCCACGCACCAAAGGAAGGGAGGGAAGGAAAGGGGAAGCGCCCTAAGGCAGCCAGGCGCTTCCCCTTTCCTTCCCCCCCATGTTCAAATAAGGAAAGGGGGGATTCGGCCAGGGCAGGCGCTCTAGGGCAGCCGCCGGCCACTTGGGGCGCCCTAGGGGTTGCCTCCCCTCCGCCCTCCACCTATATATATGAGAGGAGGGAGAGGGGAAACACACACCACGATTCCCTAGCCGTGTGCAGCGCCCCTCTCTCTCTAGTTCATCCTCGGTCATATTTTCGGAGTGCTTAAGCGAAGCCCTGCGGAGATAGCATCACCATCACCGTTACCACACCGTCGTGCTGCCGGAACTCATCCACTACTTCGCCTGTCTTACTGGATCAAGAAGGCGAGGACGTCACCGAGCTGAACGTGTGCTGAACGCGGATGTGCCGTACGTTCGGTACTTGATCGGTTGGATCGCGAAGAAGTTCGACTACATCAACCGCGTTAATAAACGCTTCCGCTTACGGTCTACGAGGGTACGTAGACACACTATCCCCCTCGTTGTTATGCATCTCCATGGATAGATCTTGCGTGTGCATAGAAAAAAAATTGTTTTCCATGCAACGTTTCCCAACAGTGGCATCCGAGCCAGGTCTATGCGTAGATGATATGCACGAGTAGAACACAAAGAGTTGTGGGCGGTGATATTCATACTGCTTACCACCAACGTCTTATTTTGATTCGGCGGTATTGTGGGATGAAGCGGCCCGGACCAACCTTACATGTCCACGTACATGAGACCGGTTCCACAGACAGACATGCAACTTGTTTTGCATAAAGGTGGCTGGCGGGTGTCTGTTTCTCCTACTTTAGTTGAATCGAATTTGACAGCGGCCGGTCCTTGAAGAAGGTTAAAATAGCAAACTTGATAAATCACCGTTGTGGTTTTTGCCATAGGTAAGAACGGTTCTTGCTAGAAGCCCGTAGCAGCCACATAAAACTTGCAACAACAAAGTAGAGGACGTCTAACTTGTTTTTGCAGGGCATGTTGTGATGTGATATGGTCAAGACATGATGTGATATACATTATTGTATGAGATGATCATGTTTTGTAATTTATCAGCAACCGGCAGGAGCCTTATGGTTGTCTCTTTATTGTATGAAATGCAAGCACCATGTAATTGCTTTACTTTATCGCTATGCATTAGCAATAGTTGTAGAAACAATAGTTGGCGAGATGACCCCGACGCAACGATGGAGATCAAGGTGTCGAGCCGGTGACGATGGAGATCATGACGTTGCTTTGGAGATGGAGATCAAAAGCACAAGATGATGATGGCCATATCATGTCACATATTTTGATTCCATGTGATGTTTATCCTTTATGCATCTTATTTTACTTAGAACGATGGTAGCATTATAAAATGATCCCTTCACTAAATTTCAAGATAAAAGTGTTCTCCCCGAGTATGCACCATTGCTAAAGTTCGTCGTTTCGAAGCACCTCGTGATGATCGGGTGTGATAGACTCTACGTTCGCATACAACGGGTGTAAGCCAGTTTTACACAAGCAGAATACTTGGGTTAAACTTGACGAGCCTAGCACGTGCAGACATGGTCTCGAAACACTGGAGACCGAAAGGTCGACCATGAGTCATATAGTAGATATGATCAACATGAAGATGTTCACCATTGAAGACTACTCCATCTCACGTGATGATCGGACTTGGTTTAGTTGATATGGATCATGTATCACTTAGACAACTTGAGGGATGTTGATTTAAGTGGGGGTTCATTAGTACTTTGATTAATTGAACTTAATTTATCATGAACTTAGTCTTAATTGTTTTGCATATCTATGTTGTAGATCAATAGCTCGCAATATAGCTCCCCTCTTTTTTTGATATGTTCCTAGAGAAAAATAAGTTGAAAGGTGATAGTAGCAATGATGCGGACTGGGTCTGTGATCTGAGGATTATCCTTATTGTTGCACAGAAGAATTATGTCCTGGATGCACCGCTAGGTGACAGACCTATTGCAGGAGCAGATGCAGACGTTATGAACGTTTGGCAAGCTCGATATGATGACTACTTAATAGTTTAGTGCGCCATGCTTTACGGCTTAGAACCGGGATTTCAAAACATTTTGAACGCCACGGAGCATATGAGATGTTCCAAGAGCTGAAATTGGTATTTCAGACTCATGCCCGTGTCGAGAGGTATGAGACCTATGACAAGTACTTTGCCTACAAGATGGAGGAGAATAGCTCAGCCAGTGAGCTTGTGCTCAGAATGTCTGGGTACTACAATCGCTTGAATCAAGTGGGAGTTAATCTTCCAGATAAGATAGTGATTGACAGAATTCTCTAGTCACTATCACCAAGCTACTAGAACTTCGTGATAAACTATAATATGCAAGGGATGATGAAAACGATTCCCGAGCTCTTCGCGATGCTGAAATCGGTGAAGGTAGAAATCAAGAAAGAGCATCAAGTGTTGATGGTTAACTAGACCACTAGTTTCAAGAAAAAGGGCAAGGGAAAGAAAAGGAACTTCAAGAAGAATGGCAAGCAAGTTGCCACTCCCGTGAAGAAGCCCAAAGCTGGACCTAAGCCTGAAACTAAGTGCTTCTACTGCAAAGGGAATGGTCACTAGAAGCGGAACTGCCCTAAATACTTGGCGGATAAGAATGATGGCAATGTGAACAAAGGTATATTTGATATACATGTTATTGATGTGTGACTTACTAGTATTTGTAGTAGCCCCTACGTATTTGATACCGGTTCAGTTGTTCAGATTAGTAACTCAAAACAGGAGTTGCAGAATAAACAGAGACTAGTTAAGGGCGAGGTGACGATGTGTGTTGGAAGTGATTCCAAGGTTGATACGATCACCATCACACACTCCCTCTACCTTCGGGATTAGTGTTGAGCCTAAATAAATGTTATTTGGTGTTTGCGTTGAGCATGAACAAGATTAGATCGTGTTTATTGCAATACGGTTATTCATTTAAGTCGGAGAATAATTGTTGTTCTGTTTACATGAATAAAACCTTCTATGGTCATGCACTCAATGCAATTGGTTTATTGAATCTCGGTCGTAGTGATACACATATTCATAATATTGATGCCAAAAGATGCCAAGTTGATAATGATAGTGCAACATACTTGTGGCACTGCCGTTTAGGTCATACTGGTGTAAAGCGCATGAAGAAACTCCATGCAAATGGACTTTTGGAATCACTTGATTATGAATCATTTGATACTTGCAAACCATACCTCATGGGCAAGATGACTAAAAATCCGTTCTCCGGAACAATGGAGCGAGCTAATGACTTATTGGAAATAATACATACTGATGTATGCGGTCTGATGAGTGTTGAAGCACGCGGCGGGTATCATTATTTTCTGACCTTCACAGATGATTTGAGTAGGTATGGGTATATCTACTTGATGAAACACAAGTCTAAGACATTTGAAAAGTTCAAAGAATTTCAGAGTGAAGTGGAGAAATCGTAACAAGAAAATAAAGTTTCTACAATCTGATCGCGGAGGCGAATATTTGAGTTACGAGTTTGGCCTTCATTTAAAACAATGTGGAATTGTTTCACAACTCACGCCACCTGGAACACCACAGCGTAATGGAGTGTCCGAACGTCGTAACCGTACTTTATTGGATATGGTGCATTCTATGATGTCTCTTACCAATTTACCACTATCGTTTTGGGGTTATGCATTAGAGACAGTCGCATTCACATTAAATAAGGCACCGTTTAAATTCGTTGAGATGACACTGTATGAACTGTGGTTTGGCAAGAAACCTAAGCTGTCGTTTCTTAAAAGTTTGGGGATGCGATGCTTATGTCAAAAGGCTTGAGCCTGATAAGCTCAAACCTAAATCGGAGAAGTGCGTCTTCATAGGATACCCTAAAGAAACTATTGGGTATACCTTCTACCACAGATCTAAAGGCAAAATCTTTGTTGCTAAGAATGGATCCTTTCTAGAGAAGGAGTTTCTCTCGAAAGAAGTGAGTGGGAGGAAAGTAGAACTTGATGAGGTAATTGTACCTTCTCTCGAATTGGAAAGTAGTACATCAGAGAAAGCCGTTCCCATGATGCCTACACCAACTAGAGAGGAAGCAAATGATAATGATCATGAAAGTTCAGATCAAGTTACTACTGAACCTCGTAAGTCGACCAGAGCACGATCCGCACCTGAGTGGTACAGTAATCCTATCCTGGAAGTTATGTTATTAGACCATGGCGAACCTACGAACTATGAAGAAGCTATGATGAGCCCAGATTCCGATAAATGGCTTGAGGCCATGAAATCTGAGATAGGATCCATGTATGAGAACAAAGTATGGACTTTGGTGAATTTGCTCGATGATCGGCAAGCCATAGAAAATAAATGGATCTTCAAGAAGAAGACTGACACTGATGGTAATGTTACTATCTACAAAGCTCGACTTGTCACAAAAGGTTTTCGACAAGTTCAAGGGGTTGACTACGATGAGACTTTCTCACCTATAGCGATGCTTAAGTCTGTTCGAATCATGCTAGCAATTGCCGCATTTTATAATTATGAAATCTGGCAAATGGACGTCAAAACTGCATTCCTTAATGGATTTCTTAAAGAAGAAGTTGTATATGATGCAACCAGAAGGTTTTTTCAATCCTAAAGATGCTGACAAAGTGTGCAAGCTCCAGCGATCCATCTATGGACTGGTGCAAGCATCTCGGAGTTGGAATATACGCTTTGATGAGGTGATCAAAGCATGTGCTTTTATACAGACTTACGGTGAAGCCTGTATTTACAAGAAAGTGAGTGGGAGCTCTGTAGCATTTCTAATATTATATGTGGATGACATATTGTTGATTGGAAATGATAATGATATAGAATTTCTAAATAGCATAAAAGGATACTTGAATAAGAATTTTTCAATGAAAAACCTCGGTGAAGCTACTTACATATTGGGCATCAAGATCTATAGGGATAGATCGAGACACCTAATAGGACTTTCACAAAGCACATACCTTGACAAAGTTTTGAAGAAGTTCAAAATAGATCAGTCAAAGAAAGGGTTCTTGCCTGTGTTGCAAGGTGTGAAGTTGAGTAAGACTCAAAACCCGACCACGGCAGAAGATAGAGAGAGAATGAAAGTCATTCCCTATGCCTCAGCCATAGGTTCTATTAAGTATGACATGCTCTGTACCAGACCTGGTGTGTGCCTTGCCATGAGTCTAGCAAGAGGATACAATAGTGATCCATGAGTGGATCACTAGACAGCGGTCAAAATTATCCTTAGGTACCTAAGAGGACTAAGGAAATGTTTCTCGGTTATGGAGGTGATAAAGAGTTCGTCGTAAAGGGTTACGTCGATGCAAACTTTGACACCGATCCGGATGACTCTGAGTCTCAATCTGGATATGTATTGAAAGTGGGAGCAATCAGCTAGAGTAGCTCAATGCAGAGCATTGTAGACATAGAAATTTGCAAAATACATACGGCTCTGAATGTGGCAGACCCGTTGACTAAACTTCTCTCACAAGAAAAACAAGATCACACCTTTGTACTCTTTGGGTGGTAATCACATGGCGATGTGAACTAGATTATTGACTCTAGTAAACTCTTTGGGTATTAGTCACATGACGATGTGAACTATGGGTGTTAATCACATGGCGGTGTGAACTAGATTATTGACTCTAGTGCAAGTGGGAGACTGATGGAAATATGCCCTAGAGGCAATAATAAAATGGTTATTATTATATTTCCTTAATCATGATAAAGGTTTATTATTCATGCTAGAATTGTATTGATCGAAAACTTAAATACATGTGTGGATACATAAACAAATACCGTGTCCCTAGTGAGCCTCTACTAGACTAGCTCGTTGATCAAAGATGGTTAAGGTTTCCTAACCATAGACATAAGTTGTCATTTGATAACGGGATCACATCATTAGGAGAATTATGTGATGGACAAGCATATGATCATTTCAGTTTATTGCTATTGCTTTCTTAAAATGTCAAATACATATTCCTTCGACTATGAGATCATGCAACTCCCGGATACCGGAGGAATACCTTGTGTGCTATCAAACGTCACAACGTAACTGGGTGATCATAAAGATGCTCTACAGGTATCTCCGAAGGTGTCTATTGAGTTGGCATGGATTGAGATTAGGATTTGTCACTCCGTGTATTGGAGAGGTGTCTCTGGGCCCTCTCGGTAATGCACATCATAAGAAGCTTGCAAGCAAAGTAACTAAGGAGTTAGTTACGAGATGATGTATTACGGAACGAGTAAAGAGACTTGCCAGTAACGAGATTGAACTAGGTATGGAGATATCGACGATCGAATCTCGGGCAAGTAACATACCGACAGACAAAGGGAAATACGTATGTTGTCATAACGGTGCGACCGATAAAGATCTTCGTAGAATATGTGGGAACTAATATGAGCATCCAGGTCCCGCTATTGGTTATTGACCGGAGAGGCATCTCGGTCATGTCTACATAGTTCTCGAACCCGTAGGGTCCGCACGCTTAACGTTCGTTGACAATATAGTGTTATATGAGTTATGTGATTTGGTGACCGAATGTTGTTCGGAGTCCCGGATGAGATCACAAACATGACGAGGAGCTCCGGAATGGTCCGGAGGTAAAGATTGATATATAGGACGATAGTATTTGGTCACCGGAAAGGTTTCGGAAGTACCGGGTATTTATCGGAGTGCCGGAAGGGGTTCCGGGAGGCCACCGGTAAGCGGTGGGCCTTATGGGCCAAAAGGGGGAAGCACATCAGCCCACAAGGGGGCTAGTGCGCCCCTCCACCTCTGCCCACGCACCAAAGGAAGGGAGGGAAGGAAAGGGGAAGCGCCCTAAGGCAGCCAGCCCCCCTTTCCTTCCCCCCATGTTCAAATAAGGAAAGGGGGGATTCGTCCAGGGCAGGTGCCCTAGGGCAGCCGCCGGCCACTTGGGGCGCCCTAGGGGCTTCCTACCCTCCGCCCTCCACCTATATATATGAGAGGAGGGAGAGGGGCAACACACACCATGATTCCCTAGCCGTGTGCGGCGCCCCTCTCCCTCTAGTTCGTCCACGGTCATATTTTTGGAGTGCTTAGGCGAAGCCCTGCGGAGATAGCATCACCATCACCATCACCACGCAGTCGTGCTGCCAGAACTCATCCAATACTTCGCCCGTCTTGCTGGATCAAGAAGGCGAGGACGTCACCGAGCTGAACGTGTGCTGAACGCGGAGGTGCCGTACGTTCTGTACTTGATCGGTTGGATCACGAAGAAGTTCGACTACATCAACCGCGTTAATAAACGCTTCCGCTTACGGTCTACGAGGTTACGTAGACACACTCTCCCCCTCGTTGCTATGCATCTCCATGGATAGATCTTGCGTGTGCGTAGAAAAAAAATTGTTTTCCATGCAATGTTTCCCAACAGTTGATCCAGATAATGATCCCAGTTGGAGAACTACATATGTATATGGCGAGCCGCGGACGGAGAATAGATACATCATGTGGGAGCATCTAGCGCGTTTGTGGGCGATCTCTGAAGATCCGTGGCTCGGAGACTTTAATGAAGCTATGTGGCAACATGAACATTTGTCGGCAAATTCTCGTAGGGCTAACCAGATGACTGCTTTCAGAGATGTACTACAGGTATGTGAGCTGAATGACCTGGGATTCTCAGGTGTTCCATACACATATAATAATGTCCAGCATGGCTATAGGAATGTCCGCGTCCGGCTTGACAGGGCATGTGCAGATTATGCTTGGAGTATGTTGTTTTTCGGCTGGTCAGGTGCTGCACCTGGCTACGTCCAGATCGGATCACTGCCCTTTATTAATCTATTTTTTTTAACTGGCCAGCAATTGCTGGTTTTCATTAGCTTAGCAGGAGAGAGTGACAAAGGTGTTTGATCAAGTGATCGGTGAAGTGGAGAGAAAAGCGAAACAAAAGGGTGGGGTATCAGGCTGATATCTCACGGTACATACCCAAAAGGGTGCTCTAAGCATGCGGCTCCAGCAATTCTCCATTGTTCCATGTCGGAGCGGCAGGATCTGATGATGTTGTCCGTCCTTGGTGTCTTTCCTTTGAAAATGGAGTCGTTCCTCTCCATCCAGATGCGCCAGCTGATAAGTGCGATCATGGATTTGGTGCCTCTCCGGGCTGCCAGGGCGGTGGCGTCGATGATCATCTCGACCTTGGCTGGGGTTGTTGGTCCCTCAGTCCATACGTTAGGGTGCAGAGCAGAGCAGCCTCCCGTGCTCCACACCTGCATGGCCGTCGGGCAGTCCCAAATGAGGTGCACCGAGCTCTCGAGGTTGCGCATGCATAATGGGCAGAAATATCCGTTTGGCCATCCACGCCGTTGTAACATGTCGTTGCACCACAACCGGTTCAGGTGGAGCAGCCACAGGAACATCTTGTTCTTGCCCGGCGCCCACACCTTCCAGATGGTCTTCTTGAAGCAGCAGTTGTTGCTTCCCTCCAGCTGGGCCTTGTATGCCGAGCTAGTGGAGTAGCGGCCCGAGCCGACAAGGTTCCACGAGATGGTGTCCCTAGCTTGCTAATCCAGCACCAGCGCCGCTACCCGAAGTTCTGTTGCCAGCATAGCGGCCTACTGCATGATACCCTCCATGTCGTCGTGCCTTAGGTCAAGAATCCACCTATCCCCCTTTATTAATCTGTATGGAAGCGGTACGTCCGATCACTAGAGGCAAACCTGTGGCCAGATACGAAATATTGTGGGAGCGTGATGCTACCCTTGAGTCAATAATTGAGAAAGCATGGAACAAATCACGTCCGTAGGGTGACTTGGTTCGGTCGCTACATCACTTAAGGGCGTCATGAGTGAACTACAACAGTGGAGTTCCAAAAAGTTTGGGGACGTCCTAAGGGACATTGACTGACTATGCAAAGAGCTAGAGGATCTGCAAGCTCGTGATGCTGGTAGAAATGCAACCCGGGCAACAATGTTTGAGCTGGACTAACTGCTTTACCACGAGGAGATGCTCTGGCTATAAAGCTCACGAATTACATGGTTGAAGGAAGGGGATCGGAACACAAAGTACTTTCACTGCCAGGCTGTGTGGCGTGCTCGCACGAATTATATTAAGCGTTTGCGGCAGTCTGATGGGTCTTGGTGCATGGTACCGACAGATATGGAGAGAATGGCAGCCTCATATTTTAAAGAGGTTTACACAAAGAACTCGACGGTGAATTCGAAGGTTCTTTTGGATTACATAGTGCCTAAGGTAACAAAGTTGTCGACCCAGTGAGAACCAGGGTACCACGACCCGTCTGCCTCTGGCCCAGCAGGTGACACTTGGGCCGGCCCACGACGCGCGGCTTCGCCACGGCCGCGCCGGAGGGAGCCGCCTCGCGAGGACTAGGCTAGCCTCGCGAGGCCCTCGCCGACAGGCTAAGCCCTGCCAAGGTCGCCAAGTATCAGATCACCTCGTGAGGCTTCCCTCGCGAGGTCGTCTCACGAGGCAGGTCGCACGGCGCCAGCCGCAGGGCCCCAGGCCCATCACGTGGATGACGTCCCGCTATCAGTGTAAAGACGGCAGGGCGCGATCGAGTCCAGCTTCCACTCTGGTGATAGGGAGCAGGAGGGTCTGCCTCCCCCAAAGCAAGTCCCAAAGCTTTCCTCTTTGGTGTAAGGAGATCAGGACGGATTGGCGCGCCAGGGTGGAGGTCATCACCGAGCCCACCAGCGCGTCAGGATGACTACTTTAGCAGGCGGAGACCTCCTTTAGTCAGGATAAGCCCGGACGCCTGTCCTCCTTTGAATTGCCGCCCTGTGGCCACCCTTTCCCGCTCATATTTTCGGGGAAGAGCACCAAGGCACTACAAAGGGGGCAAGGCTGCTTCCATGTAGGGGGATCGATCCATTCTCCCCCACACCTCATGTACCTCAAGCCCCAAGCTCTCCATTACAGAGCAATCCAACACAGGCAGGAGTAGGGTATTACACCGCACGATGGCCCGAACCTGGGTGGCTCGCGCGTCCCCCTCATGTCCAGTGCGAGTGAGTGTGCTCGTCGTGATGTCGCCGTAGTTGTCGTCGGGTCATAGGTTGCCAAGCAAAGCCCCCCAGAGTTCGAAGCTTTGTTCTTGGAGAGTTTCTTGGATGCAGATCCTAGACTCCGACATTTGGCATGCCAGGTAGGGGGACTTCTTATCTTCGTACTTTTGACCTCGATGTCAACATCGACATGGACGAAGCTACCGCTCGTCGAGAACATGTTGTGCGCCGAGCTGCCGCTAGGGTCCACGCGGCGCCCGCCGCCTGTGGCGCCCCTGGGCGGCGCCCTCGCATCGCCATCGAGCCCGTGGGAGAGCGGGTGGCCTCCTCCATCCGCCAATCGGTGAACAAGCAGGCGCGTGGCCACTCCGCCACCGCCTCCTCGCTCGCACGTCGCAGCAGTCCCGCTCCGCACGCCGCGCTGCTCATGGCGCAGGGGCTACTACGATGTCGCTCCACCAAGGACGGCCGTGACGCCTGGCTCGAACGCATCACCGAGCTCGTCTTCGCCGCATGCGGCGGCCAGGCGCCCCCTCGCTCCTCGCCCGCTTCACCGCGGCGCGCCGAGTGATTCGGACGCACCGCGCCTCGTCCTCCTCCTCCTCTGGGCCATGGCACAGCCGGGTGGCGTCGCGTGGCATGCACCTCGGAGTTGTCCCACGGCTCATCCGCGCCAGACAACATCGGCGGCCGCCACCGAATCATCCGTCGCATTCGTCGCGGCGTGCTACTTCTTGAGCTTGCGTTGATTTTTCCCTTGGAGAGGAAACGGTGATGCAACAAAGTAGAGATAAATATTTCTCTCAGTTAAGAACCAAGGTATCAAATCCGATAGAAGGCACAAGCAAGTCTCCAATATATGCACCTGCACAAACTAACAAACACTTGCACACAACACGAAAAAAGGGGTTGTCAATCCCTTCACGGTCACGAACAAGAGTGAGATCTAATAGAGATAGGTATAAAAGATAAATAAAAGAACAAACTAAAGTAAATATAAATAAATTGCAGCAAGGTATTTTTGGGGTTTTTTGGTTTATAGATTTGAAAATATATGATGGAAAATAGACCCGGGGGCCATAGGTTTCACTAGAGGCTTCTCTCTTGAAAGAAAACATACGGTGGGTAAACAAATTACTGTTGAGCAATTGATAGAAAAGCGCATAGTTATGACGATATCTAAGGCAATAATCATGAATATAGACATCACGTCCGTGACAAGTAGACCGAAACGATTCAGCATGTACTACTATTACTCCACACATCGACCGATATCCAGCTTGCATCTAGAGTATTAAGTTCATAAGAACAGAGTAACGCCTTAAGCAAGATGACATGATGTAGAGGGATAAACTCAAGCAATATGATATAAACCCTATCTTTTTATCCTTGATGTCAACAATACAATACGTGCCTCGCTACCCCTTCTGTCACTGGGTGAGGACACCGCAAGATTGAACCCAAAACTAAGCACCTCTCCCATTGCAAGAAAAACCAATCTAGTTGGCCAAACCAAACCGATAGTTCGAAGAGAAATACAAAGATATCTTAATCATGCATAAAAGAGTTCAGAGAAGACTTAAATAATATTCATAGATAATCTGATCATAAATCCACAATTCATCGGATCTCAACAAACGCACCGCAAAAGAAGATTACATCGGATAGAACTCCAAGAACATCGAGGAGAACATGGTATTGAAGATCAAAGAGAGAGAAGAACCCAATCAAAGCAGTGGAATAAGTTCGGTAGAGCGAAAGGTAAACATGTAAATCAGAGTGGAGCAAATCTTTCGAGGAAAGATGCTATAATTTTTCGTGCATAGAAGATTACATGTTTAACTATCACGATGGTAATTATGTAAGCTAACAGATGAAGTAACATGAGATCATACAAACTACAACTATGGAATGGATAAAAGAGCGAGCAAAGCAACCAAGTACTGAAATGAACGAGAACTAACTGAAACGAAGCAAACAGAGAATGAAATAAATACAAACACTAATAACTGGTAGATCAGATAATTCTACCAGTACCGAGCACGAAAGTAAACTGCCGAATGAAAAGCAGTAAAGTAGAGTGGACCACTGGTGCTCGATGGTGACAGAGAGATTTGGACCAGTTCGCCCTTGTACCAAAGGACTAGTCTGGTTGGAGGGACTTGTGATTGAACACAGGAGCAAACCTCTCTCCGTCCTATTCTCCTTCAACTCGGAGCTGATCAGACTCCAATTGATTTCACTCATGGTACTTGTCGGTGATCTCCAAACCTTCGACAGACTTCTTAGCGAACCACAACTACTCTTGGTTGCTGAAGTATTTGCTTGGTGAAGACAATTACTCTTCATCACTCAAGCTGACACTTATCCATCTAGAGAGTGCGCAGCTCTCAAGAGTAATAGGTACAAGAACCCTGACTCAGATCAACTGCGATGCTCAACACTGTCTAAGTTTCAGTTCTTGATTTTCTCTCGGTGGATTTTAAACTCAAATATCTCGGAGAGGGGATGCTCAATCAATCCTCTTAGAAATCTTAAGCGGAGCAACCGACAGGCAACGTTGGAGCGGGGTGACTATTTATAGCCGCAGTCTTCCTTGATGGGAAATGACCAAATTGGACATGTAGATCAGTCAATGGCCGAACGACACGTTTCCAACGGTTGAATTCTGAGCACAACGGTAACATTCCTTACGAGCAAGAAATGCTATCTCCTCAGTTCGAAAGATATCTCATGCAGCACCGAAGAACAATGTTGTAACACCCCCAGTGGTTAGCCACAGTAATCCCATTTTGATAATGCCAGGTCAGCATGATTAACAGTGCCAAATTATCATTTGCATCATATTGCATTTCAACTCCTAACTCAAATATTCAAATTAAAGGAAAGTGAAAATAAAAGTTGTTCAACATAGAAACTAAAATGTTCAATAAATAACAAATATTACAGAGACTGTTCTAAAATTATAATCATCAATTAATAAATTAACTAAGTGACACTAACAGTAGAAAAACAGGGTTGGTTATTACCTTTTTAATTAAATAAAATCCCAAATGAAAACCTTTGTACTCAAAACCATTTTATTGCAGTGGCATACAATGCACTGTGATTTATGGGCTATGTCTCATATTTTACAAAAACCTTTTAGTGCTCAAACATTTAACAAAACAGAAAAGAAAAACAGAAAACAGAAAAAGAAAGGAAGAAAAGGAAAAAGGCCCACAGCACTGGGCCTGAGTGGCCACAGTGCCCGGCCCAGCCCGCGCAGCGCCGTCTCCCTCCTCCCGCACTGCTCATGCCGCGCGCTGTCGAACAGCTAGCGCGCGCCCGGCCCCCCTGGCCCTCCTCCTTGCGGTCGACAGCGCGCTCCTGCACCGCGTGAGGATAAGAGCATCTCCCTGCGCACCCCTGGCCTCCCCTCGCCTCACTTCACCCTCTCCTTCCTCTGCTCCCCCCTCGCCCGAGCGCAACCATGGCCGCCACCGCAACGTAGCCACGGCCACCGTGCTCCTCTCGCCGCCTCTCCGTGTCCCCGAGCTCCGCCGCGCTCCTCTTCGTCTTCTGCGCCGACTAACCGAAGCCGGGCACCCCCTGCATCGAGCTGCACGAGCTCGCCTCCCCTCTCGGTCGCCGTCGATCACCGTCGTCGATCCGCCGCACCGAGCCTCCCCGAGCCCGCTGCCACTCCCTACGGCTCCCCTGTGAGCTCCGCTGCCCCTCCCTTTTCTTCCCGTGCCATTCCCCGTGCCGTAGCCGTCGCTCCGTAGATGGCCGTACTCGACGCCGCGGAGCACGTCGCCGGCGTGCTTCCGGCGACCATTGGGCCCCGTGCCTGTGCCCAGTGGACTCCCCGCATCGCGTAGGGCCTCGCCGCGCTATTTGTTCGCTCGCCCGCGCGTTGATTCACCGTTCCCGAGCCGCACCCGAAGCCGCCGCCGCCCACCGTCGTCGTGCTGCTCTATCCCGACCACCCCAGCCGCTGTGACCCCCACCATCGGACGCGATGTGCTCCGTTCGTTCCAGCAAGCCAAACCCCGCGTCAAACGGTGCACCACAGCTCGATCCCGAGCTCGTCGGAGCTCTCGGCCACCTCCGGCGCTCGCCGGCGCTGTTCCGGCGACGTCGCCGATGTGGCACGCGGGCCCCCAGCCCCAGTGTCACTGCCCGTGGGCCCCCTGGCCCTAGTTGACCAGGGTCAACGCTGACTGGGCGGGCCCTGTGTCTATGACATGTGGGTCCCGCTCGGTAAAACGTTTTATTAAATAAATAATCAGTTAATTAAATAAATTAATTAATTAAAACACTAATTACCCACTGACTGTTGGGCCCCACCTGCTAATTAGTTTAAATAGATTAAGCTAACTCTGTTTAATGAACTGAGTCACTGACATGTGGGCCCCACACGTCAGGTTTGACCTGGTCAGCTGCACTGTTGACTGCTGACATCACTATTGCATCATGCTAACGTCACTGCTACTGTTTTGGATAATTCGAATTAATAATAAATCTGTAATTCCAGAATATTGTTTAAAACTTTAGAAAATCATATCTTTTAATCCGTAACTCCGATGAAAATAATTTATATATGAAAGTTGATCAGAAAAATCCCACAAATCCGAATATGCCCTCCTTTCATCTGTCACATGCTCCTAGCATGATGAACATGGAACTTCCCTCTCTGGATCGCCTGTCCGATAAATCCAAAGACCCGGGAAATATCGTCAGATATTCTCCCGCTCCGTCTGATACATGTAGTACTGCGTTAGACTACCCCTAGCACTGCGTATTGCCATGTTATACATCGTGTTGCATCTGTTTGCTTGTATTTATTGTTTTCCTCCCCCTATTCTCTCTCGATTAGACCCCGACGCAGTTCCCGAGACCGACGCAACTCAGGAGCCCGACGATACCATTGACGACCTTGCCCTTGCCGCCGAGCAACCAGGCAAGCCCCCCCTTTGATCATCCCGATATCGCCCATTCTATTTTCTCATGCTTGCATTAGAATTGCTGCTGCTACTGCTTTACCTATTCTGATGCATAGCCTGTTTATTGTAACCTGCTATTGAAACCTTACCTACTTATCCTAAACTGTCTAGTATAGGCTGGGTAGAGACCTATCAGTGACCCCACTTATCTCGACTGCCCCGCTGGACTATCAGAAGACCCGATCAACGGGATTGAAGACCAGGTCCCGGCACCGCACATCACCCCCCCTTAGTTGTAACGACACTACAGCGTTACTATCGAGTGCCGAGGGTGAAACCTCTTGTAGCACTTCTGATGTTAATTCTGTAGAGTAGCTATTCGGTCATGGTTATCGAGGGTGATTCCTCCTTCACCACTTCCGGTAACGACGCCGTCGTACAACACCTCAAGTGTGAACCCAGCGAGGGTGATTCCTCCGAGTTCACCTTGACGGATACATCGAGTAGGAATCCAACGAGGGTGATACCTCGGATTCCCTTGATGTTATGGACACACGGATACTTGGACTGTACTATTGTTACTTGGAAAGGCGGGTCGACCCTGAGGGGTACCCGCGTGTGATGTGAAGACGGGTTGCCTGTATGGTGCCCGAGTGATGAATACGAGGCGTGGCCGGGCATTCTTGGCCCTTGCCGCAAGGCCTCGAGACGGGGCGACGGGGTCACATCGATCATGAGTCTCTGCTTGTTACCGCATTACCAACACACTACGATTTGGATATTTGATCTGAGTGGGCCTCTGGCCCGATAGCACTAACCATCACGTGGGAAAAGTTATGGGCACTCTGCATCGTATGCATCAGCCGAAAGCTTTGACAGACGTCCAGTTCAGCATGGCGGCACGGACGGATCGGCGCCTTCCTGTAGTGTTGGTGCCTGGCTTCACCGTGTGCGCAACGACCCGGAGGGTGAGGGGCGATGGCCAAGACCCCCTTGCGCTTAGGATGTAGACCGGCGGGGACCTCTCTGCTGAGCTGTAGGTAGGGTTGCGGTGTATCGTTTGGCCGAGGTCGGGCATGACCCAGAAAAGTGTGACCGGCCGGAGTTAAGAGAGCGTGGTGGGTAAGTTGGTGCACCCCTGCAGGGAAGAACTAATCTATGCATAGCCGGATCCTCGGTAACGGACACTCGGAGTTGTATCCCGATCGATACAACTAGAACTGGATACTATGGCTCTGGGATTGCTTCTCGCAGGGAGTCGAGAAGGGATCTCCGGACGAGGTTGATGACTGTATGGCTCTGGGATTGCTTTCTCGCAGGGAGTCGAGAAAGGATCTTTGGGTGAGGATGAGACTTATGATACTACTACTTTATACGGTACTAATCTACACTCTTCTAATGCTGCAAGACCGCTGAAGATGCTAGTCTTCGATAGGACTAGGCCTTCTCTCTATTCTGGCATTTCTGCAACCCAGTCCACATATACAGCCTCTCTTTGATAATGATTGCATATGTAGTGTAGATCCTTGCTTGCTGAGTACTTCAGATGAGTACTCACGGTTGCTTTGCTTTCTTTTTCCCCCATATCCTTTTGATGCGACCAGATGACGGAGCCCCGGATACAGCTGCCCCCGCCGACGACCGCTACTACTACCCCGAGGGTGGATATTACTTCGAGCTTGCCGTCGACCAGGAGTAGGTTCGGAGGGTCCCAGGCAGGAGGCCTACGCCTTTCGATCGTAGTGTTTTTCTTTTGCCCCGCCTGCTAAGGGCTTTTCTGTGTTTTCTTTTATATCTGTACTCAGATATCTGATGCTTCCGCTGACGCTTGTATGCGAGCTTATGTATTCGAGCCCTCGAGGCCCCTGGCTTGTAATATAAAGCTTGTATGACTTTATTTATGTTTTAGAGTTGTGTTGTGATATCTTCCCGTGAGTCCTTAGGCTTGATCGTGTGCATTTGCGTGTATGATTAGTGCACGATTGAGCCGGGGGCGTCACAAATGTCTTCTGCTGACAGGTAATCATTAGAAGCATAAAGAGATTTCTCTCAGTCTTCCATAGGTTTCAGCTAAGCGTCATAGTGGACCTAAGGTTCGAGAACCTATACCCCTATTAATAGTACGAAGGTCATACGACTCAAACAAGAAAGACAAAAGAATAGCGAAATAAATGCTACATCTTCACTTCGCCTTCAATCTCCTTGAAGCAGTCAATTTTCCTCGGACACTCCAAACAGATAATGCTTCACCTCAGCAATAATTTTTAAGGGGTCAACTCCTTCGGTAGAATCTTCTCGCATACATGTCTTCGTGAGATGTAGCTCATCCTTCTTTGCAGTGCAGATATTCTTCGGTGAAGTTCCTCGAACTTAACACCGAATACATCATTCTCCTCGGGCTTGCATGGGCTATTTCTCTCTGTGTGCACTAGCAAACAAATCAGTCCATGCCTGTTTCTGGCAACAATCTCCAAAAACAAGGGGGCAAAACATTGCACTAACAAGATCCCTCCCCCTAGAGCCACGAACGGACTTCAGATCAGGTCTACCGACGAAAACATGAGGTGGCGCGGCTCCATATCATAAAAAGCGATGAAACTTTTTCTTTGATTTTTCTCTCGGGAAGACGGAATATATAGCGCTGGAATTAGGTCAGACGGAAGCCCAGTGTCCCCACAAGCCTGGATGGCGCGGCCTGGGGGTGGCCGTGCCCCTTGGCTTGTGGGACCTAGGTGGCCTCCCTCTGGTAACACTTTGCTCCAGTATTTTTTATTTATTCCAAAATAATTCTTCGTAAAATTTCTTTCAATTTCGAGAACTTTTTATTTCTGCACAAAAAACAACACCAAGATAGTTCTACTGAAAACTGCGTCTGTCCGGATTAGTTTCACTCGAATCATGCAAATTAGGGGGGAAACAAGAGCAAAAGTGTTTGGAAAAGTATATACGATGGAAACGTATCAGTGACTGAAACACCGCTCATAAATACCCTCCTCCACTTTTTGTTGGGACGATTACTATTGGGATACTTACATGAAGTGCTACAATACCATGTGTGTCTTGCGTATGTTATGTGCCTAATGGGAAGATGTGCTGATTGAAACTAAAAGAGCAAAATAAGAAATTACATATCTAATGGATGGCTACTTAAAAAATATAAGTGTTGCACTAGTGCACTGGTCTTTTGGGGGCTTAGCACGACGACTTCCCGACTGTCTACTATAATAAGGTTTACCCGACTCCTTTGAGGGAGAGGCGATGACGGTGGCGCGTCTTCGGCTCGCTCTAGTGCTTGTAGTCGTCGCTAGGTAATTCATGGATCAGGTTGTAATTTTTATTACCTCTAGTGTTCTCTCTACTACCATGATTGATGAACAGATTGCAAATTTCTCTCACAAAAAAAATAAGTGCATGTTCCATGAAATATCATTGTTGAAAAGAAAAATGCATAAGCTCTAGAAAAGGCCGCAATAAAATACAAAGACGAAAACTTGACAACCATAAAGGCTCGTGAGGGGGAGAAAAAAAGGCTATATACGAATGGACAACGGATATCAGCTCCCAATTAGCAGTTAAGAAAGAAATGTTAGCATTATTCTATGGAACCACACAAAGTCAAACTATTGGTAGCTTTGTTAAATTAAGTCATAGTCCACAGTCCACAATTGTAGGTGGATAGAGAAATAAAGTTTCGAAACCAACCAGAGAAATATATCAAGCGACGATAAAAGCAAAATCTGTTATCTAGAAATCTCTATGAATTACCGGCATCTCCTGGCACAACTTGTTACAATTAAGATTGAGAAATACAAAGTTAGATCATTTCAGTAGATAACAAGATAATGCTGGACCCAGAATCTCTTTCAGCCAGTAAAAATATATTAGTAATAGCTATGAATAATTACTATTTTCTCGAATATTCTTATGCACACATACTAAATACAGGCAAGATGCTTAAGCTTTGTTTGAGAATATATATACATGATTTGATATAGCAAGAATTATATGTCGCTCCAACAACAAATAGAACAAGAAGAGTCCCTTACCAAAAATACTCCCAACAAGAGAAAACCTCAAAACCAACCCCATCTCAAGGACGAACAGAGGGGAAGCAAAACCCTCGTCCTCCCCCTCCCTGTCGTCCGCAACCAGCCAAAGCCAATCCCAAGTTGGGAGCCGCAACCACCTGCCGCATCAGCCTTCGCCGTCGATGGAGGCGGACTACTACAAGGTGCTCGGCGTCGGCCGCGGCGCCACCGACGACGAGCTCAAGAAGGCCTACCGCCGCCTCGTCATGAAGTACCACCCGGACAAGAACCCCTCCCCGCAGGCCGACACCCTCTTCAAGCAGGTCTCCGTGGCCTACGACGTACGTCCCTCCCTCCCTCCATTGCCGCCGCCGCCGCCGCCGAGAACCCTCTGAATCTGTCGCCTTACGGCGTCTCTCTGTCTCCTCGCAGGTGCTCAGCGACCCGGATAAGCGCGCCATCTACGACCAGTACGGCGAGGAGGGGATCAAGGCGGGCGTCGCCCCTCCCCCCCCCTCTGCCGCGCACGCGCACGCCCACGCCCACGGCTTCGGCTTCGGCAGCGGTCCCGGGTTCCGCTTCCATCCGAGGAGCGCCGACGAGATCTTCCAGGAGATGTTCGGGGGTTCGTTCTTCGGGCAGGGGCCGCGCGGCCCCTGGAGCGGAGGCAGCGCTCCGCAGTCTGTCCCGGGGTGCGCCGCCAACGCCGCCGCCGCCGCTGCAGGATTCTCTCCCGGGTCAGGGGAGGCGTCCGGAGGGTCGGCGAGGAAGGGAGCGGCGATCGAGCGGCAGCTAGCGTGCAGCCTGGAAGACCTGCACAAGGGCGCCACCAAGAAGATGAAGATCTCCAGGGATGTCCTCGACTCCGTCGGGTGAGATGGATTCTTTTGCTCTTTCATTCTCTACTCGTCTTGTTTAGACTAAATTAATCGGATTTACTGGTAATTAGTTTTTAAGCATAGCATTGTTGTGATATGATAATTGCTTTCAGTCTGATAGTGGTAGTAACGTTCTTGCCTCTTGGTATGTTTCTTTTCCATGCAATTTGATATGCCTGTGTTGACTAGAGGAAAGTCTGTGCCTTTTTGCGGTGGCTCTTTCTGTCACCCGCTGACTGTCAGGATCACTGCTATTTCTAAATAGTCGATTGATCGAAGAAAATAAGGACAGCAAAAAATATGGACCTAAGAAGGAATGGTTGAGAAGGGAGGAATTTGTTAGACATGTTGGATAAGAGTAGAGGAGAGAGGGTAAAAGATCCAGAGCAACACTAGCAACGGTTGTTTAACTTGTTTGTTTTCTCTTATTCTAAAGCACTACATATTCTGAGCTGTACATACAAACTCAAAACTGACATGTCATGTAAATCATAGACGGATCTTAGTGTGGGTCGATCCATGATGCTCCTGTTGGAATGTAGCCAATGTTCAGGATATCGGTAACCGGTAGCTGCTCGGTCGGGGGCTGAGTAGAGATTAATCGGTGAATCGGCCTATTAACTGAATTTATTGGTAGGTTTAACTAGGGCAATATCTATATATCCTAGGCTACATAGCAACATGCACTGTACTAGATGTCTAGATATGTTATTGTACACATTAGTAGCAGCGCACAACAACATACATACACATCATTACCAGGAGAGGAGGCTCCTGGAGGAGGGGGGAGGCGCGGGCTTGCTGACTTCATCGGCGGCTACTCGTGGTGGAGGCGGCTGCTCCTCTAGGACAAGGAGCGGGAACCTGAAAACCTAGATCGCGGGGCGGCTGGGAGAGGGGAGGGAAACGGGCTACATTTCGGGCCAGATAAGCTATGTACCTCCTCTGGCAGTTAATCAGGTCACCTGATAATTCGGCCTTTTATCGGCTGGCAGACCGATAAATCGGTTGGACCATTTAATGAGCCAATTAGGGGTTATTCGATTTGGTGAGGTGCCGAGTAGCAGTTAACTTAAATATCGGCCCGTATTTGGAACGGTGAATGTAGCCTCTCAGTATTTCCCCTACTTATTATTTAGTTGTATATTTATACTTTGACAATGACCTAGATGCCCGAAAAAAAGCATGAGCTCTAGGCTCTAGTTCTTATTGGTGTGGTTTCTAGTTGGGCAGTTTAGACCTCTGTAATTAACTTTAAGTTTGAGCTGCACATGGCACACATGATTTCCTTGGAGTGGGCAATGTGCTTTCGTAATGACATTGAGATGCTTACATGGCTCATACTTATTTCTCAATTTGCCTCGAAGAATTTATTCATTGTGCACTGCTTATATCACTATTTTTTCAATGTACTACATCTGTACCAAAATATAAGACGTTTTTGCAGTTCAAATTGAACTGCAAAAACATCTTATATTTTTATACGGAGGGAGTACTAGATTAATCCGATCTATGTGCAGCCAAACACGGTGTCTCTGTCTTCTAGTAATATGATACCTTGTCTTGAGTAAAATCATAAATTCTACTTTGACAGCCTTTCCAGTTTTAGAACAAATCCTCCTTTTAGGCACTTGGGGGTATTGCAGAAAGTCAGAAACGATTTAGTCTATAAATAAGTCAATTGATAGTGTTATAGCTCTATAGCGTTTACTGGTACCTGCACCTTATGCGCCTTTCTGTTTCCATTATATCGTTTCTCATTACCTAATGTATTTGCTCATAAATAAAAAGGTCATTACTACCTTCCTGCCTAAAGATCCAACACGGAGACTGTTTGAGGATGAAATTTTTTTATGTTCATAGCTCATTCTTATTATTGCTGCAATTATGGATTCTCTTAAAAAAACGAGTTTGGAGGGTTTTACCTTTAGAATCCCATAATCGGAAGTGCATGGCAGGGGCATAATGAGCTTCTTTAATAAGCTCTCCAGTTCACAAATAAGGAAAGTTTTAGACGTTTACATGGTTTTTCAGGATGTACTAACTTCGGCCACTTATTTCTGGCAGTGTTATGTATAAAACAGAATAAAATTATATACTCAGGAAAGTACTTCTAGAGACAAATCTGAGTATGGTTTTGAAGTTTATAATCCAAAATTTTAAAATGATATTAAAAGTAAAAAAAAAAAAGAGAATGTTTGAACTAAGATATGTCCAAAACATCACCTTTTCATGAACTGGAGGGAACAATAGGCTAAGGTCTCAACCTTCAGTGAGCAGTCATAAGCCCAGATCCTACTCCGTACAACAGATATCACAGCTGTTGGGGCCCTGACATTGGGTATAGTTACGTAATTGGGCTTCTACTGTTTGAGAGTGATTTAGTAAAGATCATCAGAGGTAGACGGTTTGTTTTAACTCAGAATTCAGAATGGTTATATTATGGTGTAGTGTTTATTTTCTGAGGTGTTTGTGTAAAATGGTTCAGTACAACAGTGCCCTTTTTATGCTGCATTTGGCATTGAGGTGGATTGTGATAATCCAGCTTCCGCCTATTTTTCTGTCTGGCTTACCAACTTAATTCAACTTCCGTGGCTATTTTTCCACAGCAGATTATATAAAATAAGTTCAGCACAATACACTTAAGCAAACCGCAAACGAGTGTGGGTTTCTGCCATGCAGACTTGAGTCTTTGACGTATACACACCTATGCGAGAACATGAACTATGACGTGTCAATCATTTTGAATTGAAGCGACCAGGTCATGTCTGTGATGTAAAATATATTTTTTTGACACATATTGAAGGACAGTAGGTGGGTTTTTCTTTGCTCCAATTTACATATGTATGACAAGTTGGTTTCTGGGTTCCTCGCAGAAAAACAATCGGTATCTGGATAAGTATATAATTGTTTCAAGGAAGGCCAAATATGAGATGTTGATCACCTAACCTATTATTTTCAAGGAAGTTTTTTAGAAACACCGATTACAACATAGATGCACACACTCACACACCACACACATGGAGTAGAAATGCTGCCAATGCATGAGAATTGCTACTTGTATATAGGTCCACTCTGCACCAGTTTACGTAGCACATTTAGTTAGCAGGATGGTATGTAGCAATTGTTTGAAGTTGCCCATCCTTGTATGCTTTGCTTGCACTTCCTCCCCAGTTAATCGATGTGGACGCAGAGGGATTGATAGTGAACCAGTTCTTCTTCTAAAAGGTATGAAAAAGGAAACAAATACATGGTACTATATAAAACTGGAACTTAACAAATTGTACAGATGCAGCTTGTTGGCCCTTGTTAAGGTATTCTGGAGTGATGCATAACTGCAGTATAGCTTCGCCTATCAGTGATTGATGATTATAGCAGACAGTATTTGTGATTCTAGGGTATTCATTTACGACACAGTGCATGGATAAGGCTTCCTAGTTTCGTATGTCAAGTTGGTATAATGCCCTAGAGTTGCTAAAGCTTTAATTTCCAGACAAAAAAAAAGGATCTCATTATTTACATATCTTTCTTTTTATGGAAACATATGTTGATGTTCCTTTCTGCAGGAAACCAATGAGTGTGGAGGAGATCCTAACAATTGATATCAAGCCTGGATGGAAGAAGGGCACAAAGATCACCTTTCCAGAGAAAGGCAACGAGACACGTAACGTCATACCATCAGATCTCGTCTTCATAATAGAAGAACGGGCGCACCCGAAATTCAAGAGAGATGGAAATGACCTTGTTTACACGCATAAGATCTCCCTTGTTGATGCTTTGACTGGCTGCGCAGTCCAGCTGACAACTCTGGATGGGCGAAGTTTAACCGTTCCTGTGAAGTCTGTCATCAGTCCCACCTACGAAGAAGTTGTTCACGGTGAAGGAATGCCTATCACAAGGGAGCCGTCTAAGAAAGGGAACCTAAGGATCAAGTTTCAGATCAAGTTCCCCACCGCTCTAACAGCTGACCAGAAGGCAGGGGTCCAGCAACTTCTGTCTTAGCTGTTCGTACAATGTGAGTCCGCGTTCTTTTCCTTTTGTCGAGCAGTTGGGAATAGACGGGTGAAATGGTTGCAGAATTTGCTGGATGTAAGATCACTATATTTCGTGCTAGTGTAAAGCGCATGCTTTCCGTACTGTTTCCAGCTTGACTCTTGATTGCTAAAATGCTAACTGCTGACGTGCTAGCAGCTGTTCGCCTAGTGGATCTGCCTTCCTTTTAGAAGTTAACAATTGTTGAGTATTAATCAGATTCTTAGAAGTTAACGTTTGCTACGGGATGTGATAGTTCTTCTATCATGCCCCAGTCTTCTTGGCCTATTTATTTTTCCTTCAAAATTACCATATTTCCCGTTCACAAAGCTTGTGCCATGTTTCTTCAATACTAGAATCAGGCATTAACTGGCTCTTATTTCATCCTTATGTTCTGAGTGAAATGCTTGCTGATCTATATGGATGAAACCTGAACCTGAGGTTTCATCCAGCTCAACAAGAATCCTTGACTAGATTTTGCTGCCGTTCTGCATGGAGTAGGATGTCTATCATCATCATTTGATTTTCCCGTTACATCAGTTTTGGTATAATATGCTGTTTCCAATGACACGGGCCTCGTCGCATCGATGATCGTTGTTGTTGCGGGATTTCCTGTCGATAAACAAGGATTTCCGGGTGCTTTTTCCGTCAGATAACACTTGCAACAAAATGGGTTATTTTCTTTGTTTTGTATCAGATGATTGCCATCGGGACCACCAGATCTAAGGAGGGAAAAGAGCATGTGTTTAGACTGGAACGTTGTCGGGGGGCATATTTTGCTTTCACATTGTGGTTGCCAAGCGATCCTTTCTCATCCTAGCTCTGAAAAGTACACCTTTGGCTGAGCTGCGGTGCGGCAACGGCCAAGAAAGAGGAAGACGATTGCCGGCATGCGTGGTTCCAAGGGATTTTTCGGATGACCTGGCGACACGCAGAACATGTCCTTCCTGTAACTCTACTCTCTTCTTCTTTTTTCAACAAAAGATGTGATTGATGCACGCGCATGTCGTTGACAAACGCCGCTTTAGGAGCGATGGTGTTCACGTGCATGCGATAGAGACCGGGAATATTTGCTTCTTGCATCAACGGGACGGATCTCGGCAAATTCTTTCCTCGTGGACTTCTATTTCTCTTTTTTATCGTATTATTTATTTATTTATTTATTTCGAAAAGGAGAAAGTGCCACCGGCGTCTGCGTTCCAGAAACTACTAGTAGTACAAACATCGCGTCTCCTCGTCTTGAGATGTATACTGTTCTAATCATAATTCTTTTCTCGTCCTAATTCTGAAAAGTACACGTTTGGCTGAGCTGCGCTGCAGCATCGGCCAAGAAAGAGGACGACGATTGCCGGCATATTGTTCCAAGGGATTTGAATGAGGAGGAGTACCAAACAAGTTGAAATAGGCTAGAGATGAAATCTATAAGATCTTGCAACTACCTCATACTTCTGGCACATGAATAGCAAGCCTACACGCATTCATGTCCGTGGCTGTTCTCTGGTGATACTCGAGTCTTTCATATCTCACTTTACGAATTTCTCCCATGTCAAGTTTAGTCTACCTTAACTTTTCTTGACATTATCAGCACGCTTTAGCCGTCGGCTATACACTGACGCTTCTGGAAGACCGCACTGAATATGTTCAAACCATCTCAGATGATGTTGGACAAACTTCTCTTCAATCGGTGCTACCCCAAATCTATCTCGTATATCATCATTCCGGACTTGGTCCTTCCTTGTATGGTCGCACATCCACCTCAGCATGCGCATCTCCATCACACCAAATTGTTGAACAAGTCACCTTTTAGTCGCCCAACACTCAGCGCTATGAAACATTACGGGTCGAACCGCCGTCCTATAGAACTTGCCTTTTAGTTTTTGTGGCACTCTCTTGTCACAGACAATGCCAGATGCTTGGCACCATTTCATCCATCCCGCTTTGATTGGTTTGCATCTTCATCAATATCCTCATTCTTCTGCAACATTGACCCCAAATATCGAAAGGTGTACTTCTGAGGCACCACCTGCCCATCAAGGCTAACCTCCTCCTCCTCCTCCTCCTCCTCATGTCTAGTAGTACTGAAACTGCACCTCATGTACTCGGTTTTATTTCTACTAAGTTTAAAACCTTTCGATTCCAAAGTTTGTCTCCATAGCTCTAACTTCTTATTGACCCCTGCCTGACTATCATCGACTAGCACCACATCATCTGTAAAGAGCATACACCTTGGGATATCTTCTTTAATATCCCTCACGACCTCATCCACCACCAAAGCAAAAGGATAATGGCTCAAAGCTGACCCCTGATGCAGTCCTATTTTAATCGGGAAGTCATTAGTGTCACCATTACTTATTCAAATACTTGTCACAACATTATCGTACATGTCCTTAAGGAGGGTAATGTACTTTGTTGGGACTTTGTGTTTCTTCAAGGCCCACCACATGACATTCTGCGGTATCTTATCGTAGGCCTTCAAGTCAATGAACACCATATACAAGTTATTCTTTTGCTCCCTATATCTTTCCATGAGTTATCATACCAAGAAAATGGATTCCATGGTCGACCTCCCAGGCATGAAATCAAACTAATTTTTTGTCACGCTTGTCATTCTTCTTAAACAATGCTCAATGACTCTCTCCCATAGCTTTACTGTATGGCTCATCAACTTAATTTCTTGAAGACTGGTACTAATATACTCCGTTTTCATTCTTCTGGCATCTTATTTGCCCGAAAAATGAGCTTGAAAAGTTTAGTTAGCCATACTATGGCTATGTCTCCGAGGCCTCTCCACACCTTAATGGGGATACGATCAGGGCCCATCACTTTGCCTTCTTTCATCCTCTTTAAGGCCTCCTTGACCTCAGACTCCTGAATTCGCTGCACAAAACGCCTGTTGGTATCGTCAAAGGAGTCGTCCATATCAATGGTAGAGCTCTGATTCTCCCCATTGAACAACTTGTCGAAGTACTCCCGCCATCTATGCTTAATCTTCTCGTCCTTCCCTCGCAAAAAAAATTCTTCTCGTCCTTCACCAGGAGCTGGTCTACTCCGTCCTTGATGCATTTGACTTGGTCAACATCCCTTGTCTTCCTCTCTCGGATCTTGACCATCCTATAGATGTCCCTTTCGCCTTCCTTCGTGTCTAACCGCTGGTGGAGATCCCCATACGCCCGACCCCTTGCTTCACTCACATCTCGCTTTGCAGCCTTCTTCGCCATCTTGTACTTCTCCATATTGTATGCACTCCTACCCAGGTATAGGCGTATAAAACAATCTTTCTTCTCCTTAATAGCCTTCTAGACATCATTATTCCACCACCAGATATTTTTAGCTTTGCTTCTACTTTCTCTGGACACTCCCCACTCTTTTGAGGCCACCTTACGAATGCAAGTCGTCATCTTCATCCACATATTGTCTGGATCACCTCCTTCCTCTGAAGGGCCCTCCTTAATGACCCTCTCCTTGAACGTCTGAGCTACCTTCCCCTTGAGCTTCCACCACTTCATTCTAGCGACTTTGACACGCTTATCCCGCTGGACACGAATCCGAAAGCGGAAGTCAGCCACCACAAGCTTATGCTGAGGGACAACACTCTCTCCAGGTATCACCTTACAATCTAGGCACACACACCTGCCTTCTCTTCTCGAGAGGATGAAATCAATCTGGCTAGAGTGTTAACCAGTACTAAAAGTCACTAGACGTGATTCTTTCTTTTTAAAGAGGGTGTTAGCTACGATCATGTCGTAGGCTAGAGCAAAGCTTAAGACATCTTCCCCTTCTTGATTCCTGATGCCAGCCAAAGCCCTCATGCACCCCTTCAAAACCTGTGTTAGATGTACCCACATGGCCATTGAGGTCTCCTCCTATGAAGAACTTCTCGCCAACCGGGACACTCCTAACCATGTCCTCCAGGCCTTCTCAGAACTCCCTCTTGGTGTTCTCATTGTGGCATATTTGCGGGGCATACACGTTGATAACATTGAGAACTAAGTCCCCAACTACCAGCTTGACCAGGATAATCCGGTCCCCATGTCTCTTGACGTCTACCACTCCATACTTGAGCCTCTTATTGATCAAGATGCCTACTCCAATTCTGTTCGCGACTATTCCCGTGTGCCACAGCTTGAAGCCGGTATCCTCCACCTCCTTCGCCTTCTGTCCCCTTCATTTTGTTTCTTAGACGCAAAGGATATCAACACCTCTCCTCATCGCTGTATCAACTAGCTCCCGAAGCTTACCTGTCAGGGACCCTACGTCCCAGCTAGCTAAGCGGATCCTCCTAGGCTCGGCTAGCTTCCTTACCCTTCGCACTCGTCGAGTCAAATGCGAGGACCCTTACTCATTTTTCACTACATCGGGGCTTCGGTGTAGTGTGCCACTAAGGATTCGACGACCCGATCCTTGCTCACTTGCCACCATATCCAGATCAAGATACGGCGTGCCACCGGGGGGTGACGGCCCGGCCCTTGCCCATTTGCCACCACACCCGGGTTTCGATGTGGCGCGTCGCTGAGAGGGTTACGTCCAAACGAAAATCAAGAGGCATGAAATTTGAAGGAGTGGAAAAAAAGAGGTGATTGCTGTACACACATGTCGTTGACAAACGCTGGGACTAGGAGCGATGGGCGATCTATCTTGTTCACGTGCATGCGACAGAGATCGGGCATTTTTGTTTCTTCAATCAACTGGACGGGTCGATGCATCTTTTATCTCGGCAAATTCAGCCCACGCTTTTTTACTCGTCGCTGTCCATCATCTTTTGGGCTTCTATTTCTCCTTTTTATATTATTTATTTCAAAAAGGAGAAAGAGCCACCGGCGTCTGCGTTCCAGAAACTGCTAGTAGTACAAACATCGCATCTCCTCGTTTGAAGATCTATACCCGTTCTAATTAAGCACCCGCCACCAGTTAGACATCTATAATACCTAAATAGTCCATCCCCACTAAACTAATTCTCTTGACATGAAGCCTATCCACATCAGCGGCCCCAGTACCTCATCACCCTTGATGATATCATTTTTTTTACCCAATGGTAAGCAATTGAGCGAAGGTCATCCATGGTCGTGTGTTCCTTTCAAGCTAGCCCTCTCGGTTGGCCGAGCCTTAATAAGAGTAAAACTGATCGAGCCCTCTTCCCTAGGAAAAAAGACCAGACTTTTCCCCTACCCACGTTCCGACCAAGCTAGCTCGCCGCTATCGGGGAACTACTGAAATCAGACCCGGTGTACAAGACTTGCGCATGGACGATCTCTTCATCTCCTAGGTAGTCAGTCAAACCTTCCTGCTTCTCCTCCATGCAATAGAAACGAATTAATACCCAGGGACGTTTGCTCTTCTAACTTCTACATAATCGAAAAGGTAGTCAAAGAGGCCATCTAACACGGCTGTTTGATCTGCACTACATATCCCATCCTCCTATTCTTAATCGAGACCTCGATTCCAAAATTGAGCTCCGATGTGCGCAAACTCATCGCCAGGACCATGCCAAGATGGAGCTCGATGTTGTGCGCCCACACCACCACACATCGCATGGACCACGGCACCGCCCTCCCGCAGCGCCTCCGTGGTGCCCTGCCCGCTTCATCTTCGCCGGCCACGGTGCCTCCGCCTTCGTTACCATTTGGAGAAGGTATACAAAATTATTGTTGCGCTCATCTATTTTGTGACCTTTCATATAGAGATATTGTTTCTCTGTTTGCTTCATGCGTAGGCAAAATGCACAATGTTGGCAACAAAGAAAATTATATACGTTGGGATGTTGCTTATCCAAGAACCGGTTCAAGAAGCTAAGATCAGAGTTGGGTTTTAAGGATTTGTTTCCTATTAGTTAGTATGGTTTAATGTTCACATCTTATAATTTATTTAACTTCAATTGGTTTCACAACTAAATTCAAGATCAGTTAATTTGTATCCATGCAAAGGGAATACTTTGCAAGCACTTCAGATGCAATTCACACTATTAACATTGATGGCCACGAGTAGTGATCATGTCAAATGTGGTAACAGGAAACCATCCATCATTTGTCTGTGAGGCCCCATAAATAAGGTGAGGACTTCTTCCACTGATTTGTTGGACATACTTTGTGCAAATTTGGTATTACGACTGTTTTGATTCTTTAGGATGTGTCGTGCTTCACAGCCGAAACAAATTTCAGTTAGCTTTACTATAAAAAAAATTGTTTCACTTAGTTTGTTAGATTATACTCTTTCCATAAGACATATATGATTGTTCTTATTAAGTACATTCCACATTTTCTGTCATATGTAGTTGCAACTTAAAGATGGTCATTTTGTGGTTGGCGCATTTCAAAATTAATTGGGAGGTTATTTGTGTCCATTACAAGTTTCTATCTGGACATTAATGGTGATGGTTATTCATATATGGAGTGCTAATGATCAGTATAGCTAAATATCATCAACATATATTCAATTGATTCCCGCAGCAACGCGCGGGGTATCATCTAGTTTTTATTATTAAAGGCTCCATCATGCAGGTGGATATATCACTATCACAATCATCCATCATCTGTCTCCATGGGCCTTGAGCGACTCGACCTGGCTCTTCCCGCGGGGGCCCTTCCGCCGGATGTAGAGGCGGTACTCGTCGAAGGTCATGGGCTTGTACAGCGCCGGCGTCCCCGGCGACACCAGCTCCGCCATGGGCGCCAGCGGCAGGTCGCTCCTCGGGTTGTAGAACATGGCCACCGACAGCCGCTCTGTGTCCGCGTTCACCATCACCCGGTGCTCCACGCTCCGGTACGTCGCGTTCGTCAGCACCTGCGTTGCATTGCACATCACACGTCCAACGATAAATAAATAAATAAAATAGCATAAACAGATCGAGTGGGCGTGACAAAAAACCACCGAAAAACGTCGTCTACTTTTCAAAGCTTTGAAGACGGGAATAAAGATCCGTGTACCGGCCTGGCAATGGAACAGTAACGGCGTGGTCCCTGCACGGGCTGGTTGGTTGGTGGAGCCAGCGGGCAGCGGCATGTGACAAACGTGCAGTTCTTTCTTCTGCTGACCAAATTAAATCAGCAGAGGACAGCAGATGGGCGGTGGCGTCCGTGTGCTGCGCCTGCACCAGCAGAGCAGAGCAGCGCATGCAGATTGCAGGATCCTCGGACAGCTAGCGAGGCTGACTGGACCATGTGCCGCGCTGGTGGCCAGGAGATCAAGGTCAGATCTGAGGGGACAAATGGCACGTGGTTTTGCATTTACGAGTACTAGGGATCAGCCGAATGATAATTAAGCCTTTTTATTCGTCTCGAGGGCCGTACGATCCGGTCCAGCCAGCCGTCCGATTTTTCCATCGTTTGGGTGCACGAGGCAATCGGGTGTTTTGGACCACACAAAAACGTTTCCCCTCACATGTCGCTTTCACACACATATACACATACGCGATGAGGTGTGTGAAGGTAGGTAGTTGCACCTCGTGCAAAGCCAGCAAAAGCTCACGCCACACCTGGCTCCATGACGTGTTTGTCCGCCCCTTCGTAACCTCGCGAGTGCAACATAGCAGGTCCGACATCATCAACGAGCACTGCATTGCAACGCCCACAGACGACAGCCACCGACGAGCTTCGCATCGCAGCGTCATACAACACTAGCATCGCAGCACCAGTGTCCACCGACGAGTGCCGCATCGCAGCGCAGATATCATCGACGAGCGCTGCATCGCCGCACGGATAGTCACTGACGAGCGTCACATCGCAGCACTGACAACACTAACGAGCGCGACATCACAGCGTCGGCGTCCACCGACGAGTGTAGTATCGCAACACGGCATCACCGACGAGCGTTGCATCGCAGCACCGACGGCCATTGACGAGAGTCGCATCTCAGCGCCGACAATAGTAACGAGAAAGGCATCGCAGCAACGGCGCCCACCGACGAGTCCCGTATCGCAGTGTCGGCATCACCGACAATCGTTGCATTGCAGCGCAACGCCTGCATCACCGACGATCATTGCATTGCAGCACAACGCTTGCATCACCGACGAGCGTCGCATCGCAGTGTCGGCGTCCACCAACGAGTGTTGCATCGCAGCACCGACGGCCACTGACGAGCGTCGCATCTCAGCGCCGGCCACAGTAACGAGCGCAGCGTCGCAGCAACGGCGCCCATCGACGAGTCCCGTATCGCGGTGTCGGCATCACCGACGATCGTTGCATTGCAACGCAACGCCTGCATCACCGATGATCGTTGCATTGCAGCGCAGCACCTGCATCACCGACGAGGGTCGCATCGCAGGGCCGACAACACCAACGAATGTGGCATCGCAGTGTCGGCGTCCACCAACAAGAGTTGCATCGCAGCACCGACAGTCACTGACGAGCGGTCGCATCGCAGCACCTGGTGCGTGGAGCTTGGGCAGCGGTGCTTGGAATGGTTCCATGGGGCATGGTGGAGAGAGCAATAGGAGGCGAGAGAGGAATAAAGGTGATTGAGCTTGGTGGAAAAATGAGTGGCTCTCTTGACCCGCTAAAAATGAGTGGCTCTCGTGACCCGCGCATTGGCTAGCAGCGCCGATGACACTCCTCTAGCATGGTCGTGCCCCACGTAGCATCGGCTTGCAGGACAATGACGACGACCCTCGCATCAACGGCTCGCAGCACCGACGACACTCATGCGGCATGCTAGCACCCCACGTAGCATCAACTTGCAGTAGGCAATGACCGTTGCAATATCAGATTACAACATTGACCATACTCATGTGGCATGGCGGCGCCCCACATATCATCGGCTTGCAACATGATGATGCTCCTGCAGCATCAGTTTGTGACATGCCTTGTAGCATGACGTAGGCCCCTCGTAGCATGGTGACGCCTTTGCTGCACCAGCTAGCAGTACGGCGGTGCCCTTGCAACATGAGCTTGTAGCGGCACAGACGGTGGATCTGACATGTTTTCAATGAAGAAATATACACAAAATGACTGCTTGTAGCGGCGTAGTCTTTCTTTGTGAAGTTAATGGCAGTAGCAATGGTTCAATTTCTTTTTCAATAGTGTACCAGTTAGCTAGCTACACTGTATAGTGAGTGCAATGAAGTATCATCTGAAGCGCTGAAGATTCAAAACAACCATGTACTGTCACTGGTGCGGATGACGAGCGTAGGGACCACTAGTCAAAATAACCATGTACTAGTGCGAATGAAAAGCGCAAGGACCACGTGAAGGCATGCACTCCCGTGTGAACGCAGCACACACGTCATTACTATGCATAATCAGACGACGCCTTAATCGGACGGCGCAGCAGACGGCTGATGCGCGTCTTAAAATTAGTCGGTTGTTTTCAAGTCTTTTCCCTTTGCCATACGTAGTATTTTCTCGCTGTATCACGATCCGCCCGGCCTTCATTGCCGCCACCTTGCTTGCTTGCTTGGATGTCATCGATCGGTCCTCACCCATGTGGGAGATGTTTCGTTTATGAGAATATATATATCGACAGTTTCTATATATACAACCTATGGAAACAACATTATACTTTACCCAAATCAACCTACGAATCTGATCCAAGCATATCTAAGTTCTGATTTCTACAACCTTGTATTTGACGAGCTCAAGACACAGCCCACCATATCTACTAAGTTTGATCCACGGAGCTTAAATGAAACTAGTATGGATTGTCCGAGTTTCACCGGCATGCACAAATCTCGATGTAGGACCGCGCGCAGGCAAGATTTTGGCCACATCCTGACTCGAATTTGTTCAGATTCGCTTTCTTGAATACATATGTCTGCCTCTACGCCGAGTGAGAGGGCGCGTAGTGATGGACCACGGTAGTACTCCCGCCGAGTGAGAGGGCACGTAGCGCGTGGCTCAACTGTGCATGGTACGACACCTCCACCTTCGTCCAACACAAGGCAGTAAAACGCACGCGACCGTGTTGCATGCACAACCAGACCTGTGGTTGGATGATTAGAGGGACAGTGGTATCCCCAACCTGATGGTTCAAGTTCTGGTGCTCCCATTATTTTTGGATTTATTTTAGTATTTCCGGCGATGTGCTTTCAGCGTGAGGAGACGTTCCCGTCGACGATGAGATGCTTATGGTGACTTCGTAAATCTCAAGATGATATGCCGGCTCAGTCTTCGGAGGTGCTCATAGGGGTAGGGTGTGCGTGTGTGCGTTCATAGGGGTGAGTGTATGCGCGTATGTATGAGCGCTTGCGTCTGTACTGATGTTCAAAAAAAAAAAGCACGTGGTGTATCCACGCCTTGGACCAGCCAGCCAGCCAACACGGTCCACCCGGCCGGTCGGTCGGTCGGTCGGACCATCCGGCCGGTTTTAGCAACGCCGAATCGACTAAAATCGAGCATAAGCTCTTTTTTCTTAACCGAGAATCAAGCATGCATGGGCTTTCAAAGAAAATTAAGGAGGCGAGGCGGAGAAAGGTGATATGCCCCGACGTGTCATGTCAAGACCAAACTACGGCGGGAAAGCATGTGGAAACCGAATCAGCGGTGAGTGAGGGAGTGGGTGAGTCGGTACGTCAAATTACGGAGTAAATAATTGCGAACGTACGTACGTACGTTGCTGCCCACATCACATGACTGCACGGCTGCACGTTGGCGCATGCCTAATCAGGAATACCGTCCCATACCGTGCGTTGCTGCTGACTCCGCTCGACGGGGGACGGGAATCTACGCATTCATTTCGACCGATCTGCTTACACAAAGCAACGACGTAACCCCGCGTGCGTAACCACTAATCTCACCTAACTGCTTGACTACTTAACCTAAAAACTGCTTCGTTGCTTTTTACTCCAGGTAGCAGTAGTACTACGACTGTTCATTACTTTCTACTACTAGGACTACTGCATGACTCCCACGTGCATATTATGTAAGCCGACCGGATAGCACAGCTAGCCGGTGCGGTGCAGGTGACGCTTGACCGTCGGATGGCTCCAACCTACGGCTAACTAACGTACGTCGTCGCGCGGCGCGTGACCGTCGGATGGATCCAATCCACAGCTAACTGACGTACGTCGCCGCGCGGCGCGGCAAAGCATGCATGCCCCCGCACCTCATGTGTGTGCTCGCCTATCCTGGCAGCCACGCAGAGCACGTGGAAACTCGTGTCCGAGAACACAGCCAAAACTTCATTATGTATGTATGTAGTATAGCTCTGCAACCCGAAGCAGCAAGTTAACCCCGGAAACTAATCACGCTGACACCTGATGCTGATCTCATCACTGCTTTAGTTAGTTTTCTACTAGTTAATAGAGTACTATGTTGGTATTGGTTTCTGGTACGTACATACGTAGCAACACGGTCATGCCGGGGTCGACAGGTGGGTGATAGGGTTACCCGCAAAAAAAAAAGGTGGGTGATAGGGCCCGCGCGTCAGCGGAAGAACCCGGCCAGCGCCGTGGAGGGGCTGCCGTATGTGTACGTACTCTACTCTACATACGTGGCGACGACATCTCCCTTTCGCCACGCACGGCGATATAGATATGGGAGGATAACGGCAAAATGGGCACGTGCTTGAAATGGACACGTGACGCATCCCTGACCTACTACTCCTACTCTAGCCTAGCGAGAGACTTGGGTACAGTAATGGGAGCACCGCTACCACGACGTCGACGTCATCCTTCATTTCGGCAAACGGAATAGCACGGATCAAAACAGATCATGGCCGTTGTCGTAACGAATAGCACTCTAATGGCGATGGGTGCCGACTAGGGCCATCCCGTCCGTCCGTTTCCGATCTTGCAACAAATAATAAAGTAAAATAAAAGCGGCATGCATGTGTGCAACATGCATGGTGGTTGTGCATGTGTGTGCTCAGTTTCTAGTTGTTGTTACCTGGATCTGGTCCCCGACGTTGACGATGAAGGCGTCGGCGATGGGGTCGACGGTGACCCACTCGCCGCCGCGGCCGCGCACCTGGAGGCCCCTCACGCGCTCGTCGGCGAGGAGCACCGTCATGCCGCCGGGGTCCGAGTGCGACGACAGCCCCAGCGTCAGCTCCGGCTGCGGGCAGCGCGGGTAGTAGTTTACCCGCACGCACACCCCGGCGCCCTCCGCCCCGCCGAACTCCTCCTGCAGCCTCCCCGGCCGGACCCCCAGCCCCGCCGACATCGCCGCCATCAGCCGCTCGCACAGCAGAGCCACCTCCCTCCCGTACTCCTCCGTCGCGTCCCTGACGACCCGCCAAAAGAATGGAGGTTAAATACGCTTGCACCGGCGGGCTTGGCTGACTAGAGTGTGACGGTACGGATGTACGGACGGGCGTGGATTACCGGAGGTCGGGAGGGAGGTGGGGCCACTTGTCGGCGGCGGAGAGGCTGCTGGGCGGGCGGAGGTGGAGGAAGTAGTAGTCGCCCCAGTCCAGGACGGCGCCCCTCTCGACGCCGAGCCGGCTGCCGTACCCTTCGTACGTCGCCGGCGAGTTCGCATAGCGCTGCTTGGCCTCCACGGGGAGGCGGAAGAACCCGCGCCATGCGGCGCGCGCGCGGCGGAGGAGGTCACGCGGCACGCCGTGGTTGACGGCCTGGAAGAAGCCCCACTCACGGCAAGCCTCCGACACCGCCCGCGCCGTCGCCGCGCTCCCGTCCAGCGACGACAGGTCCACGACGGGTATGCTCACGCTGCCGCTGGTGGTGCCGTTGTTGACGACCGGGCGGTCGTGCACCGGCTTCACGTAGCGGTCCGGGATGGTGGCGGCGCCGCTCTCCGACAGCGACTGCACCCGCACCACCGGCTCCGGCCAACCTGCGGCTTCCATGGGGCGCCACCGGCTAAGCTCGATCGTTGCCGCAATGCCGCTCGGCCTTCTCGTCGTACTCGTGGTACCCGGGTTCGCTTGTATATATAGGATCGGTCGCCAGCTCTACCTTTTTCTCTTGTTTGTCTTCGTGTGCTTGGGAGTTGGGACGGAAGTGTACATGTTTCAGCTACAAACTCGTTCGGTGGCAGTTGAGATTAATCAGTTCGTTAGTCCGTTGGGTTAGCTACATAGTTTATGCACCTCGCAAAAAAAAAAAAAAACTAGGAGTACATAGTTTATGCAAGTGTTGCTGATCGGCGTGGAAGCCGGGGAGCAGACCTTTATTAATAATCCTTTACCTTGAGTTTTCTGACATAAACATTTCATAGGCTAGTAAGAGTAAGGCTGGTTGTAATGATGAGTATCATAAAATAGTATCATGCTACTAGCTCCTAATGCATAATATCATATATTACTCCCTCCGTCTAGGTGTGTAAGTCACATTATGAAAACCAAATAATCCCAAAACACTTAGGCACGGTACATTAACTCCCTACTCGTTTCTTGTTTCGTGACATATCAACCAATAAGATATGTGGGTCGGGCATGCTTTTAATGACTTGAGACTACCAAACATGACATGCAGTGGTTACTTCATTACATGCAATGCTATTAATTAGCAAAAAAACATTAAGTTCTCTCGTTTTCCGCTCCGCCTTGGTCGCGGTGCACAACCTAAGATGACTTATACACCTGGACAGAGGGAGTAGTATGATATACTCCCTCCGTCTTAAAATAAGTGTCTCAACTTTATACTAACTCTAGTGTAAAGTTGTACTAATGTTAAAACACTTATTTGGGACGGAGGGAGTAGTACTTTATTTATTATCATGCATGCCACATATTAAGATATCATTTATTATGATACAGTATCGAGATATGATATTCAATCATCTCTTTAATTTTTTCATTTAATTCTACGACACCTCATCAAAATTGTCTAGTTGACATGCATGATATTAGCTATAATACTCTCATTACAACCAGCCTAAGAGTAACTTAGCTAGTAACATGTTTCGTAAAAAAAAACTTAGTACTAGCTAGTAACATAACGTACCCTAGAACAATTGCTTATGTAACTAGTATTTAATGAGTAGAGAGGTCTTTATTGTAACATAATATGTTACAATAACATAACATATACCAAGACAAAATAGTCTATGTCTAAATAAATGAAGGCTTACATTGACACCCCATATGTTACTACTCACTATGAAGGTACGAACCAACCTGTGGTTGGATGGTTAGGAGGACAGTGGTATCCCCAGCCCACCAGGGTTCAAGTCCTCGTGCTCGCATTTTCCTAAATTTGTTTCAGGATTTCCGGCGATGCACGTTTAGTGGGAGGAGACGTTCTCGTCGACTAAAAGGCGCCTGTGGTGACTTTGTCAATATCAAGATGATATGCCGGCTCAGTCACTCGGAGGTGCTCATAGAAGTAGGGTGTGCGTATGTGTATTCATAGGGATGAGTGTACGCGTATATATGAGCGTATGCGTCCGTACTGTGTTCTAAAAAAATAGTAACATAGACCAGTAACATATGCATGTTATTAGTCTAAGTTTAATTCCCGCTATGACCAGCCCAAAGCTATAAAGATTATTATTTCAAACTGCAGCCGGTTTTCCTTATTTAATCACTTTATTTATGGTAATGTCGTATCTAGACAAGTCCGAGTCAACTAATTTGGGACGGAGGGAGTCTGATTTTGGTCTCTCAACTACACGAGGAGTTCACATGGGTGAGCCGATCTGCCAATTTGGCAGCTTATAATTTAGTTAGGGATGGTTGTTTAAATAAAGCTTGCGACACTTGGTTACATGTTCCTCCAGGTTGTATCATGGAGGTTTTGAACTCAGACTACGGCCGAGGTGAATAAATAAAGCAGCAAATTCCC